>JBAJHW010000001.1:265849666-266267166 GCA_037013535.1 Intellagama lesueurii
GGAGATCACAATGACAGAATAATGTTCACCAACTGTGGGTTGTGTCCAGAACAATAATGTATGAAACTATCTGGCTATTTTGATAAATGTAAAGACATGTTTACATCCCTACCAGAGGCTAGAAGAAATTTTCCTGAGAATCCTAGACCTCTCTAGCAAGTAGGGGGAATCTTGACATTGGACATTACATTGGACAGGATACTACTGCAGAACTCCAGATGCTATTTTGATATTTTTTTCCTTGCTTTTTCAATGTGATGCAGCGCTAGTTTTTGCCCTGAAGCTCTGTCTGATTTTTCGACCATGTATTAATTTGTAGCATTAATGCTTAATTTCCTGTTATGAAGATTGTAGGTAAGTTTGGAGCAGCTTACATCTGCAGTATTTCTGATGACAAAAGATTGAAAAACTGGGCAGATGCCTATAGGGCAAAGCTGACAATGAGCAAAAACAGTTACTAATAAGAATCAAATATATTTTTTTCATTATGGATGCAGTGTGAAGCTAATTCCATAAAATAATTTCCAGCACGACAACACAAGCCAGCATTTTTAGCACTCAAGTTAAAGACTCCTAACAATTGCATCTCCTTTTTAATGAAAAGTTGCTAAGTTCTATTTTGGAGAATACGAATCAATTTGTACTCCCAAGAGAAGAAAAGCAGACTTGGGCATTGCAGATGCTAAATGTCACAATATGCCAACATTGTGTGCTTTATATTTCCATTCATTACATCTTTTTTGCTTTTTTAGGTCAGGATTAAATGCAAGTGCTCCTTGTTGATAGCAATTTGAGATGGGCATGAATTAAAAAACAAAACACCAAATTCATTCAAAAAACGCTAATTCATTGATTTGTATTTGTATAAATCAATGTCCCCGACAAATACAAATCACTGAATTTTTAACAGTTTTTGATTCATCAATTAATTTGGCTAAAACAGACCCCTCCAGGCACCTAGAGACACCAACATTGAAGGGAAGCTCCCTCTGACTCTCCTCTACAATCCTTCCATGTTTGGTGGACATTGAGTTTCAGATGTCTGAGTTATACACTCACAAAGAGGGACCCCCCAGGAAAGTTCCCCCTAAGCACTTAGAGACACAAAAATCACAGAGAAGCATCTCCCACCTCTACTCTGCAATCCCTCCATGTTTGGTGAAGATTGGGTTTCACGAAGCCAACTGCTAAAGGGCACTTTCCTGGGTGGATGCACTTTGTGGGTGCAGTACTTGGACGTCTGAGACCCAATCGTCACCAAACTTGGAGGGATTGTAGAGGAGAGTTGGGAGATGCTTCTCTATGATGTTGGTGTTGCTAGGTGCCTGGGGGGGACTTCCCGGGGGGGGGCTCTTTGTGTATGTATAACTCAGATGTCTAAAACAGAAACTTCACCAAACATACAGGGTGTATAGAGGAGAGTCAGGGGAAGCTTCCCTGTGAATTTGGTGTCTTTGGGTGCCTAGGGGGAAGCATGTTATAGGGCTTTTAATTTAAAAAAAAACAAATTCACAAATTGATTCGTCAATTCATCAGAAAAAATCCATAAATTCATAATTCATGATTTGTTGACCTCAACAAATCATGAATCAACATGTTTCTGATCCGTGCCCATCTCTAATAGAAATGGCTTGTCCTTTGTCAGTCATGCTGTTCTTTTCTTGTGTATTTTCATAGTCTTGTGGCATTTGTAGGGACAAACAGAATTGTGTTGAATGATCTAGCAAAGAAGCTTAGGTCCTGCTGACGGGTTCTACTCTATATCAAGTCCAAACTTTGAACCATTCATGCACCATTTGGTCTGGAGACTGAACTATTGTTTAGTTCAGTAAACCTGTATGTATTAATAGCTTAACAGGAAGGTGACAGCTAGAATATGAGATTAGAAGTATGAAAGCATTTACTCCTTAAAATGTCATAAACAACTTTTGTTTTTTTATTTCTCAAAGTATAGTGACATTATGATTTCTTAAGATTCCCAGTGAAAATAAGTTTATTCTGTTGTTTTTAATGGGCTCTGAACCACAGTTCATATATAAAATGTTGAAATTCAGTATGTTCTTGCAGAATTTTTTTTTTAAAAATTGCCATTTTTTAAAATGAGAAAACTACCAGGGTCCTGGCAGAATGAGATTAACACCACAAATGGGATCAAATTAAAATAATAAAATTGACTTTTTATCCAATAGGTTCATAGGTATACCCACTATGAATGTAGGGAAACATTTAAGAGCAAAGGATTCATAAGGTCTTTCAGAATAATTTAATTAGGTGTCTTCAGCTCATAACTAATTGTTAGCCTCTGCCTCTCTTGATTTACTGACACTCAACAGTAGTCTTACCTTTCTGTTGGTGTGTGCCTGTTACTGTCTAGTTTTTGATAGCTAGCCCAGTTCAAATATTCCAGATTATGCTTCTACTGCAGAGAAGTCATCAGCCATTCTGGGCTACTATAAATGAGTCTCCCTAACATAAAATGTTGCCCATTTACTGTTACAGTATGCTCCCATAAGGATATGCTATGTATGTGCCTTGAGATGTATGTATTCATTGCATATCTTGGGTAGCTCAAATTGTTTACTGTGTACTTTGACTACTCACTTTGCCCTTGAAACTCATTTTGATCTGTCTGTCTGTAGTACTCCAGTACTCTGTGTGGATGGAATTGCTTATATAACACTTTCTGGGAGCTTCAGTCTGATTCCTGGGAGTTTTGTATGATTTTTTGGAATATTGCTCAGGCCATTGTGAAGCCACCTGTTTGATCTACTTACTGGCTTTACTGTAACTGAGGTCCACACCGCTTTTGTCCTTAATGTTTTATTTTCTGTCAGAGCAGAAGCAAACCCATAATTTTTCACAAAGTTTAGATTTCTGGGAACATCTCCTGGTCATGCTGTGACTTGTTCTGTCTGAAGATTTACTGCCTGCAGTGGCTAGACCACTCACTATTTTTTCTTCTTTAAGCTACAGGCTTAAATAGTAGATATAAAAATATATGCCACAAGAGGTCCAGAACCTGTATTACTTCAGTGTTTGAATGAAAGGCCAAAGGCAGCAGGTTAACAAAAGCATAGCAGAAATTGACTTAGGCTTTGCTAGTGTGCCTCACAATTGTGGACTAATATGTATATCTTTTCATTCCTTACTCTTAAGTAGTTTTTTGAACAAAAATATGAACTGTATCATGTATCAATACAAGTCTAAACATCTGCCCATCTTTTTGTCTATAATGTATGATGTAAATTGCAGCAACACTGTGCCACAGACATGTTAAAACTAATTTTGAACTTTTTTAAAATATGAAAAATGCCATATCACCCTTTCCTCTCCTGAATGATGCATTACAATCTTAACTAGTAAGCACTTAGCCAAGACAGAGGCATTGCAGTGTGCGTAGGGCTGCAGACTACTCAAGACAAAATATAGATGTAATGTGGCTCATTCCCCCTGGCTGCAAAAAGGAAGTGTAAATGAAAGGAAACTGTCAATGACAGATATATGAAAGGATAAATAGGATATAAAGCATATAGGATGTATTCGCCACTACCATTAACATTTCTTGTTAACTGCTTTGGACACCTACCCTGTTTCCCCTAAAATAAGACTTAACCTGAAAATAAGCCCTGGTATGATTTTTCAGGGTGCTCGTAATATAAGCCCTACCCCAAAAATAAGCCCCAGTTAAGTAAACCCTGCCCTCCACCATTGTGCAGCAACCGGAAGAAGATGACATGACTGCTTTTGAATAAATGTAGATTGTTGTACATGAAAAATATAAAACATCCCCTGAAAATAAGCCCTAATGTGTTTTTGGGAGCAAAAATTAATATAAGACCCTGTCTTATTTTCAGGGAAACACGGTATTTGAAAATGAAAGGGACAGAACTTTGAAGGGATCAGAGCTATTGCTTCTGAAAAAGATGGAAAGGTTAGCAGTGCAAACTTAGCTCCTCGAATGAGAGACAAGATATACATTAGTTAATTATTTAATGCACCTGCGGCTCAGAAACTAGGAAATAGTGAATTAAGAACAGGATAGCTGGTTCATCTGGGAGGGAGTCAATGAGAAAAAGAGCAGAGACATATGACGTTTGAAGCATTTATAGCAGAGAGAAAACTGTGCAAGTGCAACCCAGGGTCTATAGTAGTTTTTCGTGAGGCTGGAAGTACATTGGTATGGAATGGATTTGCCATAAAAAGCAGTAAGAATATTGATGTGGAATGGATTTGTCAGGAAATCTTGGGCTGGTGAGTTGGTTCCCAGACTGAATCGTGTGCCCATGAGGAGCATGAAGAAACTCCAAGGGACTGAATATTAATCATTATTGATTTAGAACATTGGACACAAATTTGGCAGAATAATATTAAACTTACAAAATGAGTAAATTTCAAAGAAAAAATATATAAGATGTTTTATAGATGGCATATGACTACAGCAAAACTTTCTAAAATGTATGAAAATGTTTCCAACAAGTGTTGGAAATGTAAAATACACAAGGGTACTTTCTATCATGTTTGGTGGACATGTAGATAAGCAAAAAAATTACTGGAGATTAGTTCGTGAAATGTTGCAAAAAATTGTGTCTTGTGCGATACCATTTAAACCAGAATTGTTTCTATTGAATATTATGCCTGAGATTGTAGATAAAGAAATGATATATTTGATAATACATGTAATTACTGCAGCTAGGATACTATATGGGAAATATTGGAAGAAAGCAGAAATACCGTCCCTAGAAGAGCTGGCAGAAAAGATACTGAAAGTGGCGGAGATGGACGTACTAACAGAAGCACTAAATGAAAGGTCATCTCAAAAAGGACTCAAAAACTGGGAATGACTTCACAGCTGGACGCAAAATATAGATTGGAAAGCTTAGATAAAAGAAGGATGTGAAGGTCCAACTAGGGAATGGAGAGACTAGTAACTAGCAATTCTGGTAAAACCTGTTAAATTGTTTGTTGTTGTTTTTGTTATCTTCCTCTTTTAGTATAATTGTATACGTGGATATAAAAGTACTCTCTCACTCTCTGGAATTTTACCTTTCCTCTACCCATATCTATTCCCCCAGCCCCCCGAATCCTATTCCCATTAAAAATGAATATTTTTTTTAAATAAACTCCAAGGGACTGTATGATGCTGATTAAATTGATTTTGTTCCTGCTGTATCTTATAGTAAATATTATTTTTATTAAGGTTTTGTGAGAAGAAAAATTATTTCCTGTTATTTTTCATTTGAAATATTTTTATTCAGTTTTTATGTCTATTTTTAATCTAATTATGCATTTTTTGTTAGAAGAAGGTTGGATAGTGATAAGTGAGAGATGGGGAGGTGTACAGGTTTCTCAAAAATGGAAAATTCTGCACAGTGTTGAAAAGTTTGAGAACTGCTGGGTTAAAGGTGGAGGTAGGGAAGGTAGCATGCTGGCGCTCAAAGGTGATTAGCCATGGCATGCTTAATATAGCTCTTACAAGTACAGAATGACCATATGTCAGATTTCTTTTTAGAAGAAACGCTTTTCCTCCACAGAGCCACAATGCAATAATATAATGTTACATTAGAACTTGTGTCATTCAGAAACCTGGCATGCAAACTACAGGTTAAAAAGCAAATGTAACATAGGCCATTAAAATAATTTTAAGTCCAAGTAACACAGTAAAGTTATGAATACATTACTTCCCTCTGTCAAAAGAATAAACAGTGATCAAAAGAGCACCACCTTGGTTCCTTGCATCCTGTTCTTTTCTGTGACAACTGGAAATATTGAAAAGATATTACAGCATAGTTTGAGAATTATCACAGATAAAAATACACAGATATCAAACCCAGTGAGGTACTATGTGGCTTTTGAATGATATTTTTAGCAGGATGATTCCACTTTTTCTGCATTAGTACCACTCCTGTGGCTACATAAACATTTATAGAGTTTTGGTGAAGAAATAGAAGTGGCTGTGAATGTGGCTGAAAGCCACTGTTACGTTTGAAGAGTAAGCATGCAGTGGCATAAGAGTTATTTAGCCCTTTTGAAACATAGAATGAGCACATTTCCCACTTTGGAGAAGGAAGCGCATACTTTTAAGAAAAGCAAAAAGCTTATGTTTATTAGAGAAGTGCACGTGTTAAGAAAGGTGATGGAAGTCCTAGTTCTCAGAACCTAAGGAGGTCCTCTCTCTCTCCTTTTTCCTTGGCAAAGATGTGCAACTTCTTGAGGGTAAGCTAAATTGCACCCAGTCACTTCCAACATAAACTTGAAGGAGTGAACAGGTTCATTTAAAAAACAACTCTTTGGAAATTAAAAAGAACTTAAATTGGAACTTAAATCTGGGGCATTGTGTATTTCTGATGTAACCATGGGATGGAGCAAAGAACTTTGAAGCATGGAGAGTGTAGAATGGTATCCCCAAGCATCCGTTGTGTTAAATGGAACATTTATATATGACAAATACGGGTGGGGAAAAGAAAGAGAAACTAAGGAAGGGAAGGAGAGTATACACTCTTACCTTAAAAATGAACCTTTGTTCTGCAGCAAAGTATTTGATTCAGCTATTCTTAGCCTTTTTTTTTGGCCATGGCCATAAACACAATATGAAAGATACATAGGCTGAAATCAGGATTGTATAGTTGCATAACGAACATTATAAAGTGGTCCGCGAATAATTGTTTCCAGTCTGTGGCCTCCTTCAATGTTCCAGGACTCATAAGGGGCCATATGGCCCTGGCTGAGAATGGCTGGATTAGATCATCAAAATCTTGTGACCACTGCACTACTGATTTCAGACCCAGGCAACAGGAAGGGCAGGGGGCAGAGAGAATAGACAGAACATGTAGAAGAGCAGGATTCATGCATTGGCTTTTTAAGAAACAAAAATGAATATGCCCATGGCCCTTTCAAAGTCCCTCATGCACTTTCTTCTCTATGGCTGCCTCAGGAATCCTACTGGGGCTCCTTCTGGTGGTTGAAAAAGAGGAGAGAATACAACAGCCCAGTTTTCTAAGCTGCCACTAGTTCCCTTATGCCCTGTCTGCATCATTCAGTCTGTGATCAGGCCTTGCTTTTTGCATGTCCCCATTCACCCCAAAAAAGAGTTTTCATAAAGAATGGAGCTGAACAAGGATTGGGCTAGAATGTCTCCAAAAAGATACAGGATGCATTGGCCCTAATCTGTGTGCACTTTATTCATGCAAAGAGTAGGTGGGGTGGGGGCTACAATCATTTTTTGTGTAACTCATCTCCTATGACTAAGCAGGTTGCATTCTTGGTTGATACAAGCACATACTTCAAGCACAAAATGAGCATTGTTGTCTTGATGCGTAGTTGGGTGACTGAAAAACTATGTTTAGCATGATGTACCAGAGATCTTTAAGTCTTGTGATTTAAAGTGGATCCAAAATACCTTCTGGAACAACAGAGAGTATATTCTAAGGATGAGTTTCTGAAAGTTGTGTTGCAGATATGATTTTTCACCTAGACATCTTACTCTTGCCATCCATACCATTTGTAATGGACAACGTTCTTTTACAGATATATAACTTCAAGAATATTTGGAACTGGATCAGAAATTTAGGTTCTTATTTCAAAATAGCAAGGGAAGGAAGTATGTAGAGAACCAAAGTTTGATGTAAAAATCCTTTATCTTCCTTATCAGTTGCATTAAAGCCTGATACCAGAAGGGGTGTAAGCCCTAGGATTACGGAAGGGTATTTGTTTTGGTTTGGTGTTTTGCTTTTATAGCATAATTGCGGCCATCAGTCTAAATGGTCAGAAATTCATGCCAATGGTTGGAAATCTGGTATTGGTTTATAAGTAAAAGCTTTAAAAACATAAAATTATAACAGTGTTTTCTCTCTTCTTATCCAGTATCCCAAAGTTTAGCTTTGAAAGGGATTGTATTTTGAAAATGTACAGTTTTTCTGTCTTGTTGTAACTGTTGCCGCATATGAACAATTAAATACTTGTAGGTTTAGAATAATAGGTAAAGGTAAAGGTTCCCCTTGACAATTTTTGTCCAGTTGTGTTCGACTCTAGGGGGCGGTGCTCATCCCCGTTTCCAAGCCATAGAGCCAGCGTTTGTCCGAAGACAATCTTCCGTGGTCACATGGCCAGTGCGACTTAGACACGGAACGCTGTTACCTTCCCACCGAGGTGGTCCCTATTTATCTACTCGCATTTGCATGCTTTCGAACTGCTAGGTTGGCGGGAGCTGGGACAAGCGACGGGAGCTCACTCCGTCACGTGGATTCGATCTTACAGCTGAAGATCTACAGACCTTACAGCACAGAGGCTTCTGCGGTTTAACCCGCAGCGCCACCACGTCCCCCCGTATATTAGAATAATAATTCCAGGCAAATAGAAGAAAATTGAGGACAATACAACAGAGTAACTTGTGCATTATTGTTCTAGCAATATGTTTTATGATATTTCAGTAGTCATCTTACATGTGTACAATACAAAATAGTTATTTATCCAACAATAAATCAATAAAATGCACACACAGAGTTTATTGTCCAGATGTCTGAAATGTCCCATTTCCCTATATCTCAGTGGTCCCCAACCTTTTTGGCACCAGGGACTGGTTTAGTTGAAGACCATTTTCTTTTTTTCCCCTGTTTTTTAAAGTTTTTTATTTTTTTAACTACTAAAGATCGGGAAGGGACTACAAAAGGTAAAAGGGGGTAGAAGGGGAAGGGAAGAAAAGTTTGAGGACATGAGAACACAAAGTATACAAACATTCAATCTATTCATATTTCGATAAAACAATCAACTTTCTGCTTTTTCTTTTTCTTTTCCCCAATTTGATTACCCTCACAGTTATCAACTTATAATTATATTTGAATTTAGCACTACGTTATTCCAACATTTTCAGGGTATCGAGACCATTTAAGAAATACATCCCTTCGCTCAATTTCCTTCTGTCTTAGACAGTCTTCCAGCACATCTGCAAAGGTGTCCATTTCTATCACTTCCCATATTTTCTCCTTACTTCCCTTGTAAGAAAAGGATAAGTCCAGGACACTAATCCATTTTTTTACATAACCATTTCCGGGTGTGATAGCTAAATAGTACACTGGTTTACTCTTCATCCCATCTATGTTATCTAGTGTCTCACTGAATACAGGCAGTTCTTCATTTAACTGCGGTTTAACATCCGGCAATTTCTTCTTCATCAGATCTTCTATCTGGCTGAGATGCTCATTTACCTGCTGAAATCCTGTTGTTATTATTTTTTGGATCTTAGCCTGCCATTCTATATCTGGGTTTTGTTCCCCTATTCCCAACTTTTGCGTTTGGACAGACAAGATCCCCAATCTTTTATATTTTAAATTTTCAGAGGCCATTTTAATCTTTCAATTTCCACTATTTTATCCCCCAATCATAAACCTCCTCTAGGTACTTCCTCCCCTCCTTACACAAATATTGTTATATTTAAATTACAACCATGACAATCTTATCAGAGTCTCTAAAACATCCCTTGCTCCATGTGTGAGAGAGTCTCTCCCAATCCAGCCGAAAAAAAGGTCCAAATAAAACAGCAAACCCAGGAGATCAATCTCTTCCGCAGATTTTTTATAGTCCATCCGGCTCCAGTCCTGTTTTTATTAGCTCCTCTGTCTGCTTGAATACGTCGTGTTGCTGATGGTCCACAGTCCGTTTTCTTGCTTCTAAAAACTTATTGTTTCTTCATCAAAAACCTAGCAATCTTCTGTTGACCAAGTCTCATCCAACCTATAGTTACAAATCCAGGCTAAAAAATAGGGTAAGGGGCATTACCGCCAAAAAAGAGTCCCAACATAATAGCAGACACAAAAGAGCAGTCTCTCCAGTAGATGTTCTTACGATACGTCAGAGTCCAGTCCTGATTTTTCTAGTCGCCTCAGTATCGTCTCCCTGCTGAGTCACCGTCCATTTTCTTACTCTCAAAAGTTATTTTTATTATCAAAGTCTCAAACAATTCAAAAAGTAAAATCCAGGCTAAACAACCTTCGCAACATTCAATCTCTAACAGATTCTAACAGCCTACCCAGTAGTTTTTCACTCTGGGATTTTTTCCGCAAACAAAAGATTTTTCCGTCTCAGTATCTCTCTCTCTCTTTTTGGCCTTAAGCCAGCTTGCTGATAAGGTTCCCTTTTGCTTTTGATGAAGCAAGCTGGTAGGTACAGCTCGCCGCTACTTTTCTTATTTCGGCCACTATTTCACACTAATTTCTTTTCCTCTTCGTAGGGTTACTCATCAATCAAGGGTTTCCACTTACTTTGTTGCTGTATATTTTCAACGCCAGTGCTGCTTGTTCTCCTCTCCTCAGGGAGTTGGGGGGGGGAATGGAGTTTCTCACAGCTTATGCCAAGATGGCTCTGCGTCCGGTCTGTGCTCGGGTGAATTTCCAGAGGAAGAAATCTCAGGTTGCTGCCCAAAATTTTCTTCTTTCTGATGCTCACCAGCTTCAGAGAGGTCTCTCCTGATCTCTCCTTCACCACCCTCATTTCTGGGGGGGCCACAGACCGGCCGGTTTCAGCTTTCCCGGGAGCTTGTTTCCCGAGGCTGCTGACAGCGCCGTGACGATGCTCCGCCTCGAAGACCATTTTCTCAAGGACCGGGGTGGGTGGGTACTTGTTATGCAGTAGGTTGTTGGAGGATAGCTTTGAATCAAGCTCATTACGTGTATTGTGCCAGGACAGATGAGCGGCGAGCAGGAGGTGAGCTGCAATTGAAGCTCCACCTCCTGTTAGATCAGCAGCAGCTTAGAACCTAATAGGAGTGCAGGCTCTTATTAGATTCTAATGCCACAGGCACAGCTGATCTAGCAGCAGCAGAAGGGGAGTGGTGAGCAAAGCTCCGCCTCCTGTCAGATCAGCAGCGGCATTAGAACCTAATAGGAGCATGCTGACAGGAGGCGGAGCTTCGCTCGCTGCTCACCTCCTGCTCGCAACTCATCTGTCCTGGCGGCCTAGTCCTTCCAAGGCCACAGACTGGTACCAGTCCATGGCCTGGGGGTTGGGGACCCCTGTCTTACATAACAGTGTAATTCATGGGAGTTTGTTTACATAATAGGATGAAAACACTCACCATAAAAAAAAAGCTAATCAGATTAAACAAATGAAATTAATACAGTGGTGCCTTGATTTACGACCGTCCTGACTTGCGACCAAATCAAGTTACGACCAGCTCCGGTCGCAAAATTTTGCTTTGACTTGCAACCGGAGCTTTGAGATACGATCAGAAAAAAGGCGGGGGAAAAGGGGAATTTAAACTGCTAACCGGTGGTCGGCGAAGATGCTGCTTCTTTGTAGCTCCTTCGCCCCAGCGGTTAGAGAGAGTGTGTTCTGAGAGAGGCTTCGGACTGCCTGGTACTGCTTTTATTTTTGCTTTTTGACTTTCTTTTTTAAAACGGAGAGACTGCCTGTTCTGGGTGAGTACTGGGGTTTTGCAGCGTGGGTTTGGGCTGGGCGGGGGTTTGCTGGAATGGTTTTTTTTTTAAATTCTGTGGCTGCTCGGATTTGGGCTGGGCGGGGGGGTTATGTTTCTGTGCTTTGATGGGTCTTGCAGTGTGTTTTTTAGTATGTTTTTTAGTGGGGGGGGGGGGGTTCGGCCGGAACTGATTAATCGCGTTTCTGATGGGTCTTGCAGTGTGTTTTTTAGTCCCTGCTGGAATGTGTTTGTTTGATTCGGGGGAGGGGGTTATGTTTCTGTGCTTTGATGGGTCTTGCAGTGTCTTTTTTACTGGGTCTTTTTTTTCCGGCCGGAACGGATTAATCGCGTTTCAATGTATTCCTATGGGAAATGGTGCTTTGAGTTACAACCAATTTGAGTTACGACCATCATTCCGGAACGGATTAAGTTCGCAACTCAAGGCACCACTGTAATGTAATAATCTCAACATGTGGGAAAAGCATCAATTATATTTTAAAAAATAACATTCAGGTCAAAAATTAGAATGGATTAATGGGATTAATTGTAGAGTTTCCAGAACATGCTGACATCTATGACTTGTCATTAAACTGCCCAGGTTGAAAAAGTGGAAAAAAAATATACAGGAGCCAATTTATTGCATATCAGACAAAAACAAAAGAAAAATTAAAAATAAAGAAGACAGAAACATTGTGGCACCTTAAAGACTAAGTGCTATATTTTAACATAAGTAGAGATGGGGACGAAGCGCCAAAATGCAGCGCTTTGATCCCTTTCCCCCCTCCTTTTGCTAAGCCCCGCGGGGCTTAGCAAGAAGGAGGAAAGCCAGGATCAAAGCAATCCTGCAGTGGCTGGCGGATCCCTTTGATCCCTTCCCTCCTCTTTTATGCTGCGCAGGCATAGGAAGAGGAGGAAAGGAGAACCAAGCCATCCCCCAGCCCCGGGGTGGGATTCCCTTTGGGCAGGCTTTAGCAAGGGAAAATTCCTCTCTGCTTATGTCCCTGAGGAACAGCTGATCCACGGGGGCATAAGCAGATAGGGAACGAAAGGACGAATATAAAAGAGTTATATTTGTTGCTTTGTATTTGTTGGGGTCTCTGGACCCCAAGAATACAAAGTAACAAATATCTGATGAACTAGGGATATTTAACGAATATCCTGATTCATTTTTATATTCATCTTCATGTCTAAATATGAGCTTTCATGGACAAGTCCGCTTCCTCAGATGTAAGAGTAGGACTAGTTTATTGCATAGTTTTGACCCAACTCTGGGAGGCAGTGGAAGACAGGAGGGCCTGGCGTGCTCTGGTCCATGGGGTCACGAAGAGTCGGACACGACTAAACGACTAAACAACAACAAAACATTATATAGTTAAATTATTTTGTTGAATCTGTTTTGATAACATTTGTCAAATCGTCAGTGACTGATTATAGCAGCAAGACACGGAACCTCTCTAGTGTCAGCTCTTCAAATAAAAAAAAAGATCAGAGCTGAGTTTTCATGGCGTTGTTTTCTACAGTAAAAGGTGATATTACAGTGAGCACTTTTTTCCTCTCAAAGAGCAGCATACTTCAGAAATAAATTATTTTCTACAGCCAATCTGGGGTGTACCTGGTGTACCCTTTGCAGAGTGCTTCTCAAGACATGAGGAAACCTCTTACTGATAATTGCATTGTGGATTGCCTCTCATGTGTCTGCAACAGCAACTGTAGGGGAAGGAAACTTCGGTGAACTGCAGAGTCTGATTCTCTCCATCTTGCTGAGATATGTCCCTCATCTTGTTCCTGCTTCATGTTGCACTGCAGATGAGGTTGATTTTTTTTTAATCTCGTGAACCTCTAAACAGGGTTGGAGAATCGTGGCTTTCCAGATGTAGAACTCCCACATCTATAGTTGTCAGCATATTCAGTTTAGACTTAGCCTCACATTTTTACATAGTTCATTTGCAGTGAATCTTCATAAACTTCACTCCCTGGAAAGCGTTGTCTTACATTGATTGCTTCTGCTCTCTATGGTTGTGCTGAAAATGTTGACTATTTTTCAGAATATGTTGTTGTTGTTTAGTCGTTAAGTCGTGTCCGACTCTTCATGACCCCATGGAAAAGAGCACGCCAGACCCTCCTGTCTTCCACTGCCTCCCGGAGTTGGGTCAAATTCATGTTGGTAGCTTCGATGACACTGTCCATCCATCTCGTCCTCTGTCATCCCCTTCTCCTCTTGCCTTCACACTTTCCCAACATCAGGGTCTTTTCCAGGGAGTCTTCTGTTCTCATGAGATGGCCAAAGTATTGGAGCCTCAGCTTCAGGATCTGTCCTTCCAGTGAGCACTCAGGGTTGATTTCCTTCAAAATGGATAGGTTTGTTCTCTTTGCAGTCCAGGGGACTCTCAAGAGTCTCCTCCAGCACCACAATTCAAAAGCATCAATTCTTCGGCGGTCAGCCTTCTTTATGGTCCAGCTCTCACTTCCATACATCACTACTGGAAAAACCATAGCTTTGACTATGCGGACCTTTGTCGGCAAGGTGATGTCTCTGCTTTTTAAGATGCTGTCTAGGTTTGTCATCGCTTTCCTCCCAAGAAGCAGGCGTCTTTTAATTTTGTGGCTGCTGTCACCATCTGCAGTGATCATGGAGCCCAAGAAAGTAAAATCTGCCACTGCTTCCATATCTTCCCCTTCTATTTGCTAGGAGGTGATGGGACCAGTGGCCATGATCTTAGTTTTTTTGATGTTGAGCTTCAGACCATTTTTTGTGCTCTCCTCTTTCACCCTCATTAAGAGGTTCTTTAATTCCTCCTCACTTTCTACCATCAGAGTGGTATCATCTGCATGTCTGAGGTTATATTTCTTCCTGCAATCTTAATTCCGGCTTGGGATTCATCCAGTCCTGCCTTTCGCATGATGTATTCTGCATATAAGTTAAATAAGCAGGGAGACAATATACAGCCTTGTCGTACTCCTTTCCCAATTTTGAACCAATCAGTTGTTCCATATCCAGTTCTAACTGTTGCTTCCTGTCCCACATATAGATTTCCCTATCTCCCTTGCATTTTGTTTCCCTTCTCTTCTCTGCTATTTGTAAGGCCTCGTTGGACAGCCACTTTGCTTTCTTGCATTTCCTTTTCTTTGGGATGGTTTTTGTTGCTGCCTCCTGTACAATGTTACGAGCCTCCATCCATAGTTCTTCAGGCACTCTGTCCACCAAATCTAGTTCTTTAAATCTGTTCTTCACTTCCACTGTGTATTCATAAGGGATTTGGTTTAGATTATACCTGACTAGCCCAGTGGTTTTTCCTACTTTCTTCAGTTTAAGCTTGAGTTTGGCTATAAGCAGCTGATGATCAGAGCCACAATCAGCTCCAGGTCTTGTTTTTGCTGACTGTATAGAGCTTCTCCATCTTTGGCTGCAGAGAACATAATCAATCTGATTTCGGTATTGCCCATCTGGTGATGTCCATGTATAGAGTCGCCTCTTGTGTTGTTGGAAAAGAGTGTTTGTGATGACCAGCTTGTTCTCTTGACAAAACTCTATTAGCCTTTGCCCTGCTTCGTTTTGAACTCCAAGGCCAAACTTACCTGTTGTTCCTTTTATCTCTTGTCTCCCTACTTTAGCATTCCAGTCCCCTATAATGACAAGAACATCTTTCTTTGGTGTCAGTTCTAGAAGGTGTTGTAAGTCTTCATAGAATTGGTCAATTTCAGCCTCTTCAGCATTGGTGGTTGGTGCATAAACTTGGATTACTGTGATGTTGAAAGGTCTGCCTTGGATTCGTATTGAAATCATTCTATCATTTTTGAGATTGTATCCCAGTACAGCTTTTCCCACTCTTTTGTTGACTATGAGGGCTACTCCATTTCTTCTATGGGATTCTTGCCCACAATAGTAGATATGGTAATTGTCTGATTTGAATTCGCCCATTCCCGTCCATTTTAGTTCACTGACGCCCAGGATGTCAATGTTTATTCTTGCCATCTCCTGTTTGACCACATCCAGTTTACCAAGGTTCATAGATCTTACATTCCAGGTTCCTATGCAGTATTTTTCTTTGCAGCATCGGACTTTCCTTTCACTTCCAGGCGCGTCCGCAGCTGAGCATCCTTTCGGCTTTGGCCCAACCACTTCATTAGCTCTGGAGCTACTTGTCCTCCACTCTTCCTCAGTAGCATGTTGGACGCCTTCCAACCTGAGGGGCTCATCTTCCAGCATCATATCTTTTAGCCTTTTGTTTCTGTTCATGGGGTTTTCTTGGCGAAGATACTGGAGTGGCTTGCCAGTTCCTGCTCCACATGGGTCGCGTTTAGTCAGAACTCTCCACTATGACCTGTCCGTCTTGGGTGTCCCTGCACGGCATAGCTCATAGCTTCTCTGGATTACTCAAGCCCCTTCGCCACGACAAGGCAGCAATCCATGAAGGGTTTTTTCAGAATATACTGAAGTATTAATTCTGCTCATTTATGCTTTACACAACAGATTTTATTGGCACAGCCTAGGTAGTGGCAACGGACAATCCAGGTAATGTCACTAATTGGTTCAGTGGTGTCTTTGGTAGGCCCACTACTGCCACCTTTGGCAGTAGTGATGAGGCTCTCCCTCTCTCTCTTCCTGGATAAAGCTCCCTCTGGAGCAGAGGTGGGTGTCTTTATTTCCATTTTAATCATTTTCAATCAGCTTCCCTTCTTATGAGGGGATCAGCAAAGCTCTTTTCCTGGGCAGGGTGGGCAGAGATGGCAAACTTTGCTCCTGTATAGATGCCATTCATTATCTTCCTATTCCCTCCCCTCCCCCCCCCCCTTGAATCAGGCAGCAGAGATGGATGGATTGTTATGAAAAGCTAGAGGCTTTGCTTACCTCTACTGGAAAGGAGGATTACAGCAGCAGGAAGGAAGGGTCATGATGTAAAGCACCGTTCGTATTGCTAATATTTTAGGTTTTTTTACAGTGCTTGTAACTCATCTTCTTCTCACAATGGACAGCAGCCAGGTTTTTGGCAGAATCCTTCCCTTATTAAGCATCTCAGAGACTGGCTCTAAAACAGTCTTTCACCCCATTCGTATGACAACACATCCATTCCTAGTGTTCAAGATAGGCAAGTCCAGTTTTGTATGCTCTCCCCACTGAATGTTGTGACCTTTAGTGCCATTCTTTTTTGTTGGTTATGTGTCTATGATGTTGCAATATCACTGTTATACAAGGCACAAGTCCTAGCAGGCAGAGATAGCTACAGCATTATACTGCGTATAATGGATTCATGTGCCCTGGAAAATATTTTCAGGACATCTGACGCCCACCAACCATTTCCTTAGCACTTATTTTACTGATTTGGCTGTGTAAGGATGGAAAAAGCAGAGGTTTCCAGAGAGATCCTTTATATTAGTCTCTTGCTGTCTTGTAGGGGTAGAATAGCATAGCATAAGAGAAGACAGATCCTGCCTGGCTTGCATTTCAATCAAAGCTCAAGAAGATGTCTCAGTGCTGCCGTATTCTCCATAAATGTCAACATTACAAGACACAGAAGTTTATATTCTACATCAATCATAGATTTCATTAGCACTGCCAAATATTGTTTCCATGATTGTTCAGGAAATGTACTTCTCAACGATTTATAAAAAATGGAAGTGCATTTCAAAAACTCAGGGGAGTTCATGTGAAACTGCCATAGAGTATACTTTTAAATGGTTGTGTAACCAGGTGCCATTGAAGTTAAGACATTATCAGAGAATAGTGAGAGTGAGGAAGTGTATAACAGTTAAAAGAGAAGTTAGAAAGGAGGTGAAAGAAAATGAAGACTTTTAAGAGATGAAGGGGGGGAGTGTTGACAAACATTTGTGATCTAAGATATGCAGGTGACATCATATTGCTGAAGGGAAGTAGCAATAACTTGAAATAACTATCGATGAATATAAAATAAGAAAGTGCAACTGTAGGGTTAGGGTTACAGTTGAACAGTTCTGGACACCACACTTCAAGAAGGATGCTAACAAACTGGAACAAGTTCAGAGGAGGGGGAGAAGGATGATTAGGGGGCTAGAAACCAAACCTTATGAGGAAAGGCTGAAAGAACTGGGCATGTTTAGCCTTGAGACAAGAAGACTGAGGGGTGATATGATAACACTTTTCAAATATTTGAAAACCTGTCATACAGAGGAGGGGCAAGATATGTTCTCGATCATCCCAGAGTGCAGGACATGCAACAATGGGTTCAAATTAAAGGAAGCCAGATTTCAGTTGAATACCAGGAAAAACGTCCTGACTGTTAGAGCAGTACGACAGTGGAACCAGTTACCTCAGGAATTGGTGAGTGCTCCAACACTGGAGGCATTCAAGAAAAACGTAGATGAATCACCTGGCAGATATGCTTTGATTGTATTCCTGCATTGAGCGGGGGGTTGGACTTGATGGCCTTGTAGGCCCCTTCCAACTTCACTTTTCTTTGATTCTATGATTAAGAATGCAGTAATCATGATTACAGAAGAAATGCATGACTTTAATGTTGACAATTAGAAAATGGAAACTGACAGGAAAAAAAATAATTCATTTGAAATATGTTGTTGGATGAGAGGTTTTCAGATACCATGGCTAACTAGATAGAGAAATGAGCATATTCTACATCAAATCAAGCCTGAACCTTTGTTAGAAACTACAACAACCAAACTGTGACAGTTTTCTCTTGGGCTTACCATGAGAAGACATGATTCGAATGAGGAACATCTAGCATGAGGTGGATTGTCTTAATAAAATACTTCCTCTGGTTTGTATGACCTGAGCAGGGCTTTTAATTGTATGACCTTTTGGAGATAATTAATTCACCAAGAGTCAGAAACAATTTGATGGAACATAACAACAGCAAGAAAAGTATGTATTATTATAATAATAATATATAAGAAGTATTCTTTAGGTTTGCATAGAAGGATTCAGAAAAGATTTGAAAGTGAAGTATGTACATTTACATTGTAACACAGGATACATTTGTAATTAGAACAAAAATTATTTTAAAATATTAAAAAAGATGGAGGAGATGAGATTTAGCAATCTAAGATATTAGGAAAATGTAAAGACAGAAGCCGCAGTAGCACCAATATTATCTATCTGTATTTTGAAAAAAGACAGTAACAATACAGAGAGAGAGAGAAAAACAAAAACAAAAAAGAGGGGAGCTAAAAAGAAACGCCAATTAGACCAGTCTTAAGAGTGTCTACATGTTTCAGATTTAGGTACATAGACTGGGAAGTGAGCTGAGTTTGAAATCACTTCTAAAACCTTAAGAACATCATTGATGGCATCAAAAATGTAAGGTTTGAGGAAATAAAATGTTTTGAGATATAGCCTGATGTGGATTATTTTAAATTGAAGTCAGACTGCTTTTACAGTTGAATCTATAGAGCAAAAATCTTGCTGAAAAGCGAGTGGGGATAGCAGCAAGATCTGAGAGACATGGAAAATATGTCCTTTGCTCTAAGGCAGAAAAGTTAAAATAGCAAGTGGAAAGGTAGAAGCAAAATAAAAGTGTGCCCTAGCCCTTAACTTCTCTTGACTGTACAGGCTAGATGAGGTGCCCTTCTGAATATGAAGAGGATTTGTCTTGGGGCAGAAGACAGCTTCCTCAGAGGCCCCAGTTATGCCTATGGATATTCTGTGGAATCTGCTGATGGTGGCAGGTGCCAGAAACAGACAGGTATATGTCCACTGGCTCCAAAGCACATACAGTGGTGCCTCGACTTACGGACGTCCCGACTTACGAAAATTTCGACTTACGAAAAGCTCCGGCCACAAAATTTTGCTTCGACTTGCGGCCGGAGCTTCGACGTATGAACGAAAAAAGGCAGGGGAAAAGGGCGGGAAATTCAAACCGTTGGTGGCGAAGAGGCTGCTTCTTTGTAGCTCTTTCGCCCCAACGGTTAGGAAAGGGGAGGCTCAGCCTCCCGGGCTTCCACTGCTGCTGCCACCGCCGCCGGGAGGCGAGCCGCCGGACCATCCTGGCTGGGCTCAGCCTCCCGGGCTTCCACCGCTGCTGCCGCCGCCGCCGGGAGGCGAGCTGCCGGACCATTCCGGCTGGGCTCAGCCTCCCGGGCTTCCAGCGCCACCGCAACCGCCGCCACTGGAGGCCTCCTGGGGTTCTCCGCCTCCGCGACCGCCGCCGCCAGAGGCCTCACCGGCTTCCCCATTGGAGGCCTCCAGCGGTGGCGGTCGCAGCGGTGGGGAAGCCGGGGAGGCCTCCGGCGGCGGCGGAGAAGCCCAGAAAGCCTCCGATGGTGGCGGGGAAGCCGGGGAGGCCTCCGGCGGCGGCGGTCACGGCGGTGGAGAAGCCCGGAAAGCATCCGACGGCGGCGGGGAAGCCCGGGAGGCCTCCGGCGGCAGCAGTCACAGCAGCGGGGAAGCCCGGGAGGCTGAGGAGGCTTCGGACTGGTAAGGTGCTGCTTTTTCCTTTTTAAAAAGTTGTTCTGGGTGGGTTTTGGAGGGTAGGTTTGGGCTGGGGGGGTTATGTTTCTGTGTTGTTTTGTTTTTTTGGTGATTTTTTTTTTTTTTTTTTTTTTTTTTTTTTTTGCAGTCCCAGATGGGACTTGCTCCAATGTTTATTTTTGGATTTGTTTGTTTTTTTGTTTTTGTTTTTTTGCAGTCCCAGCATGGGACTTGCTCTGTTTATTTATTTATTTTGGTATTTTTTTCTTCGGCCGGAACGGATTAATCGGTTTTCAGTACATTCCTATGGGAAATGGTGCTTCGACTTACGAAAATTTCGAGTTACGGCCACCGTTCCAATATGGATTAATTTCGTAAGTCGAGGCACCACTGTACATTTCCACCTAAGAACCAGGATCAGACCCCCTATGCATGCCAGTCGGAGGCTAATATGAGTATTTTCCCTCAGTCATTTCAAAGGGAGAAAAATAAATCAAATCCCCCCCCCCCCCATGGCTGCTTGGGAACTATGCTGTGGGACTACCTGACCTAGATTATTTAGAATGACCACATCCATGTTTTATCACAAAATTATTCCCATTTAGATAAAACATAGTGTTTTCCTATATTTAATATATTAAATGTGTGTTATGATTCTGATAACACTTATAGCTTAAATTCTTTAATTGGGTTAGTAAATCCCATAGATACCAATGGAATGTAGTTTTGTGCATGTGTTTTGGAATGTGCGGGTTTTCCATTTCTGTGAATTCTAAAAGTCTTTTGACTTACGTAGTACTTGGAAATATATTAATTAGAGATGGGGATATTCGTATACGAATATGAATATCCCCGCACAGCTGGACTTAATGAGGGTCCGGCCCCTGGGGCCAGACCGTCCACTTGTGTCCGGTGACAGCGCAGCTTCGCTCATCCTTCCAATCACTCCCAGAGCGTTGCTCTCTTCCCACTCGGCTATATATATATGAATACGAATACCCCCATCTCTAATATTAATCATATAAGAACATTAAGGGCAAGTGTCGCGATTCCCACGTGCCCCCTGTTTACTGTTCTCAAACAAAGGCTCACGTCGCATTCTCTCTTCACTGCCACCAGTGGATTACTTCAATCCACAATATAAATGACGTTTGTCAGAACACTTGTCATGTGTATAAAACAGAACTTATTTATTGAAGGGAAGCAGAATGAATAATAACAGAAGTCTTTCAGCTATTCAGTGTACACAAGCATTTCGTCATCAGTTCCCTCAGTACATAGTTTTTCTCAGCTTACAGTCTCATTACCACCCTCTCTACCTATCTCCCTAACCAGCCCTATCTGACTCCTCCTCCTCCAGCCAAGCCTCATGTAGCTGCTGACTCCACCTCTCCAGCCCTCTCATAGAGCCATATTGCCCTTTAAAAATATATCTTTCTGTATATATGGCAAATAGTTGTTTTGGCAGTAATGTAGTTATGGTCACAATCCAATATTGCTTGCTTTCTTAGAGTGCTTCCAGGGGAAAATCTCACAACTAAAAGTCATTGTGCTGCTTTTAGATTTTTAAAAAAGATTTTGATTGTTAAGAAAAAAAGGTGGAAGAAGCAATAGGAGAACATTGGAAAGCTCCAAGCTGAATATCTGGAATTTCAATAAATGTACATGAATGAGTCAGGTTGACAGCATAGCCAAAGCCTCACATGAATTCAGAAACTTACACCATGAAAGAATCTTACACCATGGATCTTGTAGGCTTCAAAGCAATGCAAAGTGTGCTGCTTATACTGCTTAGAGAACTCTCTAGATGGTTTACAATTTAATTTTAAGGTCTACACATTGCCTCTCCCAGTGACCTTGGTATTCAATTTGCAAACCGAAACGCCAATTGTGCTACAAAAGGGGTGGCACTATAGGCGCAATGCACCCTGGGAAAACCCTTTCGTAGTGCAGAGAAAAAAAAGAAAACAATGTAAACCGGGTCTTTATTTCTTATGGATTTCAGTTCGTAAACCGAAAATTACGTAAACTGAGGCATTCGCAAACCGAGGTACTACTGTAGTTCTTCCATAATCATGATTTTTGTCTTCTTCATGTTCTGCAGTCCTGCTCTGGCACTTTCATTTTCACTAAAATTCATTTCAAGTCATTGCTGCTTTCTGCCAGTAAGATGGTGTTATCTGCATATCTTAAATTATTTATGTTTTTCCCACGAATTTTCACTCCTCCTTCATTTGAATCTTGTCTGGCTTTTTGTATGATATGTTCTGCATATATATTGAACAGATAAGGGGATAAAATGCACCCTTATCTGATGCCTTTGCCTATATGGAACCATTCTGTCTCTCCATATTCTGCCCTAACAGTAGCTTCTTGTCCACAATACAGGTTATGTGTCAGGACAATCAAGTGTCAAGGCACACCTGTAGGCTATAATGCGTAGACGGATCTTCTTCTGAAAGTCTTTGGTGTGCTCCAGTAGCCAGCAGATATTTGCAATATGATCTCGAGTGCCTCTTCCTTTTTGGAATCTGGTTTGAATATCAGGCATTTCTCAGTCTCTCATTTCTCATATAAGGTAAAAGCCTTTATTGCAACACTATGGGGCTTTAGCATCACTGCCATCCTCCTAGTTGTTCTTCATAGTTCTTCATTCTCCTTCTCCCCCTCCTCTTCTCTAGGGTGAGAAATAGGGCAGAGGTGAATCGTCTGAACAAAAGAGAGAGCATCATAAGGAAGGAGATTGTACTGTCATCTTACTCCTTGTCCAGGACTCCTAACTGCAACTTGTTGGTACCTACAGTTCGATATAATTAATATCCTCCCAACAATCCAAAAAAAGAAGGCAGATTAAGGGAGTTATGAGAATGAGATTTTGGCACCATATTGTATTTTGAAGACCCCTGTGAAAACTGCATATCTTTTATCCTTCCTTACAAAGGCATTTGGTCTGTGTATGGTGAACTCCGAATTGGCACATTTATTCACTGTTAAATTTAAGAAAACCAGGAATACAAATTATCTTTGTTGCCAGTATTATCAATGGCATTCATTTTGGGGAGAGGGAGTGTATCTGCAATACTGAAGACATGGCTGATCTCCTCAGTGTTGCACAGTGTTGAGAGATCCCAGAACTGAGGAGATGGCTGATCTTCCAATTCTTTTTCTCTTCAAGTGCTCAAAATGAATGAACTTTCTTATTACAATGCAAATTTCACGTCAGGCCAAATCAAGTCTTGACACGTGTCAGTATGAAAGATGACTGTTTCAGAAAATGGTGGTCAACAGAAATCATAGAAATGCAGTTCTAAGAGTCCATAGAAGGTAACCTTTTTTCTTCTACATTTTGAATACAATATTTTCCTTACATAATGTATGTATCGCAACAAGGTAGTGTTATATTGCAGTATTATAGAATACTTGTACAATAGTAACATGGCACTATAGAATACACACCCAGTAACAGCATAGGAAGAATTGTTTATCTTTAAAAAAAATCACTGCTGGACTATAAGTTAGTTACATGCAAACATGAGGTGTGTTCCCTATTCCAAAGTATACATTATTAAAATTCTGTTATTTTCCAGGAAAGATTTTGTCCTAAATGAATAAATGTATTCTAATTTAAACACTGTTCAAATATCTGAGCACTGGGTTTGCATAGATATTCCTATCTTAGCAATATTTTGCCTACCATTGCATGAAAGAAACGTTATTGAAAAGAACAAATGAAAATTTTAAATTTTCATTGTATTGACATCTGTTTGTGGAAAACTGCAGCTGTGCAATGGAAACATAACCGGAACCTCATTGTTGTTTATGTTTCTCAAAATAAAACTATTTCACAAAACATTTCAGCACATACTGTTGATGGAAATGTGCCATTGTGGAAGGAAAATATTGTGATACTGCCAAATATTAGGAAACAAGCTGCTTAGAAGACTTACTGATCAAAGATGTGAAAACAGGTACACTGTCTAAATATTGAGAGCTGTTTCCTGCTGTAGGTTAGATAGATGCTTTCTTAACACTGTCAAAGCTGACAGTGTTAATCTGTTAAAATGTATGGCATTTCATTCCGTTTTTAACTGATTACATGTATCTTGAATATGGGAATGTGCGAGGGCTCTCTCTCTTCCTTGGGAAAAGAGCTGACACAGAGCAGTAGTGGGAGCTGGAATTGTGATTTCCCCCCCTTTCATTTGATTTGTCACAGCTAACAAGATAAGGACCATATTGTAAGTTGCTTATGAACTCCAATTTGGAGGACACATACCTAAAAAATGACATCTAGGTAAAGGTAAAGGTTCCCCTTGACATTTAGTCCAGTCGTGTCCGACTCTAGGGCGCGGTGCTCATCCCCGTTTCCAAGCCATAGAGCCAGCGTTTGTCTGAAGACAGTTTCTGTGGTCACGTGGCCAGCGCGACTAGACACGAAACACCGTTACCTTCCCACCAAGGTGGTACCTATTTATCTACTTGCATTTTTACATGCTTTCGAACTGCTAGGTTGGCAGGAGCTGGGACAAGCGACGGGAGCTCACATGACATCTACCTACATGTAATTTATACATAACAAATTCAAACTTGGAGACAGTTACTGTGATTTAAATAGAAAAAGCTGTCCAAATCACCATAGCAGGGAAAGATAGTTGCCAGATGTGATTATCTGCCATGAGCAAATATGACTTACTTGGTGTGCCTACATAGCCTGCTGAAGAGATGCTAGCTCTTGATGAGCAACTTCAGTGCCTGCTCTCCCTTTTGATGATTACTAACTATTATTTCTCTTTAAACTGGACTTCATTTGAGCAGCCTTAGGTGCCGGAGGATTTCAACAGAGGATTGACTGCTTTTCAGTTAGAAGAATGGACTCTGTAAAGTAGAATATGTGGTCAGGTTGGCCTTGATGCAGATTCAGATGCATTTATTACAACCATAGGTCAGCCATTTAAAAGCGATATGTTGGAAACAAAACAACAATAATGTCAAATAAAAGAATATTGAACACAGGGATAGATTTAAAACCTCACTGCTACAATGCAATGCAACTATGGCATGCTCCTAATATGACTGGTAGAATGAATTACCAGTTGCTTTCCAGTTGTACATGCAATTTTTCAACCTTAGATGTAACTTCACATGACAAGTCAGTAAAAAGGAGGCAGACATAATACTTATCAGACTTGCCTAGGAATTTTCTTAGTATGGAAGGAATATATGTATTCTGGATAACTTTATAAAATAGACAGTATAATAGAACATGATCTACCGTCTCAGCCATAACTGACTGATATATACTGTATATCAAGGGAGAATATTATTTATAATCTGTACGTTGTGGGGTTTTTTTTTTTCATGCTTAATTTGCCTTATGCAAACTCACAAAAGTTCAACAGATCTTAATTCCTAGGTAGGTCTAGATTTAGACCTTTAAAGGCCATTTAGATCTTTAAAGGCCAGAGCTAAAATCAGAAGGAAATAGGAAACCACTGACAAAAGTTTGGGAGTTACCTGTGAGTGTGGCAGCCACAGTTTGGACTAATTAAAACTTCCAAATGATATTTTCTTTAAAAGCAGCCCCTTTTAAAGTATTTTACAATTTTTCCATCAGGAGATAATAGAAACACAGATGAATGAAACCAACTTTACTCTGTGCAAATAAGACTTTATCTGCTTGAAGCTGATAAAGGGCACTCCTAGCAAACATCCCAGCATTCAAGGGAACTTGGTCTGTCACTTGAAGGGTGGTGCCATCTCATCTAGGAGAGGTTGAACCATCCCATCAAGATTGCTGGTGTTCTTAACAGAAAAAAACAATAACGGGTTCAGAGGCACCTTAAAGGTTATCATTTTTTGTTTGACATAAGCTTTCCTCAGCTGCAGTCCACTTCATTAGATGTAGGGCATCCAATATGACAATGTAGTACCTCCATTTTATCTTGATGTAGTTTACACATATTAACTAACAGGGTCAAGACTTCTGTGTTAATATAAAAGAGTTCTTACTTTTGCTTTCAGATACTTTCATTAATTTCCAAAAGATGAGCGCCAAACAGAACATAAATGGGGAGATACAAAATGGAAAAACCCAAACAAGCCAGTCCTTTTTGTGTTTAACAAAAGGACCAGTACCCCAAAGACCTGAAAATGAATGAGACCACCCCACAAAATAAACCAAAATGAATCTAACCCAAAAGCTTTCCCCATGCACATCCCTATTAATTACCACTCACTCTTAAATGGACCAGATAGACTATGGATGTAAATCCTAATTTGTTGTATGAAAATGAAGGAACCACAACATTTTTCTGCCACCAGAAAGAGAGCAAGACTTTTTCTTTTGGCTCCAATTAGTACTTGTGTGTTTGTGCAAAATTTCAAAAGCTGTTGCTTTGTTGTCTGGAGTTTTAAAAAACTGGAACTATCCTGTGCATTGCTAACAAAAAAGAAAAAAAAGCTGTGTGGTCCATATATTCAATCCGAAAAAAAGGTTGGGTGATACTTTTATTAGACCAGTAAAATCTCACAAACAGACACATTTGAGTCTTGCAGTACTCATCATCATCTTCAGGCTGGACATTACAGTGACTGGAGAGGATGAAGAAACAACAGAAAAGTCCTTTGTCTATTGTTTGTACGTGTTTGTAAGCTTAGCTTCACAAAGGAAAAAGACACATTTGTTGAGCACAGACATGCTGTGGAAAAACTGTAGAAATCTCAATTAAAAATAATTGTCTTGTCCTTACATGGAGGTGAGAAATCTTCCAGGGCTTAAAAATTCCTTCCTGAGGGGTTGTGTCATGTTGTGAGAAAACCTAAGTCCATGTGAATTAGGAACAACATTTTCTTTGCATTTCTAGTCTGGGAGAATAGTTTATGTCTTAGCTCTGGATTGGGTTCAGCTGTCTAAAACACCACAGTATTCCTGAAAGTATCCTAAAATTGCTAGCAGAATAATGATGTGCTTTGATGTAGACTGCCAATACAGACTTAGTGGAATCTGAAGACAGAGTTTGTGTGTGAGAGAGTTCAAGCAGACTGAGCGGGGAGGGAATAACATAAGTGTTAGAAAGGTGTAGCTCTACCAGTGTGGTTCAGCAAAAGGTCTCCTGTTTACTTTAATCCTGAACTGTTGTTAATTATTTACAATATGCCATTGCTATCATATTATCTTGAAGATAAAAGCTAAAATATTACCAGTAAAAAGAATTGGAACTGTATAGCACAGCATTTCAAAGGACAGTGTGTGAGAGAGTGGTTAATGAGACATAATAGCTGCCTTTTGAAAAAGAGACAAGTTGTTTTAATCAAAAAGGTCATGCATGTCAGGTAACATTATTCTTTCGATGTTAGCTTGACTTAACCTCAATCTGTGGGAATTAGTTTTCAGTGTATGTTACTAATAGAAAATACATTTGTCTGGGATATTGGTAGAAGTGTCTTTGCTGAAGCTGTAATGCCAACACATTTTTAAAAAGTATTGGCATCACAGTTTAAATAAAAGAAACCGCTGTGCATTATAAAGCCTCTAGAGACAAGCAAGTGTTAAATGAACACGTAAAAAGATTATACAGAGAAAAATCAGCGTCATATAAGAAAAAGCTACCTCTCTTGTTGAAATGTCATTTTTGAGATACATGTATGATTGAGTCCAATAAGAAGAGAGGACAAGACGTATATATTGTGAAATTGTTCAACAGAATTCATGGGAGTGCCAAGCAATGAAAAATCAGTTAGAAGGGAAATTCGTTGGATATTATGGGAACTGACCTGAAGAGGAAAAGAGGAGAATGAAAGAATCAGTTTTTTTTTCCAATCACAATTTGTTGTGCTCTTTCAAATGGAGTTTCAAATGGAGTTTCAGAAGTTCTCCAATGTAGAGCTCTGAACACTCCTATTTGCATTGGACCGCATATATTATATCACTCCTCTTGTGTTTTGGTGTCCAGTTTTTTTGGGTGGATGAGTTTCTGCCTTAGTGTGCTTGTGGGTTTGAAGTGCTTCAAAGAGGAGTGTTCGGAGCTCTACATTGGAGAAACCAAGCAACCACTAAACAAGAGAATGGAGGGGAAACGGCTCAGGACCACAATCAGCAGTGTTCCTTCATTTCAAGGACAAAGGACACTCATTTGATGACCAAGATGTACTCATTTTGGACCAAGAAGATAGGTGGTTTGAGAGAGGGATCAGGGAGGCCATACATGTGCATATAAACAATCCCTACCTCAACAGAGGTGGAGGCCTTAGATACAATCTGTATCCTATTTATCATGCTGCCCTTTCATCTGTCCCCAGAAAGATCAGGACCACACCCACCATAAAGAATTGTCAATGACTGTTAACGACCCATGACAATGGGTGGAGAAGGACTGCAGAAGTGGGATTTTCACTCTCCCCCAATACTTTCTTCTTCTAACAAGCCTATTCAGACCAGGGGGAAGTGAAACCAACATGGAGGATATATCAGGGGTCTCCTACCAACTCTCCTCAGACTGAAAAAAGCTACTTGGATGAGCAGCAAAACTTTTCAGCCTAATAGGAAAGAAGTCCAGTTGCCATGACTCAACTTCCAGATAAAGAGAGTAGTATTGTGACTCTTTGTAGTTGCATGCAAGGATGAGACAAGCAGAGAATTACATCTCTGCTTTGCTGATGTAGTTGCCTGTATCTGAAAACCTTCCACTGCAGCCCTATTCCAATACTTTTTGTATGTTAATAGTGCAGCATGTAGTTATCTATTTTGTTATGGCTATGGGGTTTGCTTGTTTGTTTTTGTCTTTTTTACACTATATAGATAATATATATTTTTTTCACATTTTATGCATCCCAGAATATCTTGTGATGAAGGGTGATATAGAAATATTCAAAATATTCAAAATAAATGGTAAAATTCACATAGACTTATTAACATTGAACACACACACATGCCTAACATGCTAAGATTTGAAATGAAATTGACAACATGCTTAGTATCTGTGAAGTTGAATAATAAACTGTAATGTTTACTTACAAACTTACTTTCAAAAAAAAGCAGGGCAAAATGAATGCATTCACTTATGTGAAAACTGGCAGGCTCTTTCTAGTTTTATCCTTTGCCTCCTCTGTTTAGGTTTTTTTTTTTTTTTTAATCCTTAGGAAGGAAATTGAATTTCAGTATTTTTGTAACCAAAGATTGCAATCCAGTTTTCAATAGGAAAGCTAGTTCAGCTGTTAAAAACAGAATTCTTGTGTAGTCAAAAGTCACAGATTGGTCAAGTGAGTGCTTTAAATTATGAAAGAAGAAATGAACATCCTGAACATGATATTATATATGTTGAAAGAAACTATATAATAAATGTAAATAATATCTAACATTGAATCCATGGAGTAGGAATATAACTCCTCAGCTGTCTCATCCTTGTGTATGAGAATGAGGAATTGCATAATGCGTCTCCTTGTCCAAGAGAGGCTGAAGTCCTGTGTAGAATTTTCAACAAGAGTAAGAATTGTGGCACAAACTTTGAATGTAAATAATGACAGACAGACAGAAACCTTTATTGGCATACTGTACAAATTAAAACACACTAAAATACAGCTAAAATGTTCAACGGTTAACAGGTGGCAGGGAAGAGCCAAATGCATATTAGGGCTCGGCATTCTGCGAGAGCACACTACGTCGTCTCTGAATGATGGAATAGACGTATCTAGCAGTAGTCAGGGTAAGTTCCTTAATAGTGCCACTTAGGAGATGTTGAATTTTTTTCAGATCGTCCCATCCAGAATGGGAGGAGAGGAAGGTGCTCAAATAAGACAGGCGAATGTCCTTATATAAAATACAGTAGAATAGCATATGCTGCAGGGATTCAACCTCTCCCTGACCACACGGGCATACTCTCAGTTCTATAGGTAAACCCATATACCTACCTGCCCTGCGCTAAGCTCGATGGTACTATGTTGCACCTGGCAAGGGTAAATGCCCATCGATCTTGTGGCTGTTCTAAATGATAGAAATAGTTTGGTCTACTGCCATGGGATAGGGGCAGCTGAAAATGAAGTGGGGAACAGACTCTTTGGGCAGCACTATGCAGAGTTTGCCCCTCTATATCCAGAACTCTTTTTTTGATTGTATGGAACACCCTGGACGGGGGTATTGAGCCCAGCAGATCTGGTGACAACCCCAGGGTCTTGATTTTCTTAAGAAATAGGGCCAAACCTTTTGGAAACAGACTGTCTGCCAGCAGCGCTTGAAATAAGATGTCCTGGGCTGAAAAGAAACAGATTCTAATCCAATACTTAAAGAATCTGAGCCAAGCCTGAGTCTCAATCCTGTGTTGACCGCCTTCAAGGCATAGGGTAGCATAAGGCACACAATGGGGCAGGCCAAAGATTTTATACAGAAATGTTGATTGGACCCTTTCCACAGAACTGTGTAACGCAGACATCCAGATGGGGACACCATAAAGAAGCTGTGCTGCTGATTTGGCATTAAAAATCTGCAGCGCAGCAGGGATGTAAGAGTGTCCCCAAGTACGATGAAAGCGTAGGATAGCCTGTGCTGAAAGCTTTGCTGACTTAGTCGCTGTCCGCTGATGAGTTGACCAGGTGTGTCTATGATGAAAAAAAACGCCCAAGTACTTAAACTCTCTGACCTGCTGGATATGGTTGCCATTGAAAGACCAAGAGAAGGGTTTCCATGCTTTGCCAAAGGCTATAATTTTAGATTTCTCAAAATTTAATTGGAGTTTATTGCGTGTCAGATAGTCATAGCAACCACTCACTAGCCGTTTTAGGCCGACCCTTGTGCGGGAAAGGAGAACCATGTCATCCGCATATAATAGAATTGGAATCTGTATAGGGCCCAGTTTGGGGCTATGGCCATTGATGTTATGTAGGAGTGGGGCAAGGTCATTAATAAATAAATTAAACAGAGTTGGCGCCAGAACGCAGCCTTGCTTCACTCCTCTGTTGGAAAAAATCTGATTAGAAAGGGCCCCCTGCGTCGACATTTTTATGCGACAGGTAGAGCCTGCATGGAGTTTTTGGATTAAAAAGAGGAGCCTCCTACCAATGCCCAGCCTGGAGAGCTTTAGCCATAAGATATCTCTGTCTATGGAATCAAAGGCCCCTTTTAGATCTAGGAAAGCTGCATACAGGCGAGTATTACGCTGTGAAGCGTATTTGGAAATCAGATGGTATAAGATCAAACAATGGTCTAATGTACACTTTCCTGCCTTAAAACCCACTTGTTCAGGTCCCAGAATATCTTGGTAAATAATGCAAATTGCACAAAATGACAATGACTGTTCCGCATCTTTTTTACATTGACTTTTAATTACTTCAAGCAGTAGAAGAGGTGCTTGAAGATTCCTCATCAAGAGGTATCATCACATTGAGACAGCTAGAATCAATCAGAACATGTTTTATGCCATTGTCTTATAAATCCTAAGTTAAATAAAATAAAAATAAAATATAAAAGCATGGAAGACCACAAACAAGTAAGTTATCTTTCAGCATTGCAAGAAGGAATAACAATAATTTATTTTTTAAATATTATAAAAAGTAACAAGAACAAATTACTTTTAAAAATAATCTGATTTAGGCGCTGCTCATGCTGATAATGTTTATTGGGAAATGTACTTCAGACATTGGGCATGTAGTAGGTCTTAACAAATGCTTTCAGTAATACTGCCTGGGAAAAAGGGGGTATAATTAGGAAGCTTGCTTTGAACATTTGCATATTTATACATGCAGTGAAGTTATTGATTCTCTTGTTTTGAAATAATGTCTGCAAGCCATGTCCTTCAGCCTTCTCCAGTGTTAGATAGCAATGCTGTTCCAATAAACTATTTTACTCTTTACCTGCTTGTCACTTGCTTCTGAACATTTCACTATCTATGGTATCCATTTTGTATTACTCTAATGTGCTCAAGCTAAGGAGTATGCTATCCATCTTCCTGGCAGTCACCGGTCCATCTGTAATTAGTATCAAAATCCTGATTGGAAGAAAGGAAGTCAAATATGCTTCAATTCCAGTAGGAAGAACACATAAATCCATAGATTCATTAGCCTCGAAGGCATCTGAAATTAATTGGCTATCGTACTGGCAATGTGGATTATCTCTTGTTTTAAAATAGCTGAAGCATTCTTTAGAGTGATCCAATTATCCAAGATATTCACATAAGTCCTAAGCATGAAACAGAGCATATGGCCATCCCTGTGGGAGTTCTCTATGGCCCTTTGTGTACAACCTTATCATTGCTTTCAGTCTGGCATGTGCCAATTTAAGTGAGATGGCATCTGTATTAGATTGCAAAGCGGCATATTTTATATGTGGATGGTGGCAGAGGTATGCTTTATTGCTCACCTGGTATGTGTAGTATTTGCTACCACCTGTACCCACTGCACTTTCCCCCAGGTGTCCCCTTCTGTGGTCAGCTTTGCACTGGCTAGAAGAAGAAGTGCAAAACCAAAGGAAATTATACAAGTAAGCCTAGAACCGACTAATGGAATTTCCCCCTCTTTCCACATAATACAGTTGCCAAAACAGCTAGCCACAACAGCTGCTAATGGATTTAATGGGGTAGCCCACTGGGTCTGAATACTGGAGCATGCCGTGTCTTAAAATGAAAACTGTGTTGGTACCTCAGGATAAACCATATGAGTTTTTAGACTTCCATAATGGGACTCTCCATAGCGTAGATATAAACTCTAATTCCTTGAAGATTCCATGCTGTTTTAAAGAAATGTAGAAGTCTGTTTTGGTGCAAAGAAAAACTCCAGTGACCTTTTCATGCAAAAAGAAGGCTTTCCATTTAGATAAGCTCTTAAAACCTGAAAAGGTTGCAGGAACTAAGGGGAATAAAAATAATGAATTCTTCGAGTGCACAGATGAAGGAGGTTTTAAAGAGCCAACCTGTCTGAAGCTCTTGCTGTGTGCAGTGTGTGTTTACACACAGTAATATCCTTCTCACAGATAAAGGGTTTTGAATGTAACTTGTATCTAATAACAACTCGCTCCATTTTTGAACACCAAGAACTCATCGGCTCCATAAGGACAAAGCCTTCTTATTATTAACTGTTACCTATGAATACTAGCAGCAGCTTTTGGGTAGGCAACCCAAAGTAGTTCTATTTGGTGTTCATCTGGACAGAGCATTCCACATGCTTCTTCACCAAAAAAAGAAAAGAAAAAAGGGAACGCTTCTTTGCTGTTGTTGCACAGGAAGAGGATGTCAGGGCAAATCCAGAATCTCTCTCTTTTATGTGTGTTTGTGTGTGTGCACGCGCGCATGCGCACACGCACGCACACACACGTGTGTAATGGTGGAAGGTCTGCAGGTGTAAAGCACAGCATTCCACAAGGAACTCTTTCCAGTTCTGACAGTAGCTCCAACATTGTCTCCGCGGCATGAGCCCTTGCACCAAAGGGGACTCTCTGCCTGCCCTTCCCAAGAAGAGATGGGCAGGTAGAGATGCCTATCAGCATCTGACATGTGTCTGACTGGAGGTGGGACTAGCTGAGCCACGTTTCGGGCTCACCGGCCCACAGTCAGTCTTCTTTCAAGTGTGGCAACCCACCCTGGGTCCAGTTCGGCTTATGCGGTTGCTTTGGGGTCAGACAGGAATTTTTGGCCTGCATTACCAGATTGGCATTTAGTAGGTATGCAATTGAGTTTTTGCCTATCCCATACTGGTTACCCACAGGACGTGTTGGGCAGATTGGGTGGTGGAGCCACTTTAAGAATGGAAAGTCAGCTTCATTGAGTTCCCTGTAGGTACATAGGGTGCTTTTGCACAGAGAGGAATCAAACTGCTGACCTCCGGCTCTGCAGTCAAGTGCTCCAACCTGCTGAAAAGTTATACAACCCTGAGTACATACGGTTCTGCCTATACATGTGTGTCTGATTTCCCTGTTGTTTTTTGAACCAGAACATAAGATTTTGTTGGTACTGCAAAAGAGATTTCAATCTTGAAATGTTGGGGGGTTGTGCTGGCAGAACAGAATTAAGCAACAGTGACAAAAGTTTTTTGAATAACGGAAGTTTATATCAGTACAAATATGAACTCCTAAGAATATGCTGTGCCTTTACTGCCCACAGTAGGTGAATGTTGGCTACACTTTGTTAATAACTGGACCATTTGTGAGTTTTGAACTCATTCCATGTTACTCTGTGTGTTCTGCAATGCAGCTGAGATTTGAGGTCTCAACTGACAGCTTAAAAATGAGTTGAGGGAATCAAATAATGATTGTTCTGTTTGAAGCTACAACAGGATGGAGAGGGACAATGTTCTGTTCTGCTGAAAGTGGAAGACTGCCTTGGAAAGCTAGTGTGCTCAAGTGAAGTCTTAATTCCAATTTATTTAAGAAGTAAAGCATGGGGGGAAAATTTTCCAATCCTGTTTCCTAGGAAATAGATTTTCATTTTTTGTTTTCTTATTACCTATTTTGTAAAAGACAAGATTTGTTTTTTAAAAAAATAATCTTAATCTTGCCTCAAATGTCTCTTGGCTATTTGCAGCAGGTCTTTGGATCTAGGGGAGGCATCTTCCTAACAGAAATGCAGGGTGGAGCAATTTTATGTAATCATAAGGGAGATTGAGTCCCATTCCTGAGAGAAGGAGGGATATCAGTTGAGCAAATATATACATATGCATATATATACAGTCAACCCTCGACTTACGAACTTAATCCGTTCCGGAAGGACGTTCTTAAGTCGAAAAGTTCGTAAGTCGAACCAGCATTTCCCATAGGAATGCATTGAAAACCAATTAATCCGTTCCGGCTGTTTTTGGTTCTTAGGTCGAGGGGCGGTTTGTAAGTCGAAGCATTAGTTCCCATAGGAACTAATGCAAAGCCGGTTAATCCGTTCCTACCACTAGGGGCAGAATTTTTTTTCTTTTTCTTCCTTTTAACCTAAGATGACTTAGGTTAAAAAAAAGGAAAGAAAAGAGGGAGAGAAGGAGGGAACAGACACCTTTTCAACAGAACACCTTGAAAGTTCAAATTTCGCGCTTTCCCCACCTCCCACGTGGTGTTTTTTTCGGTTCGTAACTCGAAGCAAAGTTCGCAAGTCGAGGCTATATTTTTCTATCAGAGCGGTTCGTAAGTCGAAATGTTCGTAACTAGGGCCGTTCATAAGTCGAGGGTTGACTGTACATTATCTCTCCCTCTTGCAAGTCCCTGGTCCACTTCCCTCTGCTTCATAGTCTGGCCGTCTAGAGCAGATATTCAGGGAGTTTAAAAAACCATATTTCACCTTTCATTAGCAGATACATTTTCCTTCCAGAAATAATGACAGCACTAAATGCCTTAGAGTTCCTTCAGATTCTCCTTTTATTTCCACTTTTGTGTTGTTTTAATAATTGACTCTACGAAGGAAATGGCTGCACAAACTTTCAGTGGTTGCTTGTTCACCTACACTTTATAGCAGTTAACACTAATCACTGTTTGTCACCCATCTAGAAAAGCTTTGCCTGATAAGGACCCATTGCAAATGGTAGAGTCAGAACAAATCCTCACCAATTTCTGAGCGGAAAAACGTTTGTTTTCTTTATGTCTTCAAAGAAAGCAGTTAAAAAGCTTCTGAGGAAATTGCCTTTTTAAAAGGCCCTTTTGGTCTTATTTTGTCTCTATCACCAAAACCCTCATTTTGATGTCAAATATTAAGGTGTTCGTTCTTCTTTAATGGCTGAAATCCAACAGTAAGTTGCAACCTGAATAGGCAGCATGGGAAAGCCCATTGGATCAGTGGAACTTATGCTGACCCACCAAATCCCCACTGATTCAGTGAGCCTGTTCTAGTTGTCTTACTGCTGGATTTCAGCCATTATCTTAAAATTGCAAGGAAGTAAAGACTGAAAGATGTCTACTTGAAGTTGTGCTTTCAATGAGAGCATATTTATGTATCATCTCTGGATAGTCTGGCAAAGAACTGAGAAATTTCTGTAGAACATTGCATGATGCCAATTAGTGAATTACCAGTTGCTAGGCAGGATGTGGATAAGTAGGTTTTGGTGCTAGGAAGCCAGAGAAATACACCTGCCAGATAAGACAAACCTACTGAAATTGAGTTTGGCACTGCAGAATGCCATTGGCCCATGAGAGCAGGTCCATGTCACCTCAAGGATCACAGAAGAAAGTCTGCAGAGTTTCTTCCTGTGCTATTTCCACATAGTTCCATGTAGCTTGCAGAATCCTAATGAGAAGCTTCCCTTGCTATTCACTGCTGGGGACATTCAATATTCTGTTCTCTGTAGGAAGTCAGTGTTACCAACCACAGCCTTGGGGAGGCTACTCAGCAGCCATTTCAGCTAGAGTGTGAAACCTGCTAGCCCTTCCTTGCTTCTCTCTACATGATGTTTCTTTGATATCATTAAGTGAACTGTGGAGAACCTAGAATATACTTGTCTTTCTATGATCCTCTTTTAAGAAAAATAAAGCGACTGAAGAGGTATGGAACTTCTCAAATGCTTGATAAACTTTCCAATCTGGAACTGCCACAAAACTCTTAATCAGTCTATCTGTTTTAGACAAGGAACAAATGGTTTTTTTAAAATTGCTATTGTTGTAGCTCTTATGTTGTTGTTTTTTTAACTAATGAGGTGGGATGATTTGAAAGGGAAATTAAGTAATTATTCTCCAGGCATATGAAGTTGCCTTAGGGTAAGTGAGATGATTGATCCAGGGCTGGAGATGACTGGAAATCAAGATGGAAGTAGGGATATTTCTGTTATCTGCAGTTCTTTTAACTGGGAATACAAAGATTTAAATTTGGGGTCTTCTCTATGCTAAGCAGATCTCCTATTACCAAATTACATTCACTCTCTAAAGCCATGTATATACATAGTCATGTCTGCGTCCACATCTTCTATATATATGTAACTCTTCTTTAACATCTCTGGCAATTGGAGTTGTACGAGGAAATGTATTATGTAAATCAATGATCCACAGGCACATTCCCCTTGTAAAGTTACCCACTCCAGTTGGTTGTGGTTTTTGTCTGTTTTATTTTTGGTCAAGAAATCAGAAGAAGACTGAGACTCAGAATGACAGCAGTGGAGGAGTTAGAAAAGATCATTAAGTGTAACGATATGTCACTGGTGTCCAAGTCCAAGATTATCCACATTCTTGTATTTCAGTCAGCAGGCATTGGTGTGAAAGCTAGACAGGAAAAAAGAAAAGTAAAGAAAGCTGACAGGGAAAAAATGATTTGCTTAAAATGTGGTGCTGGAGGACAGCTTTGTGGATACCCAGGACTGCCAGAAAGATGAACAAATGGGTCCTAGAGCAAATCAAGCCAGAATTGTGTCTGGAAGCAAAAATGATGAAATTGAGACTGTCCTACTTTGGGCACATCACGAGGAGGCAAGATTCTCTGGAAAAGACAATAATGTTGGGAAAGGCGGAAGGCAGCAAGAAAAGAGGAAGTGCCGTATGAGATGGACAGACTCCCAATGGAAGCCATAGACTTGAGTTTACAAGAGCTGAGCAGGTCTGTTGAGGACAGGACATTTTGGAGATCTCTCATTCAGAGGGTTGCCATAAGTCAGAGGCAACCTGATGGCATATAACACAACGACAGGGGAAAGACTACCACATTTGGTGTGCATGCGTGGTAAAATAGTTACTAAGTTAAACAATTGTTCAAGAATTTATAAATAATATTTGCAGGATTTCAATGCTTCTGAGTAGAAATTCAATACCATTAAGAATAGGTTATAGCCACACATTTCATTGACTTTGAGGTCCTCATTGAATTGGGCCAATACGAACGCACATAGCTGGTGGCAATAAACTATGTAAAATCATGAGATTTCACACAGATCATAAACAAATGTCTTAGACATAAATTACTTTGATTTCAGTAAGCTGTTCTTCTGAATATGATTAAGATAATCTTGCCCATCCAACAACCTTCAGAAAAGCAAAAGAGTGTCCTTGGTCACCACACTTCTGAAAATATCTAAAGACATTAAAAGGGTTGAAGGAAATGGATGATGTTGCAGTCTTATCTGAATCCAGTGGTTTGAAATTTAAATCCCATTAGGAAGCTGCTAGACAGGAAGGAAACAATATCTGTAATTTATCACAATATTTTATCTCTGTGTTAGAACTACATATGCTATTGATACACTGCACAACGATCTGCAAGGTCAGGAAAACACCATGTACTGTAGTGGTGATACATGATGTCAGTGCTGAGTGAAATTTAAAAGATGGGGCTTTATTAAGAGAAATATATCCTGTGACATGTAGATTGATATAATAAGGATGAGTAGGTGTATGTGCGTAGTTTCTAGAAGGACTCCGTTCCCCAAACCTGAGTGTTCTGGTTCCATCCTGTTGCCATTTCTCCCATGTCCTCTGCCTCTTACTGTGATGTTCAGGCACCACAGTAGCAGAGATCAACAGTAACAGAAATAAACTGAATTAGCTAACTGAGTAATGGAAAGTTAACATAGTGTTAATTAATTATGTTTTTAAAGTTTAAACTATGCATTAATTGGTAGAAATAAGTTGGAACTTAACTTGGTTCCATATTAAATTGGAGATTATTGTAAACTGATTTGTATTACTTTATCACAATGAAGAACAACCTGAGAAACAGCACTGATGGCTGTGAAGTTCCCTTTGCTGTGTTCTCCACTGGATCTCCATCCACTCCATCTCACCCCTATGCTCAGTATGGGAGTTTGAGAAGCAGAGGTTGCAGGCAGCTACTTTCCCTTCTTCTTCCTAAATGGTCTACTCCCTGGAGAAGGAGATAGTAGTCACACGTGCTCCAGTCTTGAGCCTGGCTTTGGATACATAGAAAATCTTTCTGTAAATGAGACTAGGCAGTCAGAATTTGTCACTGCATCAGGGCTCAATGCTTTGGTAATGGGTGCAACCCATGTTGGGAAATTGAAATCCTTAAGAGCTGTGTCTCAGCTGGTTGTAGATTCCTTCTTTGAATTCTTGTCAGTCACCAGCCATTACTTCCTGTGCTACAGCTTCTGTCTTCTACGCATGCATCAAATCTCTTTTCTATGGTCAGTCCTCTTAATCTTTTGACCTTGATCCCATAGCCAGTGGGGTGGGTGGGATTTGGGAGATTTTGGTGTCTTTACCCTACAATATTGCCTTTCTCCTGTTTGAGAAGAGTATGTGCAGAGATACATTTAGCAATTGTTATACTGCACCTGGGTAACCGGATAATTCAGTAGTTTAGGTATCTGGCTGCAGAGCCAGATGTTGGGAGTTCAGTTTCCCAGTGTGCCTTCTTGACAGGGGATAATCCATGAGGTCCCTTCCAGCTCTGCAGTTCTAAGATTATAAAAGGTGGGTATTACCTTGGTTTTAAATTGTATCTTTATGGATGAAATGGAGAGTAAAGTAAATTAGAGCACTGTCCTTTATATGTCCACTGAGTTTCTTTAGTTATTTATTTTATATCTATGGTGCCTTTCTCTCAATTACAGGACCCAAGGCAGGACATAATAACATTATTAAAAGACAAATCAGAGAAAACATGATAGATCATCATCATTTTAGAACTGTAGAGCTGGAAGGGACCCTATACTGTAGATCATTGAGTCCACCCCTGTCAAGGAAGCACAGAGGGGAACTGAACTCCCAACCTGTGGATCCACAGTTAGATACCAAAACTGCTGAGCTATCTTTAAAAAAATTAACATTAGTATTAAAATAATTGGTTAAGAAACCTTAAAAACAGATTTAAGCATACATAAAATAATATGCAGCAACCAAAACAAAAACTTTTGACTGCCCAGCTACCTTTTAAAATCCTGCCTAAAAAGTATGGCTTTCACCTACGGAGGGTGGGTGGGTTGAAACCTAGCCTCCTGGGGGAGTTCAGTGGATCTTCCAGCCAGATAAATAGAAAATAGGATTGCAATGGGTTATCTAGCAATTCCACTTATTTTCTATGGTTAAAAACTGTCTGACAGTGCAATCCTATGCATGTCTACTTAGAAGTAAGTCTTTCTAAATCTAATTGCATGCAAAGTGTTTTCCAACCTGGTTTTATCAATGGGTTGAGAGTCTTTATTCAGGGGTTTAGTGTGAACTGCACATAGTGAGAACAGACAACTCTTTGTAAGTTAAAGGAAGGGTACGAACAGGACAAGTTTTCAGATTTTCAGGGATAAAAAGTTAAGACCATGGGGCTGAGGAAGTTGAGACAGATGGATAGTTTTGCCTGCAGAATTGGACATGAGTAACGATTTGGAAGTATTATATATCTTTGAAGGGAACCAGCTTATTTTAACTGTAGAAATGGAAAAGATATGCTGTATAAATAAACAGTAGCAGACTTTCTTCCAAGCCAGCTGAAAGAGTAGGGAATTTAGAAAAGAGCGAGTCAAACTCAGCATGATAAAATATCAAATCATTGCTGTCACTTAGATATTTGTGTTGGAAATGTCAAGAGTAGTATTTTATATTTAAACATATGTCATTTGTTCAGCAGGATTGGAGTATGGTATGACTATGTATGTATTTACCTCAATCTCCAGGGGATAGTATAACTTCACTTGACCTATTTTTTTGCTTGAAAAAATGTGGTAAAGGGTCATTGAGTGGGTGCTGTCCTTTTTAGGCTCTGATGTCAGGAAGACCACTGTGTCACATATGTTTCTTTTAAAGCTGCAGTTATTCTCCTGTTTAGTATCCATGTTTTGCAAATCTGTTTATTTTTTCAGCATTTTGCAAGTACTTAGTATGCCATTCTTTTAAAATGCCTAGCAGCAGATGTACAACTGAAGAAATACAGCAAGTAAATGGTAGCTGTCAAAAGCTACACTGCATTTAGTTGCATTTTTACATACATAGCTACCCTGTTTCCCCAAAAATAAGACCTAACCTGAAAATAAGTCCTAGTATGATTTTTCAGGATGCTCGTAATATAAGCCCTACCCCAAAAATAAGCCCCAGTTAAGTGAAACCCTGCCCTCCACCATTGTGCAGCAACCAGAAGAAGATGACATGACTGGATGTGAATAAGTGTAGAGTGTTGTACATGAAAAAAATAAAACATCCCCTGAAAATAAGCCCTAATGCATTTTTGGAGCACAAATTAATATAAGACCCTGTCTTATTTTCGAGGAAACACGGTATATTTGTACTCTGTACTGGTACTGAAAAAATAATAATTTAAACAGAAAGCAGATTTTAAATGTATTTTTTTTCAACTGATCTCTTCCTTCCTTTAATTTTAAGTCATCTATAAATAATGTAAAATGTAGGAAACAGATTCAGCTATATCTGCTTTAAGAAAACAACATTTCTCATTACCAAGTGAAATGGTAGATCTGCCATCCAGTGTTACAGAGTTTCACCAGCACTTTAAAGTCCTTTTCAAGCTATCTTTATGTCATTCCTTGGGTCAGGAAATAAGGGTGTATACCTGCCTAAGAGATGGATGAAGCTCACAGCTAACTCCAAATGGGCATGACCAGACCAGAGCTTATTTCACTGCATTTTAAGCTTGTTTTTCCTTCTTTTGGTTCCACCATTTTTCTTATTAAAGTTCCCTCCCCCTCCCCTTGTAGAGGCACACCTCCTATTTGAAGGTATTTCCATGCTTCATTTCCGTTTTCCCCATGAATTCCAGCTCAGTGGTGCAAACTGATTTTCATTAATCACTAGGAGCCTATTCACTTTTCTGAGCAAATCTCTTCTGTCCCTGACATAGTGAATTATAGAATCACATTTCTCCTCTATCTTCCTTCTCAAACAGTTTTTAAGAAGATGCATCAAACAAATGACTCTCTAGAGGAGGTTTTTTTTTTTTTTCTTCCTCTCCATTTTATGCTTCACCTTTTTTCCACATCCTCAGATTTGGTAAAAACACTGGTAAAAACCAAAGATGAAATCCTATTCTGAATATTGGTTACCTTTTCCCTGCCCCTCCCAGACAGCAGATATTTACTTCCTCTTTGTAGTTTTCTAAACATATTTATGTATACATTTCAAGGAATAGTTTTCATCTCCAAAGATTGAATAGTTAAGTAAGACTGGATTATTCCTGTTGTTCTGGTGTAGAGGAATTTTGTGTTCATTGTTAATGAGAATATAGGGATGGGAAAAATCTGTCAGTTTCATTTTCTTCCACATCCAAATTTTAAACAACTTTTCTGCCTGAATAGGAGGGCATTCTAGACATTTCGTTAATTCCTTTTAAAAAGAACTGAAATGAAATTCTTCACCAGCTGCACTGAGTGAATTCAGCTGTTCCTAGCATGAAGGCAACTTGGCATCTCCATTCCATGCCTGTGTCAGAGGTGAGGAGCCCATCAAAAAAGAGATGGAAAGGACAGGGATTCAAACCCCAATTTTTTAAGAGTTAAACTCTCAAATCCCTGGGCCTTGAAAGAGAAATTTGTTAGTTCAGGTTTCTCAGCATTTGAAAAAGATCAAGTTATTTTCTTCTAGGTTAAAAAAGTGAAATTATTGAATAGCATGTAAAATAACTCTGTGGAAGGGATGTGTAAGGCCTTCCTTTGACAAAAATCAGCTGGCATAGAGTCTTTTGTAATCCCAGACAAAACATTAAAATATAGTCCTCTATCTACGCTGTACCCTCATTGTGAGCTCATAAGATCACTCTCACTACAGTCTTCTGCTGAACCTTTTCATCCTACAGTATTTCTTACCGTTAAGTCATTACTTCTTGAAGCATTTATAAATTGCTTGTTCATCTGAGAGCACCTATTGGTTGCATTGGCCTTGATACAAAGGCTATTATATTGGCAAAAATACTGCCATCATATATTACATTGTTAAAATGAGTAGGAGAATGGTTAGTCCCTCTCTCTCTTAGAAAACAATCTGGATGAAGTGACACAGAGGTATTGACTCTGCTCAAGGTATGTATGAGATGGCTGGATCCAGCTGACTTTACAAACATTCTTTATCTGTACCCTAATAGCTAGGCAGACTATCCTGAACTTAACTCCCTTGTCTCTGAACTGTTTAACTCACTGCATTCTCCTGGGAAAGGACTGGAGAAATTATTTCAGTCCATGGGTCGATCAGCTTTCTTCATCTGAACTTTATGCACTGTCTATAGGGTAGGCACAATTTGCACTCTGGAATCCTTGTGGTGGGCACCATCCTTACGGTAGGTAGTTTACACAGAAAAAATGGCATATTTCAAATGTGCACAAAATATCGTTTAGTCAACTAGCAGGATGTGTTCATGTGAATTATTTAAAACATGCATGCAAATGTGTACATCTTTCTTAAAATAAATAACCAGGAAAGGTACAGTTCTCTCTTTTTTATGATGGAATTTGGCATGGACTGATATGAAGGCAAGAAAGGGAGGTTGCCCACAGATGTAGACTTTATATATCAGTATATCCTTAATGGATATTGCTTTATTGCATATCAGGTGAGGACGTACAGTGAAGTAGCTGCCTAAATTTGTGAAAAGATGCTGATGTGTACAGGACAAGTGAGGGCTGGAGGGTTAAATGCCTCTTAGAGGCTTTCCTGTGAGTTTAAACCTAAAATATATAACTATATGCCATCGTTTATTTATTCAGAACATGGATAGGTATGGTGTTCTAACTGAACTGGCATGCAAAGAGATTAGAGATGAGCAAAAGCTTCATAAGCAAAAATTCTTGTGTATTGGTGAAATATAATGTGGCTGTGAGAATTATTTCTCAAGTGGTACTGCTTACAGAATAATGAAGTAAACCATTTATCTATGCCTTAGTTAAGTATTTTGCAGTAGTTAGCATAACATGGTATCATTTTTAAATAACTTGCAAATGTTACTTGGCCTCTGCTTGTAATAAACTAGAACAACGTGTGAAATGATAACCAAGGTGATGCAGGAAAGAAATCACTTTCTGTGCAAGTGGTGTATTTTATCCTTTGTTCTCAGTGTTATTTGACTGAAAGGCATCTGAGGTGATTTAGTTAATTTAACAACGCTGACATCACATCACACTTGGCACATTAAGATAGAGGACAGAGAGCTGTTTGCTCATGGTTCAGTCATTAGTGACAAATGCCATTCCACCCAAATGGGAAACAGACCTCTGAAATATTAAACATCTGGATCAGCAACTCTGTTGGGAATTTTCTTGGGTCATGAAATGTTGGCAGGTTGTCAAGGAAACAGAAATAATGCAACTGCATGCTTAGGTTTATTGTGAAATGGCTTCATCTTTCATTTTTTATATTTTATTGCTAATATTGTCTGCAAGGCCAACTCAGTTAACAGCAAGGAAATAAAGCTAATATACTTTTGATGTTTTCTAGACACCTGGTAAGCAAAAAAACAAAAAAGGGTAAAATAAAATAATCCAGGCTTTTTGATGTTCGTTTACTTGACCTTATTTTTATACTTCTAGTTACTTGGTACTGAAATTTAATGCTGCCATTGACTAATATTTATTATACTTAAATGTTCCTGTAATGAATTAAACTGTTTTGTTTAGATATTATTTATGCTTACAAAATTCCATTTGCGACATCTTTAAACATTCTGCAGTATTAATACTGCTTTTACTGTAAAGAAGAATTTATCCTTCAAAGAAATAGATGGTATTTCAAATTATTATTTTTTAAATAAAAGTGTAAGGAGAAATCTTTAGGTGGGAATAGAAATGGAACATTAGAAATCCATGGGATTTGATTACTTTGATGAAAAGTAGAGGAAAGTGCAAGACTGTTACTGAACATGTAAGTGGTAGATCAACTGAAGCAAATTCCCTTACAAGTTGCAAGTATCAGTGGCTTAAAAAGCCGGTTTGTGAATTACGTGCAAGGCACGAGTGGGGCTTGGATTTCCTTGGCTGAAAACTGCTGGAAAAGAGGCTATTATACACAGCTTTCATTTATTGTTGTCATTCTGCAGCTAGAAAAAGCCTTCCAGGAAGGGCATAATGTGGGGGCCCTGAACTTCTCCAGACTCTGGACCCTGGTGAACAAACAGCTACACACCTGAGGGTAGGAACTTGGCCCTTCTGTCTGAAAGAGAGACTGAGATTCCTCCCTGCTCTTAGAAGCAGCAGTGCTTAAAAATAGAAATTGGGGCAGAAACCATTAGGAAAAGCAGATGGCTACAAGCCAGACCTCCTGAAGAATGAGCAGGGCCCTTGAGATTGAGAGGTCTCTTTCAGTGAAGGACCTTTTTCCCAGAGAGATTTAGTGATGGAATGCCTGCAGGTACAGGCATGAAAGCCTCAGGCAACTCATTCATTAAAGCCTCAGTCATGGCTTAGTCAGGATGATGAAGTGCCTGCAGGTATAGCCATGTGGAGACTTGTCAGCTGATCCCTACGTACCATGCCTTTTGCTGTAAATGTACAATTGATGCCTGACCTTGGACTGCATTTTCTTTTTATTGGGTGATTCTCCTTGTTGGTTATCTGCTTTATTAGCTCATATCTGTATCTGGGTGATTGCCTGACCTTCATCTATAGCTAAGGAGATAGAGAAAAGCTTATCATCTGCCGAATGAGGAGATGATCTGAACCTCTTTTCTTGGAGCAGCTGCGTCTCCAGCAAGGTGTTGCTATTTGATCTTGGCTTGATTACTGATCCCACTGCTATCTGAGTGTGGCTTCCGCAGCATTGATCCTTGGATTTCACGAGTGGGATCATCCTTACCTGAAGCAGGGCAACAGCATAACAAAATGTGTATGGGCAAGAATCTTATGTTAAGCAGAAGTCATAATGGCTATCATGGAGTAAGACTGGTCATACTGCTTAAAACCTGGTCTTTCAGTATAATTATATGGCAGAGTTGACTGTTGTTAATAAGTAAGACTAATCTTCTGCTTGAAACTCCTTTGCAGAATAAGGTGCCACTTCTCTCTCTTCTTCCATGTTCCTTCTCATAATAACATCCTTCCCATGTACCTCTAGCTTGGTCTTCATTCCTAAAACCAAATGAAATTTCCCTTCTAAATGAAACAAAGCCCAATAATCCATAATAGAGAAATACACAATTCTCAAAAATGTCTTGTTCTCTTTGATTCTTCTAGTCTCTCCATGCTGACTCTGTACACATGAGTGTGATCAGATGGGCATTTAACCTGCTGTTTGGTCCACTGTGTGACAGGTTGGTTTGTTCCTTTTTTTTTTTTTTTTTTTTTTGAAACTCATACAACATAATTACTGAAATGCTCCAAATTGCCCCCAGATTCCTACCTGCATCTTTCTGTTATCCTACTGTAGGCTTGTATCCTTCAGACATAAACCGAAGAGTCAAACCCTTCCTGCCTTTGGGAGTCCTAAGTTCAGTTGCAGAAGGCTCACCAGTTACAGAAAGGCTTGACAAGTATATGTATATGGGTAGACTCTTGGCCCCACTTGCCCACTCTGGGGTGTCAACTACTCCTTGACTCTCCTCTCCTCCTCTTCTGCCTTAGCTGAACTTTCCATTTACACCTCAGTCCTTCTCACTCTCACTCTTGTTCTCCCTCAGTCCTCCTTGCGGGCTTCTCTTGTCTCCCAGTGGCTTCCTCTTGTATTGCTCTAGTCAGATGGGAAGATCCTTGTAAAGGAATTTTCCCATCCTTTGCTTCCTGCTGCCTTCCTGCACCCTTTGATCCAACAGCTGAAGCAAATGACACTTCTTCCCAGTAATGCCCTGGAATGAAGCCTTCCATCAACCATAATCTGGGTCCATGCCAAGTGCTCATATTTAGGTACAATCTTGACCTCTCTGCAGCATAATAAAAGTCTCAGACTTATGGAACAGTTGTTGTCTTGGAAAACAATGTATATTATGTGAATATGGAAAACTAGATATCTCTGAAGAAAATATCTGAAGATATCTCTTGAAAAGTTTGCAAAGCAGGGGACTTTCACCATCTATCATAGTGAAAATCAGATGCTCAGAGAAATCAAGATAAGAGATCTGCCAAGGGTCTATAGTTAGTCAACCATTAAAGATAAAGTTCTCACAACAATGAGGAAGAATTGCACAACAATGTTAACATTTAAAATTATAGTTCTGATGAAAGCTCTCAGGATAAACTGGTAATGAAAATCTTAAGGAACTTTCTGATTGAAAGCTTGATGTTCATGTTTATGATGAAAAGACCATGACAGTCTCCAGCAAGACACTGTCGATTGTAATAACAGGAAATTTATCATCTCATTGCATCAGGTTGGTCAACAGAAGAAAACATAATTTTTTCATAGAATGATTGTTAGTATTTTTAATCAAGTATTTTAAAGTGTTTTAATACTGCAATAAATTCAATCTTATTTTAATGTTTGCACTAATATCTATTAATTTTCTGTTGTTTCAGTTTTGTAAGCCACCTCAGTCCTAATTCTTGGAGAAAGGCAAGATATAAATATACCCAATCACTCAATCAATTAGTCAATTAATAGAAGTAATCATGCAGCCAGTAAAATTAGTATGGGTTAACTATTACCATTCAACCATAATTTAAACAGAAATTACTAGTTGTTGGGTAAAATAATTGAAAACATTGACTTGTTGATTACTGTATATAAGCCTTGTGTTATGACAATTCCCTATTTTTAGAAGTTAAAACCTTGTGTAGATCCCATATTGTAGTAATTTCACTGTTCCATTAGCCTTATTAATGGCCATTTTTCCAAGGTAGCTGTGTTGCTCAAGTGGGAACATTTAGGATTTAGGCTGAGCAATTCTTTGGGAAAGAAGAGATAGGAACAGAGACCAAAGAACTGTTCATTCCAAGGTTCAGTTAGCTCACACTGACAGAATGGAAATTGAGGGGGAACCATGTCTTCTTTTTGTATTTGCCTGCTTTTGTCCTATCAATTCTAGCAGGAGGGGGGGAAATGATGCCAGCTCTACAGCTGACATAGGTCTCCCCATATTCTGGGGCATGGCACAAGATGGGTTAGTATCTTTAATAAGTATATAAACTATCTTGAATCACAGCGAAGTCTGTTTTTTTCCACCAGGTTTTGCAGTGACACATCGCTAAAAATAGCCATAGTCTCCCTATTTTTATGTTCATTTTTGTGTGCCTCCAATACTCCCTTTAATTCTAATGTGAATTAAGTCTTCTGTGTGTTAGGGGGCAATTACACTGACAATAAGAACTGCTTTTGAATTGTAATTGCGTAATTAAAATTTATTTTCTTTGGTTGCAAAACAAGTTTTTTTTTTTTTCAAAGAGGCCAACAGGGGCTTTTTAATTTAACATGCTTGTGAAATCGATTCTTTATGAATTGTTTCAGGCAATGTGCACACCCCTGTCATATTAAATATTGCCATTTTGGGAAGTTGCAGGTTTCGGACAGCAGGGACACTGAAGGCTGTCCATTCAAAGTAATGTCACCATGTCCTATGTCACTTAAAATTTATTTTTAAAAATAGAGAAATGCACACATTCCAAAGGATGCCTGAAAACTGAAGAAATACTGCACAACATTGAAAACAAATGGGAAAGAGAAGGTTGCACTCATTGGCAATGTGCCAGGATTGGCAACAATGGAAACCACGCAGTCCCCAAACATGCTGGTTAATGAAACAATTAAAAAACTCACATACAGTTTTCCAAAGCAGTTTTAAGTCCCTACTTTATATTGGAGTAATAATTTTCAAAGTGAACATGTACAGCGATACAAAAAACACATGACTGAAAAATTGATTTAAAATACATCAGAGCTGAAAACGATACAAATCAGCAGTGTAACCACACCCTTAGACTTTTCTGACAACAGCATCCCCATCCCAACCTGTGTTTTAGAAATAGTTGTTACCCTTAAGTAATACTGTTTGTATCTCAACAGTTCAAGTGTGGTGTTTATGGTATTTAAAATAAAATACAATGATTCTTCACCTAACACTATTATGACTTTATCTTCTGGAAGCAGCCACTTTTATCTCCATGTGTGCCTACATCTAAAATATTATTATTATTTTATCTGACAAGCCAAATGGCCAGTGTTTCTGATAATCTGTTTTACATGACTATATACTGTTTGTTTCTTTATCAACAAACCTTCTGCAAATATAATGACAGCAAACTAATTCCTCTGTGTTGCCTGTTCATAAAAACTGGGATGTAATCTGCACCCCATAGCAATCAGTATAATCACATCCATTTCTTATCTATTTCAAATAATTCTTTTTAATGGCTAATGAAAGCCTTAGAAAGATTAGCCTTTGAAGAGCAGAGAAGCTTTCATATATTTTCCTTCTTGTATTCTCTTCTTGCCATCAGCTAAAGTTTATAAATCAAACCATTTTGCTACTCAGTATTAAAATCAACTGATGCACTATCAAAGTGAGGATCAAAGCTTCATTTCTGCTGTTATCAAATGGTGTTCTCAGGGGGAAACTGGTCAGCCTATATTTCATGGATAGCCAGTTTCTCTTTAATAGTCAAAAGGCAATAGCAGTCAGCAACATAGCCCAAATTAGATAGATAATTTGGAGAACCTTTTGTATGCAGAGAGGCTGACGAATGGCTTCACTGGTTTCATTAGCAAATAGAATTTACTCATTGGAGAGTCAGAGTTTTGCGATACTGCATTTTCAAGGAAACAATCACAGTGAAGAAAGTTTACTTTGAAAATAATCTCTGTCACTCTCTTCGTAGCTTTGATTGCATTTGATATGCAAAACATAGCAAGTTCCAAGAAGATAGGTCACAGAGAAATAAATGTTCTTGATGATGGGGCACTTTCTCTCTCTCATTATTGTAGCGGTAGCTGGCTGTAAAACTCAAGAGTAAGTTTAGTTTACAGCACGATATAGAGAGCTGTGGGTACATTAAATTTATGGGGATTAAATATGGAAGATGTATTGTTCCTGATGTCTTTAATATCTTATTTATGGTTCTCTGAACAGCCTCATGTAATGGGATGGCCACAGCAATACATCACAACATTTTAATATCTAACTCTGTTTGCGTCAAAAAAGCTATCAGTGATGATCACGAGTAAGTGAAAGAAAGAAAAAAAACTCTTACAGGGTGATGGTGTAGCTGAATAGTTATCTCAGGGCTCTTACAGATGGTGAAAAAGTCCCTCCTCTATTTCTCTCGGTTGATACAAGTTGGGTGCAAAGGTATATGGGGCTTGCTGGGATTTGCATCCAAATGGCATCTTTGGAAGTCACTTCTCTGCCAACTTCTTCCCTAAGAAAACTTGCAGTAGTTTCAAAACATGCTAGAGGTTTTCTTTTAGAACTTTTATTTGGGGGCGGGGGATGTTTTTATACATAATTGGAACCTAATTAAAGCTTCCAACCAATGTGTCTGACCATGAAAATGAATATCCACCCACTTGTCTGAAAATTACCTATCTCCTTAGAACATATTTAATTCCCCACTTTTTAAAAAAAGAAATCACAAATGGAGCTTCTCCTCAGGAGCCTTTAAAAAAAAAAGTCTAATTGAGATATCTGGAAGCTTCTAACTGAGAAGCTCTGACTTCAGAAATGAAAAATGGGGAGCATCATAGCACTGAACATTACCCTCCTGGACCAAAGTGATGTGAAAATTAAGCCCTGCCTCGTAGAAGGACAAAAAAAGCACAGAAAACCTTGGCTTTTGTCTTTGCTTGTCACTGTTCTAACCAAGACAAGGTGAACATTGTGTCCTGGCAGGAAAGATACCAAAATCATCATAAGGACGTTGCAGAGAACAAAATCTCTGCCTGGAAGAGCGTTTAATGTGGAAAAGGGGGGGGGGGAGATTTGCTGAGGTATTTGATGAAATGTAATGCATCTTTCCATATTAGTTTTGTCTGGCACAGCCAAAAGGGTTTACGGGAACCTTTTGCCACTATACTGGTAATTGCTGATCAGTAGAGCATTTGTATGATTCACTGATGCGGACTTCTGTTCTTCAGTCCCTGCCTCACTTTGCTCCATCATCTTTTCCTTTGAATATTCCAGGCCTCCTGTATCAGGAAATGAGCTGAATTTTTAATGTTCGGTCAGCTAATGTTTTGTCATAGAGTTAGAAGCCAAGGGCTCAAGATGGTTGAGGCTAGAAGTGCCACTGAAAAAGATATTTCAAATGTATTGGGCTGAACCGATATACTTCTATGTATCTGAAGTTTTCCTTTTATTTTATTTTCTCTTTGGCTTCAATTAAACTAAACGATTTCATACTCCTGGGGATTAAAACAAATTGGAAACAAACTATTTGGATGTGTGTCTGAATGCATTTCTTTTGTGAAGTCCCCCATTTTCTTTCCCTTTGACTTTACTAATGTAATGCTTATTTAGTTTAGAGTATTTGCAAGAGATCTCATTTGAGCGAGATCAACTGCATACTATACCACCCAGTAATGGGAATTGGCACATGTGATCTACAGTGTGCCTGGCATTGTTCGGTTCCTGACCACCGACAGTACTAGCTTGGGAGGAAAACAGCTGGAATCCACAACAGTTTTGGATTATAGGCTAGTTTACAATTGGGGTGGGTAACTTTGGCAAGTCTGGGAGTAAACCTGAAATCAGAACTAGAGATGGGCATGAACCGGAAAAAACAATGAATTGGGCTGGTTCATGGTTTGTAGCTAATAGTGAACCCCCACAAACCTCTAGAAAAATGAACCAGTTCACGTTTTGTTTTTCTGGTTGGTGCCTGGGGTGAGGAACCTACCTGGTCCCGCCCTGTGTCACCTACCCACCCCCTTTCCACTGCCCCTGTCACCTCTCTACCTGGTCCTCCTCCTGCTGTCACCTCTACCACTGCAGCTGTCATCCTCGGAGGCAGTAGACTCGGCCCCCCTTCCCGGAGCCACACCTGCTGCTTCTGTGCATGCGCCCACTGCCCAGCTGATAGGAGGCATTTGGCCTGACTTTGAGGAGCCAGCCTGCTGCCTCTGAGGATAGCAGTAGCGAGGGGGGTGGGGTGGAAGCTGCGGTGGCATGACCAGCTAGGGAGGCACAAAACAGAGCACCAAGGGGGAAAAAATGTGATGCTTAATTTCATTCCGTCAAAACAGGATCCCTGAACTGGTTCATGAACTACGAACCAGCCTGATTTGTCAGTTTTTCTGGTTGATGGTTCAGTTCATGCCCATCTCTACTCAGAACCCATGTGGACTGTACTGCCATTGGTCTGAAGGCAAGACCCCTGCTATCCTCTATAAGTTGTTTGTTATGTTGACATTCTTGTTAATGGTGAGTTTTTTTGCATCCCTATTTTTAGAAAGCAGATTGTGAAACAGTTTTGGAATGCTACTTCATATGCAGGCCACAGAGGAGAGCACAAATATATATTGAAAACTAATTCTGTTCCTTCTCTGTGGTAAAATGAGTTCTGTCTGCTAAAAATAGAGAATCCTAAAGATATACAGTATATAGCATGGTGCTATAAATGCCAGCAGTACTTACTGAGTTCTTGGGACTTACTCTTGTTGTTGTTGTTTAGTCATTTAGTCGTGTCCGACTCTTCGTGACCCCATGGACCAGAGCACGCCAGGCCCTCCTGTCTTCCACTGCCTCCAGGAGTTGGGTCAAATTCATGTTGGTTGCTTCAATGACACTGTCCATCCATCTCGTCCTCTGTCGTCCCCTTCTCCTCTTGCCTTCACACTTTCCCAACATCAGGGTCTTTTCCAGGGAGTCTTCTCTTCTCATGCGATGGCCAAAGTATTGGAGCCTCAGCTTCAGGATCTTTCCTTCCAGTGAACACTCAGGGTTGATTTCCTTCAAAATGGATAGGTTTGTTCTCCTTGCAGTCCAGGGGACTCTCAAGAGTCTCCTCCAGCACCACATGTTGAGCTTCAGACCATTTTTTGCGCTCTCCTCTTTCACCCTCATTAAGAGGTTCTTTAATTCCTCCTCACTTTCTGCCATCAGAGTGGTATCATCTGCATAGCTGAGGTTGTTGATATTTCTTCCAGCAATCTTAATTCCGGTTTGGGATTCATCCAGTCCTGCCTTTCGCATGATGTATTCTGCATATAAGTTAAATAAGCAGGGAGACAATATACAGCCTTGTCGTACTCCTTTCCCAATTTTGAACCAATCAGTTGTTCCATATCCAGTTCTAACTGTTGCTTCCTGTCCCACATACAGATTTCTCAGGAGATAGATAAGGTGGTCAGGCACTCCCATTTCTTTAAGAACTTGACATAGTTTGCTGTGGTCCACACAGTCAAAGGCTTTTGCGTAGTCAATGAAGCAGAAGTAGATGTTTTTCTGGAACTCTCTGGCTTTCTCCATAATCCAGCGCATGTTAGCAATTTGGTCTCTAGTTCCTCTGCCCCTTCAAAATCCAGCTTGTACTTCTGGGAGTTCTCGGTCCACATACTGCTGAAGCCTACCTTGGAGGATTTTGAGCATAACCTTGCTAGCATGTGAAATGAGTGCAATTGTACGGTAGTTGGAGCATTCTTTGGCGCTGCCCTTCTTTGGGATTGGGATGTAGACTGATCTTTTCCAATCCTCTGGCCACTGCTGAGTTTTCCAAACTTGCTGGCAAATTGAGTGTAGCACCTTAACAGCATCATCTTTTAAGATTTTAAATAGTTCAACTGGAATGCCATCACCTCCACTGGCCTTGTTGTTAGCCATGCTTTCTAAGGCCCACTTGACTTCACTCTCCAGGATGTCTGGCTCAAGGTCAGCAGCCACACTATCTGGGTTGTCCGGGACATCCAGATCTTTCTGGTATAATTCTTCTGTGTATTCTTGCCACCTCTTCTTGATGTCTTCTGCTTCTATGAGGTCCCTACCATTTTTGTCCTTTATCATGTCCATCTTTGCACAAAATGTTCCTTTAATATCTCCAGTTTTCTTGAACAGATCTCTGGTTTTTCCCTTCCTATTCTTTTCCTCTATATCTTTGCACTGTTCATTTAAGAAGGCCCTCGTCTCTCCTTGCTATTCTTTGGAAGTCTGCATTCAATTTTCTGTAACTTTCCCTATCTCCCTTGCATTTTGTTTCCCTTCTCTTCTCTGCTATTTGTAAGGCCTCGTTGGACAGCCACTTTGCTTTCTTGCATTTCTTTTTCTTTGGGATGTTTTTTGTTGCTGCTTCCTGTACAATGTTACAAGCCTCCATCCATAGTTCTTCAGGCACTCTGTCCACCAAATCGAGTTCCTTAAATCTGTTCTTCACTTCCACTGTGTATTCATAAGGGATTTGGTTGAGATTATACCTGACTAGCCCAGTGGTTTTTCCTACTTTCTTCAGTTTAAGCTTGAATTTTGCTATAAGAAGCTGATGATCAGAGCCAGAATCAGCTCCAGGTCTTGTTTTTGCTGACTGTATAGAGTTTCTCCATCTTTGGCTGCAGAGAACATAATCAATCTGATTTCGGTATTGCCCATCTGGTGATGTCCATGTGTACAGTCGCCTCTTGTGTTGTTGGAAAAGAGTGTTTGTGATGACCAGCTTGTTCTCTTGACAACACTCTATTAGCCTTTGCCCTGCTTCGTTTTGAACTCCAAGGCCAAACTTGCCTGTTGTTCCTTTTATCTCTTGTCTCCCTACTTTAGCATTCCAGTCCCCTAGAATGAGAAGAACATCTTTCTTTGGTGTCAGTTCTAGAAGGTGTTGTAGGTCTTCATAGAATTGGTCAATTTCAGCCTCTTCAGCATCGGTGGTTGGTGCATAAACTTGGATTACTGTGATGTTGAGAGGTCTGCCTTGGATTCGTATTGAAATCATTCTATCATTTTTGAGATTGTATCCCAGTACAGCTTTCCCCACTCTTTTGTTGACTATGAGGGCTACTCCATTTCTTCTACGGGATTCTTGCCCACAATAGTAGATATGGTAATCATCTGAATTGAATTCGCCCATTCCCATCCATTTTAGTTCACTGACGCCCACGATGTCAATGTTGATTCTTGCCATCTCCTGTTTGACCACATCCAGCTTACCAAGGTTCATAGATCTTACATTCCAGGTTCCTATGCAGTATTCTTCTTTGCAGCATCGGACTTTCCTTTCACTTCCAGGCGCGTCCGCAGCTGAGCGTCCTTTCGGCTTTGGCCCAACCACTTCATTAGCTCTGGAGCTACTTGTACTTGTCCTCCGCTCTTCCTCAGTAGCATGTTGGACGCCTTCCGACCTGAGGGGCTCATCTTCCAGCGTCATATCTTTTAGCCTTTTGTTTCTGTTCATGGGGTTTTCTTGGCAAAGATACTGGAGTGGCTTGCCAGTTCCTGCTCCAGGTGGATTGCGTTTAGTCAGAACTCTCCACTATGACCTGTCCATCTTGGGTGTCCCTGCATGGCATAGCCCATAGCTTCTCTGAATTACTGAAGCCCCTTCGCCACGACAAGCCAGCAATCCGTGAAGGGGATGTATTTAATATGAGCATGCAATTACCTGAATTCCTTTTCCCACTGAAAAGGAAATCATCAAGGTAATGGGCCGTGGAATTACTACGCACCCTGTGTCTTATTTTCCATTCAATAAAAGTGCTAAATTTCTCAAAAGCGGCGCATTACACTGAGCAGCCCATGGGTAGAGCCCTATCTATATAAAATGAGCCACCAAACTGGAAGCCTAATAAGTTGAAGTCAAGGGGATGGATTGGCAAAATCCTGAATGCTGATTTGATGTCACATTTTGCCAGCTCAGCCCCCACCCCACATTTCCTAACCATACTCACCGCCTCGTCGAATGATGTGTACCTAACAGTGCACAATTCTGGGGGGATGGTGTCATTAACTGATGCCCCCTCCGGAAAGGATAGATGATGGATCAAACGGAACTCCTCCTGGGCCTTTTTCGGGACTATGCCCAGCGGAGAAACCCGTAGGTTCTCTATGGGCCGTGTTGGGAAAGGTCCGAGAACCCGACCCTCCTTTACTTCCTTATCAATCTTCTTCTGCACAATGCTTTCCATACCTGATATTGATCGGACGTTTCATGCAGTAAATGCCCTCCGTTCACCCACAGCTGGGATTCTAAATCCCAACTTAAAGCCATCTAGTAAATAATTAGCATTGTCCCTACGAGGGTAAGACCTCAACCAATCCTCCAAAACCCGAATTTTAATTGGGCTGGGCCCCTTTTCCAGGGTTACCCCTGCCACTGTTAGGTTTCTTGGGACCCCCGGTATTTTTGTCCTGGCACTGGGCACCTGCTTTAAAGCAATAGAAATTTGAGTGCTGTCCCCTGCAAGTAAGGCACTCATGCCTAAACCTACAGGGCTTTTTCGTGCAGTATCCGTTAGTATTATATTGGAAACAAAACAGGCGGGGTTGAACTGCCTGCCCCGCGCCAGGGCAGGGAATTTGGGTAGTGGCAAACTTCCTATTTAGGTGCCCACTATCAAACATCTCCCCTGTATTTGGCCTAGCGGGAGTCATATGTTGGAGCCACAGACCTGGCTGACGCTTGTCCCAGCGCAAGTTTGGCTGAATGGCACTCTGCATGCGGAACGCCTGATCATACAGCAGCCAAGCCTGGCCAGTAAAATCTGTGTAGGCCCTATAAATAATGTCCAGGTATTGGAAGAGGGCTTGAGCCCTCCACGGCTGGGCCTTGACAATGACACCCACATAAATGAGGAACCCCGGAAGCCAGTTGGCCCAAGTCCTGTCTGGCTTTTTCTTTCTGCGTTTCTCTTTCTCCTTCTTGTCCTCTTTGTCCAGGTCTTTCTTATCCACCTTTCTATTGAGCAGGCCGAATATGTCGATTATTCGCCTTTTTCAAATCTTTTCTTTTGTAGCAGGGCTTAAGTGATTCCCCCAAGGGCATGGTGTAATCTCCATATGGCAATGCCCCAAAAGGTATGGTGTTATACCCCGTGTTAGGGACTGCTGGATAAGGACAAGCCCCTACACTAGATGGATTCTCTGTTTGAGCCTGTGGAGAAGGGGCAAAATATGGCATGCCCCAGGCACTGAAGTATGGGTTGGCATACAGCCAAGCCACGTTAGGAAACCCCACGTTTATGGAGGTGTGGGGTGTGTTGGCATTGTAACTCGTTGGAATACCGCCGGCCCAAGGCCATGGTGCCCGGTGGGTGCCCGGTGCAATGGCAGACTCACCTCCAAGGCCGAAATTTTTTCCTGTAGCTCCTGCCATATGGGCCAGGATTCCTCATTTGAAGAGGATTGAGGTGGGGACACCTGGGGTGCCTGCCTCTTCTTGGTGGGCTGTTTCCCCTTTTGGGTGCCTTGCCCCTTCCTTGATGTCATTGTTGATCTGTTTAGGCTTTATTAAATGGTACTATTACTCTTGACTAAAGCCCCAATAACGCAGCAAGGTCTACCCAATAAGGGGCCCTGCCCCTTGGTGCGATTGCTTGTTTAAAGCTCCTTTATTGCTTGATCCTCAAGGTCCGTTCCTATCTTTTCATAGGTTAATTAATCAGTCCTATAATCACTGTGTATGATTCAATCAATTAATAAATTTACTCCAATTTGATTTTAGACAATTGATTGAAATTTATAACTAATTACTTATTCAAGTGCCCCAAATACTGCGTGCAAAAGTATAATTAATTTTTACTCACTAGTATTCAATTTTCAATGACAATTAATGAACTAGCTTAATTAAATACCCCAGCTAATCAGTGCACTTCAATAAATCCGTATAATTAATTGACTAATAATTCCAATTAACTTGCCCTGATTTTATATATATATATATATATATATTATTTATTTATTTATTTATTTATTTATTTATTTATTATTATTATTATTTATAATAAATTTAAATTTATTTATTATTAAATATATTATTTTATTATTTTAATCCAATTAATTTTTATTCAATTTCTATTTTATTTTATTCCCTTTCTTTTTTAAAAAAACTCTAAATTAATTATCCTTATCCCCTAAATCCTTAACCACTGCCTTTAATGCTTGCTCAGTCGTGCTTCAAATTATTTTATCTTATTTCTTTATATATATATTTCTTTAGATAAATAGCCCCTACGCATTTGCAAGCCAGCCGCGCCGGGTCTCTAGCGCTGTTCCCGCCCAACCGTTGAATTTCAAATCATGGGGGGGGGGGGAGAGAAAGGCACGCGGTTGCCCTAAAATAAACAGTTCCTAGCCCCAACAAAGAAGCAAAACAAGGAAATTGCGGTGAAATACCCAATGAGACCAAAGGAAAAACTAATTGCTTACTCAAAGTAAATTCAAGCCCCAAAGCAATATTTCCCGTTAACGCGACCCAAACCGAAGAGCCCTTCTATTATTAACGCTATTTATTTACTCACTCACTTATGTCTTAGCAATTTAAGGTCAATAACTATTAATTCTTTCACTTGTCCCCTTATAATACTCTTTGTTGAATAAAAAACCCCGTGCGCCACTGTTTTCCCCTCCGTTCGGTCGGGACCTACCAGAACCCACCGTTAATAAAAGAACAATGAAATCTTAACAACGAAATTGTCCTGGAGGTATTCATGTATGTTCATTTTTTTCTCTTTATTGCTGCCACATATTGCTTTCCCTCACCAGGCACATTCTTGAAATTTGTGGGGTTCTGAGATGTTTGTCCTCCCCTCTCTCTTTGCTATTTTGAATGGCATGGTTTTCATTTATTATCATCCCTTAATTACATAGTGCTCTGAATCATGGAAGTGCAAGTGTGGCATCCTATTTTTTCTCTTTTGACACATGATTTCTCTATCTCCATGATTCAACGAGTAACCATGCAGTTGATGCAATTTCATCTTTCGTACCCTATAGACTGCAGAAACTTATGTGATTCCATTTGTGAAGATAAACCTGCAGATCAGTTGAGGCAGGAAAGGTGATTTAAAACCTTTGAAAAATGATCTAGTATCATGTCTTCAAAAAGCATTGAACGCCTGGGGAATTATAGACAATGCTGCATTTAGAGAAATGTGGTGGGGAGACATGCATGCAATTTTTTTTTTAAAAAAAAGAATCCTGCTTCAGAAAGGCGATTTTAAAATGAAAATGGATGTGGCAAAAATTTGGCTCATCTGTGTCATTGCCCCAGGAGACTGCAAGGAAAGAGGGCCAAATGAACCATACTATTAATGTCTGCTTTTACCTATTGAAAGTAACACAAATGTTGTGTTCATCTATAGCACTGAATCCATGACGGGTCGAAAAGCATAGGTATCTTTTAATGCTTGGTAGATTTTTATGTCATTTTCAGAAGATTGGGAGTGGCTTCAGGTGTGTCTACAAAACTGTTAAAGCACTGTAATTTTTATGTTCACAGTGCGTGATGGCAACATGAATTTATATGTGAGTTTTATGAATACTAATTTACCTATCTATAAATTAAGTCCAATACTTTATACAGTTTAATTATCTGTAGTAATTTACTTCAGTTGTATAGTGTTGTACATGTTTATTCACAATGTATTTCACATATTTTTAAATATATGTTTAATTAGTAAACTGGCAGTGTTTACTATTTGGTATTATATATGGAATTGTATTATGTAACTGGACCATTGGTCATGATTATATATAGCTGCATCTGATGCATGAATCAGATTGTATAATCCTTCTTAGTTATGTTCTTGGTTGAGCTAGTAAGTTATATAAACTGACGTTTTTAAAGCCAATTCATATAACTGTGATCACTTTCATATTCCTGTTCTTCTGGCCATCTAAAATAGTTTTCCCCCCACATGTTGGAGGGTTAATTATCTCCACATGCTGGACCCATCATAGGACAATGATGCATACCAGGAGAAGTGCTCTCTCTCAAGTATTGAGATCCCAAAGTACTTAGGAGTTTAAAAGTCTTTTATTATTATTATTGAACTGAAAGATCAACCATGGGGCTCCATCCAGTATTATGGAAGCAGAGTTCTGCTTATGCAACAAGAGCTCCTCTCTGGAACTGATAGATTTAGAAATTAACCCATTCTGCTGTTAATCTCCATTCTGTGAGAAGACAGGATACAATCCTGTTCCCTCTGCTTTGTTTTTCTAAACTAAGGAGTTCTTTGACAAACCTACCTAAAGGCTACACTCATCATTAAAGAGCCTTCTCCAAATATTCCTGCCCTGTGAAATTTGGAGAGTAGTGCTGTGGTGTCCTGTCTGCTTCTTTGGCTTGAAAACGGATACTTTTGTGTGTAAATAAAGTGACAAACAGAAACCATCTGAAATTTAGAGATAGAAAGTATTTGTTACTGTTGAAGTAAATGGTTGTCCACAATTAGGAAAGTCGAACTAAACACATTTTTTTTACTGTGGGATTCATGCAGACAGCATAGTCTCCCTATGTTCATGGGTCTTACTCTCAGGAAAATGTGCATTGGATTAACAGCCTAAAACTAGTATTCCAAGTTCAAGTTTATTGTATTGGCTAAAATCCGTCACAATTGTTTAAAATACAAATATGATCAAGTAAAATCATGATAAAATCACAGACATATAAAATAATAAGAGGTGCTTCATATCTGGGAGTCCCCCGCACAATTTATTGTGATGGCTCTCAGGAAATTAGCGCGGATGTTTCTGGCCGCTTTTGCAAACAGCGCTGTTCTGTATGTAACATATGGGTCACAGTCCAAAAGTAACCTGATCACCTCTATCTGAGGGCTTTCCTCCTGTAGGGCAGCCAAAATGTTACCCAGGATTTTTTCTCTAGGGTTTTGATAGAGCTGACAGTTGAGTAAATAGTGGACATCATCCTCTATCTCACCTGCTCCGCAAGTACACAGCCTTAGAAGCTTAGGGACATTCATGTACCTGCCGTCTAAGACCGCAGTTGGCATGGTTTGAAAATGAAGTTCTGTGAATGCGGTTCTCGGAGGCAAAAGTAAGTGTATGTAAGCATTGCACCCTTGAGTGGTTTGTTTTCAGCAGATGGTACCAGTGAGAGAAATTTGAAGAGTCTATTAAAGCTAAGTCCTGATCATTATCCAATTTGTACATCCAGCCCCTTAACATTCTTTTAACCCCAGAAAAAACAAAAATGTCTGTGGAGAGGGATTTAGATTTTAGTAAGGTTTGAACTGAAGTTGCCCAGCCACTACTCTTCCACCTAAAACTAGTATGCCTACAGAGAAGTTAGTCAAATGTTCTGGCATATATGTCTTGGTCATTATAATAACCACAACGATCACGCAGGATTCTAGTGATTCAGTATAAATAGAGATTAAATATAAACAATTATTGTAGCAAAAGTTCACTTCTATTGAAAATGTTTCAGAGTATGGGTACTTGCAGGTTTTATACAGAATGCCGACATTTTCAATCTATTTTTGTTCTTGTCTGCCCTTGTCTGAACAACCGCAGCAAGCATCATGCAGAAGAGCTTAATACTTAACTAAGGGAAAAACAGGGATGGTAACCTAGTAACCTTTGTGCAGCTGAAGGGCTTAAAAATGAGGCTAAGTGGTTCTTTCATGGTGAGGGTGATTATAGTCTTTCAATATATTTCAGTGAATTACATTTTACCCACACTTTTAAACAAATCAAAGTTGATATGTCGTTTTCAGAATGGAACCTAATTCACTAGAATATTCTACTGTGGATGTAAAGGTACACTATTAAAGTTAAGATGGCTGATGTGATCTTTTGCTACTGAGGCTTAAACTGTGTGATGTTGGCTGATAGGGGTATTTAATCAGGCTCTTCCCCAAACGTAATAAAAAAGAAAAGAAAAGGGAGGGTCTCATTTAGTAAAAAATGAGTTAGGAATGTGGAGCCCTCTCTTTACACTTTTCTGTCTGTTGGATTCACTCCTGTTATCTCAGTGTGTGACCAAATAGGGTGAGTGATCCGTATTGATGCACAATACCTATAGTGCGTAGTTGCAAATCATACAGTTGTATGATTCATCCTGCCATGTATCATTCAGCCAAGGATACTGTGTTTAAACTGTCTACACCAAGGATGATATTATCAACATTTCCCCCCTAGTCTTCCTCTCACCTTTGCCCATCCTCCTCTGCCAATATCACTACTCTCTTTTCCATCCTTTACACTCTATTTTCCACCTTGTTTCTGCTTACCTGCTGCCTGCCCTGGTGCACAGATATAAACTACAGGTTTTGGAGCCATGGATTTACTACTTTTTTCTTGTAAAAATATTTCTTCTGTTGCATATAGTTCTTGATTCAACATCTTTTTAGAAAAATATGACAAGCAATATCAAACTAAAATGGCTCATCGGAATATCCGTACAGCTCAAAATTTGTTCACATTATGAATTGGAGCAGCAGTTTTGCTTAAAACCACAATTTTGGAAACATGAATTTACCAAGAAATTTGTTGTACATGTATTTTGTGTTTCCATTGTATATAGTTCTTAAATTAAGGTAATTAAAAAAACAAAACAAAAGTGGAGTGAAAGGAATTATCACAGTATCAGTATAATGTGAAAGTTTTAGCTGCAAACTGGAACGGTCATTTCACTTAAAACTAGAGTTTTCAGATAATGGATTTCCCAAAAAAAAATTGTTGGAGAAGTATTTCATGTTTCCATTACATATAGCTCTTGATTTAAAGTTCTTTTTTTTTAAACTACAACATCAACAAATATTAGTGCTGAAATGATTTACCAGTATAACACAAAACATGTTTAGTTACATGGTCAACTGATCTTGTAGTAGAATTGCTATAGATTCTTGAGAAATATGTGAAAGAAAGGTTATTGTTATTTTAGTAGCAGTGCAAACCAGGGGAGGGAAGAGGCAAAAGTGTTCACTCTCACACCATACTTCACTGTATATATCTTGATTGATGCTCTCAAGACACACATCCAGCAGTATTCTGGGAGGACTGGAAAGAAAATTCACATGATGTAGTTTGGAGCCAAAAAAAATCCACAAGGAGAAATAATGACCAAAAAAAAAAAATCTCTGGGGGCTGAAAAAATGTACCAGATATTCATGCAATCAGAATTAGCAATAATGCTGTTTATCTAAGAAAATAACAAAATGTGCAATAAGAAACATGGGACAAACTGCAAAGCTAATAATAATAATAATTTTAGAATTGTAGAGCTGGAAGGGACCCTATGGATTACTGAGTCCAGCCACTGTCAACGAGGAACAATGAAGAATCAAACTCCCGCTCTCTGGCTCCACAGTCAGATACCTAAACTACTGAGCTATCCAGCAGTTCCAACAGACAACTGTGTGCCTGGTGGCACCATGAGTCATATTTAGAAAAAAGTGGGGCAAGTAAAATGTGGGAAAATAAGGATTTAGCAACACATTTCCTTCTTTATTCAGTGAATAACTTTGATTTTTTTTAAAAAATGCCCTTCCCATATAGCTTTCTCTCTCCCTCTTCCTTTTTCCCCCCTCAAAGGATAGTTGGTCTTTTTAGGAAGGTGGAAGACATACTGGCCAAAGCATTCTCTGTGGAGACTGCCTCCATCAGAACTCATTCACCCATGCACCTTGTGAGTCTCCGGAGAATCCTCGCAACCCTCACAGAGTAGCTGAGCACTTTTCTAAGTGTGCAAAGAAGGGACATAGACTCTATGGCTGGCCACTAGCACAAAAGGTAGATACCTAAACTTAACCCTCATAAAATTAAATGCTACAGTTTTATTCTTCTTGCTGGAAACATGAGATGAGCTTTAGAACTTGAACCTATCATATTATGAACATTTGCTTTGAGATGTCTTGCTCTATAACACCTTCCGGCCCAATGTGTCAGTAGCACAGTAAGAATTATTTTCCATTAACCAGATGATAAATTAAGATCATAAGCAATGAAATTAATGTCCTGAAGTACAACAGTAGGTTGTCTTTGCTTAAGGACTGATATTTATGATACAAGACCCATAAGTAAACCCAATAGGTCATTATACAGAATAATCATATCATAAATTGAATATATTCTGTGTTTTCATAAGGCAGATTTGGAGTCTCTCCTACAGAATCCATCTCATTTAGAGAAGTTTATAGTTTTATTACTTCCTAAGGTAAAAATGATACATATTTAATCCGGTGGTAAAAAGTGATACATTGTAAAGATCCTGAGATGAATAGATTTTCATTAGAATACCCTTCTAAAGGTGATTAGGAATCTCCAAGGAAATTTCCTCACAGGCTCAGAACACTAACTCTTGATCACATACATGTGAATAAACTTGAAAGAAAGATTCTTTCCACTCATCTAAATAATTCACCTTCCACTGAAAAGAATAATGGAAGCTACTGAGGAAGTACATAAAATTAAATGTAGAGTTTCATATCATATTTTAGCCAAGGAGCACAAGCAATTTTTCTGTACCATGCAGTGTACAGTATCAGCTGTAGAGACAGCTTGTAAGAATGCTGAATTTCATTGGCCAGAAGACATGTTGTCTTGTAAAACCTACCCATTGTTAAGGGCAAGAACAAAGACATGAGAGAAACACCAGGCAGAAATGGTGTTGGGTGGTACCAATTCTTGAGGCAATCTATGCTGTTTTTTCTCATATAAGCTGAAATCCAGTAGTAAGTTGCAAATAGAGTAGGCTCACTGAAGCAGTGGAATTTACAGAGGAGTTAATTCACTACATCCACACTGATTCAATTAGCCTACTCTTAGTTGTGACTTACTACTGGATTTCAGCCATAAGATATAGGTGTGTAGTGTAAATAAAGCAGTAGTACTAAAAACTGTTTGAATGTTTACAACCTCGCATGCTGCCTGCCTGTGGTTTGAGTGACTGGGAGGGACTTTTCTGGTCTGGGGTGACTGTCAATCTATCCAGCACCTACTAATTGTTCCCTCCTGTCTCTGAATTCGAAGAGAGCTCCACCTCACTGCTGAGTATTCCTTTACACTCTCTTTAGTCTGTTGAAGGCAGTTGTTTGTTTGCTGTTCATTTGTTCACAACTCTAGGTAAATTTTTATTCTTTCTCCTGCAAGTGTATAAGAGTTACGGAGACATTAAGTGTCAGTTAATGAGAAAGGGGTGGACTATCTAGAGAACTTGAAACTATACTCTTTTGTGTGTCTGTATACTTCTACTGCATAGCACAAGAACTTTTATCAGAAATTCAAAAACTTTTTTTGTATTCTTTGGTTCTGTCATCAATCCAAACAGAGATTGCAGCCAAGAAGTCAGAAGAAGATTGAGACTAGGAGGAAGGGCAGCAATGAAGGAATTAGAAAAGATCATTAAATATAAGGATGTGTCAATGGAGATGAAGACCAAGATCATCCACACTCTTGTATTACTGATCACCATGTATGAGTGTGAAAGCTGGACAGTTAAGAAAGCTAATAGGGAAAAAATGATTCATTTGAAATGTGGTGCTATAGGAGAGCTTTATGGATATTCTGGACTGCCAGAAAGACAAACAGGTGGATGGGTCCTAGATCAAATCAAACCTGAACAATCTCTGGAGGCGAACATGATGAAACTAAAACTGTCCTACTTTGGGCACATCATGAGGAGGTAAGATTCTCTGGAAAATACAATAAGTGTGGGAAATGTGGAAGGCAGCAGGAAAAGAGGAAGACCAAATACAAGATGGATGAATTCCCTAAAGGAAGCCACTGGTGTGAGTTTACAAGAGCAAGGTAGTTGAGGACAGGACATTTTGGAGATTGCTCATTCATAGGGTCCCCATAAATTGGAGGCACGTAACAACAGCATACATTGTGGGTTTTAAATTATTTTTAATTATAAACCCTATTCAGGCATTACTTACCCTCCTTTCATTTACAATGTGAGCAGGAGAGAGCCTAGCCCCTCCTTCTCCATCATTCTTTCTCCATGTGAAAAGGAACATATCTACAGGTTCCCAGTCATGTGTACATTCTCCACACAAGCAAAAACACTTGAAAATCATAATGTATAATTGCATAGAGACGCTACATGAGTATGACCTTCTCTTTTGCTTCTCTTTTGCTTTTGACATGGAGAAACCAACAAGTAACGGGTGAGGAACTGGACACTTCCCAGCTCGTTGGATGAGAGCAGGTTAAATAATGCCTGAATAGGGCTAGAATCTATCTTTAAAACATGCAGCAAGTCACAAGTTGTTGATGTAAATCTGCTAACAAATCAGTCAACATTGTGGATGAGTGTGTGCTGCAGGTTTTGAGGTTCAGGAAAATCCAGAGAAAAGTCCAGTAGGAAAGTCAATTGTAATCTGAGGTTGTATCCAAGGAATCTTTCCAGTCAAGGTGTTGAGGGAGAATGGAAATGAAGCACTAATGTACAATACAAGCAAGGAGTCTGATGCCCATGTTATTGCTATCAGCAAAGCACCAAGGCTTCCAGAAGGAGAATTAGACATAGTATTTCTCTTCTACCCCCATGCCTTTGATTGGTAACCAGGACTCTTTAAAAGACTGGATTTATTTTATTTTATTTATTTATTAAATTTGTACCCCACCCATTTAGACAACGTCTACTCTGGGCGGCTCACAATAAAAGTAAACTAAAAACAATCAAATAGTATCAACAACAATTTAACAACAGTAAGGAAATCATTCAAGATGGATGATTAAAAAAAAAATCAGATGGTGACAGGAGGGAAGTCCTGCCTAAATAGCCAGGTCTTGAGTTGGCTCTTGAAAATACCCAGCGAAGGGGCCAAGCGGATCTCGGAGGGGAGATTATTTCAAAGGTGGGGGGCCACTGCCGAGAAGGCCCGGTTTCTTGTTTTTTCTTTCCGGGCCTCCCTCGGCATTAGGCTCCTCAGCTGCCCCTCCTGGCTAGAGCGAGTGATACGAGTAGATCTAGGTGGGAGGAGGCGTTCCACCAGGTATCGAGGTCCTAAACCGTTTAGGGCTTTATATGTGATCATTAACACTTTGAAATCAATGCGGAAACGAACGGGCAGCCAATGCAAAGCAGCCAGAGTGGGAGAAATATGCTGATGTTTTCTCGTCCCACTAAGAAGTCTGGCCGCCGCATTCTGCACCATTTGAAGTTTCCGCATCAATCTCAAAGGTAGCCCCACGTAGAGCGCATTGCAGTGGTCTAATCTCGAGATTACAAGCGCATGGACCAAAGTGGTGAGCGCCCCAACATCAAGATAGGGACGCATCTGGGCAATCCGCCACAGATGGAAATAGGCGGAGCGGACCACTGACGCCACCTGGGTTTCCATGGTGAGCGCCGGGTCCAGATGAACCCCCAAGCTGCGAACCTCACTCTTCGCGTTGAGAGTCACCCCCCCAAAAGAGGAGTTTCCCAAACCGCCAATGGTGGGACCACCCACCCTCAGGACCTCCATCTTGTCCAGGTTCAGCCTCAGCCCATTTTCCTGCATCCATTGCAGTACAGCCTCCAGACAGCGCTGAAGGGACAGAACGGCATCCACTGTGGTTGGAAAAAAGGAGATGTAGAGCTGAGTGTCATCAGCATACTGATGGCACGATGCCCCACACCCCCTGATGACCCCACCCAGTGGCCTCATATAGATATTAAACAGCATTGGGGAGATAATCGAGCCCTGCGGAACCCCACAATTGAGACTCCACGGGGCCAAAACACTCTCCCCAAACTGTACTCTCTGAGGATGGTCCTCCAAGAAGGATCGGAGCCAGGCAAGCGCCAGACCACCAATTCCCAACTCGGAGAGCATCCTCAGGAGGATACCGTGGTCGACGGTATCAAAGGCGGCTGAGATATCGAGGAGGACCAACAAAGACGTTTTACCCCTGTTGGCCTCCCTCAACAGGTCATCCAGCAGGGCGACCAATGCCATTTCTGTACCATGGCGTGGCCTGAAGCCTGACTGAAATTGATCCAGGGCATTTGTTTCATCCAAATGAACCTGAAGCTGGTCAGCCACCACCCTCTCCACCACTTTACTAAGGAAAGAAACATTGGCGACAGGCCTATAATTGCCAATGTCGTCCGCCGCCAAATTTGGTTTCTTCCTAATGGGCCTAATGAGTTTCTCCTTGAGGGCAAGAGGGACCTTGCCCTCCAGGAGAGACCCATTAATTATTGCTGTGGCCCATTCAATTGTTATAGGCCTGGCTGCTTTGATTAGCCAGGCCGGGCAAGGGTCAAGGGATGAGGTGGTGGCCTGACAGCAATCAAGTGCTTTGTCCACAATATCTGGCGTCACAGGCTGAAAGAGATCAAGACTCACCGGGCAAGGCGGAGCACTGGATATCTCTGCTCGATCCACTGTATTCAAAAAAGGAGAGAGCTCCCGGCGGATGGCCTCCACTTTAGATTTTTAAAATGCTGCAAATTGGTCGGGTGAAATGCTAGAAGGAGGCCCATCACTTAGACCAATTCCGCATAGGTCGCGGACTATACGGAAAAGTTCCGCCTGCTGATTTGAAGCTTCGCTTATCTGGTTAGCGAAGTGAGCTCGACTAGCAGCCCTCACCTTAGCAAGGTAAAGGTTAGTCGCGACCCTGACAGCTTTCCGATTATAAACCGTCGGGCTCCGTCTCCACTTGCACTCTAGCCTTCTCCTGTTTTGCTTCATCGCTCGTAGCTCCTGATTAAACCAGGACGCAGGCCGAACTCTGCGGCGGAGAGGGCGTTTAGGAGCAATCGTGTCTACAGCCCTGGTGGCGGCAGTGAACCAACTATCAACCAGAGCCTCGACAGGAGCGCCAGTCAGATCAGCCGGAATCCCTCTCATGGAATCCTAAAGGATCCAGTAGCCTTCGAGGGCGGACCATTAAAATAGATCCATGCTCCCTGCGGGGAGGGAGAGCCACCGAGAGGTTACATTTTATTAGGTGGTGATCCGACCATGACAAGGGAACTGACACAAGATCAGTCACCATCAGACCACACTCACTCCACTTAGTGGAAAACACCAGGTCTAGCGTATGACCACCCACGTGGGTGGGGCCGTTAACATGTTGGGACATGTTCAAGGAAGCCATGGTTTCCAAGAACTCAAGAGCTGGACCAGAAGTCTCTGCCTCCGCATGGATGTTGAAATCACCCAAGACCAGAAGCCTCAGGGATTCCGGCAGTGCCGCGGAGACAAAGTCCACCAGCTCTGGTAAGGAAATGGCTGGGTCACGGGGAGCGCGGTAACCCAGCAATATCCGAATACCATCCCTGGCCCCAATCGACACGTGGAGGGCCTCCAAACCCAGCTTCACCACCGTGGAGCGCCTAGTAACCTCCAGAGTGTTTCTATACACAATGGCTACTCCCCCGCCCCTCCAGTCTACCCTGGTGCTGGACAGCATAACCGGGAGGACAGGCAATGGTCAGGGGTGCACCCCCTTCCCCTCCCATCCAAGTTTCAGTTATGCATGCCAGGTCTGCATCCTCCTCCAGAATAAGATTGTGAATAATCTGGAATTTATTAGACACAGACCTGGCATTCAACAACACCAGTTTTAGAGTGGAGGGTCGGTTGATCTGACTACCTCGATACTGACGGTTGGTCACAGTCCCAGAACAGTGAACAGCCTTCAAACATCTGTTCACCGTTCTTCTAAAATGAGTAGGGGCTGTGCCATCGCCATATCTCCCTCTACCCATAATCACTCGGATGTTCAAAGACCCCTCGCTGGGGGGGGGGGCAAGCCTTCCACTCCATTTCAGAAAAGAAAAACCCAAAGAAAACGCCAAATTAATACAATTAAACAATATAGTGATATCAAAATGTAACAAAATTAATCCAAACATAAAATAGCAATATACTTTTAAATTAAACAATAATCAATAATCAATAATCAAATTAAACAATTTAAAGTAAAACTTTAAATGTAAGAAAATACATTTGTTTCAGAAAAGGATGAATAAGACAAAAACAAAATAAAGTAAAATAAAATAAAATAAATAAACTAAAATAAAAGTGAAATAAAGTAAGAAATATATATAAAAGATTTACCCCCCACAAGCGGTCCTGTTCCGTTGTACTCTGTCTGAAGATCTTATCTTTCCAAAGATGTTATTAGGATTAAGTTTAAATTTGTGAGGACAGTTATTGCAATCGAGGCATGGTCCAGTAGTAGGGAGGAGAAATAAAAGTAGCAGGAGAGTTAATGATAGAAATGGCGCTGCTGTTCTCATTTTCCAGAACGGGAGGTCAGTTGAGAGATCCTCGCTGGAGGTGCCAGGAGAAGGGGCAGGGGAAATAGTTCCTGTAGATATTGTCATTGAGGGAATTAGCAGCATGGCAGCTAGCAGGACCCCACAATAAATGGGACCCCACAGCAAGCCTCCCAACTCCCAACTCCCAGCAGAGTCCCCCGACGCACCGCCCAGCTCCGAAACTCCACCGAGCCTCTCGTCGCTTCCCAGGCCCTCAACACTGGGCTCAGCAGGCTTTTCGGGAGTTTCCTCTGAGCTCTCCGGGCTTCTCCGGCGAGCCTCGCTGAGTTTTCCAGCCAGATTTCCGAGTTCCGAGTCCCGCCGCACTGGGCTACAACTCTCGACTCTCGACCCCCAGCGCCAGGCTCCCCCAAACACCGTGGTGTACTTCCGAGCTCCGCAAACCAGCTCCAGCCTCGCCTCGCGAACCGGGCTCCAAGCGAACTTCGCAGCGCTGGCTCAGTCTCACCGCTCCGTCTCACAGCTCCAGCCCCACAACTTCTGCCCCGAGGCAATCTCTCCTCACGACCTCCACGCCGTCTCCCACAGCCAGAAAACAACCTCCCAAATGGTCCAGCGACAAGTCAGGTGAGGAGACCAAAACAAAAAAAGAAAAGAAAAGAAAAACAGACCGAAGTGGCAGAGAAAACGCTCCCGACCAGCTATCGGTCTGCCATCTTGAACCTTGGGTTCTTGGATCTTGGATTGTTCTTGGTTCTACTTTTACTTATACCATCTGCTGCCACCTGGACTGGGAGTGACTAGACTGTTATAGGTCAGAACAACCTCCTGGCTATCCTGACATTCAGAGCCACCAGCACCTGGCAGTGTTTACTGTGACCTGACTTCCTCCGGCATAGTTTAACACTCCTGAACCTTGTTTGAAAGAGGACTCACCTGGGTCCTGGTAACACTCACCTACTCATCTTCATATATAGTTTTCTTCTAGCTGCACAAAACCAGTATCTATTTTGTTTAATTTTTATTGAATGCTATCACATTTTTACATCTCAGCCTTCTGCATATTTACTTGGAAATAAGTACACTGAGTTCAGGGGTCTAAGTGCTAGGTAAGGGGGCATTAAGATGTATGGTACAGTACAGCTGCATTCATGTTTATTCATAAGTAAATCCCACTGCATTCACTGCCATCGCTGGTGCTTAATTTGAAGTAAAATCTGTTTAGGCTTGCAGTTTCATTCTCCTAATTAGTAGCATTTGATGAAGGATAGGTCCCTGAAGGAACATTTGTATAATTTCTAAAATTTAAGTGCACATATACTTTGTTATGTCAAGTATCTAAACAAAAGGACCTTTAAAATATGAAAAATAAATTGGCAAAAGAAAAGAAGTATAACACAAAATGCTGCAACATCTTTAAGACTAATGGTTTTATTTCATTGTCAGTTTTTGTGGATCAAAATCCACTTCCTCAGACACAGGAGTGCAAACAACTGCTCTGAATTTTTGTACCTATCACCATGACCAGATGAGGATGTGTATAATAGACAAAGTGACACTGCACACAAAAGACTAGCTAACGACACCCATCAATCACAGTGACAGATCATCTCCCCCCCCTTATCACAACAATACACTCATAACAAAAAAAAAACACACCCTGATCACCATAATCACCCAATCTCCTGAAAAGGACAAAAAGCTGACCCCACAGCTACAAATACTCAAATATCCAAGACACCACACCAGAACACAGAGTTCTAACTCCTGTCCTCTGAAGATGCGAGCCACAGAGATTGGCAAAACGTTAGAAAGAAAAACTTTCAGAACACGGCCAAACAGCCCGAAAAACCTACAACAACCAAAGTGACAAAAGTTTGTTAATGCAGGAATGGGACTATCAAGTTACTAATGACTTTAACTAGCAGGTCCTGGCCAGCTGTTAGCCAGGTGAACTTGGCTGTCACAGGAATGCTAAGAAATTGTTCTAGGACAAGCATCAGAGCCTGTCAAGGGGGACAACTGTTTCATATCCATAAGGTATTACAGAAGGCTGGGTCATTAAATATATGTAGTGTGCTAAGAAGCCTTGATCTCTGTTCAGCCCTTAGGGATGTATTGGAACTTGTTTATGTAACCAATTTCTTCTTCTTTTCTTTCTCTAGTCTCCTTTGAAATTCTATTTTTCTATAAAACCTACTGCGAGATCCATTACAGTATGTCCTGGAAAACTGAAAATGTTCTGAAACTATATTCTCTCTGTTCCCATTCTTGATGCCTTTTCCCCCCAGTGATTTTCCTAATTGTCTTATGTAGAAAGCAGAGAGAACATTGCTAGCTGAAGATGGAATAAATCACGTCAGAGGATAAACTAGTAAATGAGCCCCTGATGTTGTGGCTCACCTTGTTGAGGGTCTTGATGGTGCAGACAGGGGGAAAACATCTAGATTTGTGATAAGTTCCTGTCTCTGTCTCCATCTTGTGTTGCCTGTTGTGTGTAATAGTTGTTTAAAGTTGTTTGTAGGAAAAGGTTGTTTGTACGAAAGGGCTCCCAAAGCTTGGGAGAAGAAAGTATTGTTATCCAGAATGGGCTGCAAGTCATTGATAATATGTCTCAGTGATGGTGTCTTGTCATTCTTTCTGTTGGATCTGTCTTGTAGTAGGTTGTTCATAGGCACCATTCTGGCTCTGTCAATTTGCTTTTTCATCATGTTGCGCAAAAAATGACTGCTCTAAATGTATGAGCTTTGACTGATTCTGAGCAAATCTGCATATCTGTGGGGTTTGGCTGTAGATAATGGACTTGGTGGTATGTATTGGGTGAAGGCTGGAAAGCATTTCAGTAGGTGTAATGATTGATTTCTGATATAAGGTAGTGCTGATATGCCCCTTGTGTAATTGCACTACAGTATCCAGAAAGTGTACTTATTACGTGGTCCATGGACTGGAAACATTCAATATACATTCCAACTCCCAAGAAAGGTGATTCTAAGGAATGCAGTAACTATAGGACCATTGCTCTAATTTCCCATGCAAACAAAGTGCTGCTCAAGGTGTTGCAACAAAAGCTTTTGCCTTATATGGAGCAAGAAATGTGTGATGTCCAAGCTGGATTCCAAAAAGGAAGAGGCACTTGAGATCATATTGCAAATATCTGCTGGCTACTGGAGTGCACCAGTATTTTTGCGATTTTGGTATCTCTAGGTGTGTGTGTGGGATTTTATAGTCAAAAAATAAGTGAATAAAAATTGCTAAAATTTCATTGTTGCGTTGATACGTCACTTCTGATGAATACGAATCAACAAATTAGCAATTTCTGATGCATTTAGCAATTTGTTTTTTAATTCGTGTCCATCTCTATTTTATAGACTATAACAAAGCCTTTGACTGTGTGGATCATGAGTAATGATGGGTGTGCATCAGCACTTGATTTTCCTAATGCATAACATGGATTGTGGACAAGAAACTTCTGTTAGGGCAGAGAGACAGAATGGTTTTCTATAGGTAAAGGTGTCAGACAAGAGTGCATTGTATCCCCTTACCTGTTCAATTTATGCACAGAACAGATCATGTGGAAGCGAGTATAGATTCTGATGAAAGGGGAGTGAAAATCGGTGGAAGAAACATCAGTAATCTAAGATATGCAGATGACACCATCTTACTGTCCGAAAGCAGCAATGACTTGGAACACTTAGTGAAAGTGAAAAAAGCAAGACTGCAGTTGAACACGAAGAAGGCAAAAATCATGACTACAGAAGAACTACAGAACTTAGAAAATCCCAGGTATAATTAACTAAAGGCAATTTTAAGCGAGCTCAGTGGGACCTACAGTTAAGTGAGGCTTTATATGTTACTCTTACTGTGTATTTACAATTTTTTTCCAATTACATGTTTATTTCAACAAAACTGGATATATAAATTGTAAAGCTAGAATAAACTTTTAATGAATATCTTTTTCCATCCAGCTGCTTGCATCAAACTAGAGCAGAAATAAATGCTCATTTAAAATTGGCAGAGATTTTTACTAAGATAATGAAATATTTCACTGGGAAAAAGTATGATGTGAAATGTATTTTCTTAAACTTGAGGATGTTGATAAGGATATTATGCCAACACTGCTTCTCGTTATATACAAATGCAGGACTTTAACAATTGGCAAGTTATATAATTCAGACGTTCATATTTTTTCCCATTTAAACACTCTGCCCACTGAAATTCAGAAGGCCTTTGATAGTCAGCCAGTATTTAATGACCTGCATCACTTTTTAAATGAGAAATGCCTCTTTGATCACTGTGGTAGTTTCTGAATTAGGCTGCAGAAGGGATTTCAGTCTATTGTTGCTCAGAACTGTGGTGTTAATGATGTTGAGGGAGTATGATTAGTTTCAGAAGAAGAGACTGAGACTAAGACCTATCTTCAAATATTTGAAGGGCTGTCACAAAGGTGACGGAGCAAGCTTGTGTTCTGTTGTTCCAGAATACAGTTTATGAACCAGTAGATCCAAGCTGCAAGAAAGGAGATAGTAGCTAAACATTAGGAAGAAGTTCTGATGGTAAGAGATGGTGGAGATTCTTTAAACAGAGATTGAATGGGCGTCTGTTAGAGATGTTCCGGTGTGGATCTCCTACAGCAGCAGAGGATTGGATTAGAAGAGCTCCCTTCCAAATCTATAATGCTATAGTTTTCTGATGTGGCCTGGATGAGGAAACCCCATAGATTGGGTGATCCTGTCATTGTCTGGAGATGCCCAAGGTGGAAGGATGAGGTTGTAAGACAGAAATGAAAGATTTAGAGCTTTTGTGCTTCATGAATAGAAGAACTCCTTCTGTCAGCAAAAAGTGGAAATTTCTGATCCAGTGGAAATTTCCAAAGCTGGAAGAGAAGGGGAAAATAATTTGCAGCATCTTGTGCCATCCATTAAGATGCAAGAAGCTGCAGGGAAGAAGGGGAATAAGAGGAAATTACACACACACTGTTCTGTTAGTGGAAGAATCCTATCTACAGACATGCTTGCACAGTAAAGGTGTCATCTAATGTGTCATATAAATGTCCAAACTGTAGATTCTCCTGGAAGAGTTATATTGTTCCAATATATTCTTCCTTTAATGTAAAGTACTGTATTTGAGGATGATAAGTTCTTGAATGAGCAATTAAGTACCACTAATGTTTCAAAAGACTGGCTTCTTGTTCATTAATATGCACAAATCCAACTTCCTGCATATTTGGACTATGGCAAGGGTCAGATATGGTGGCTTCCATGATGAGCATCTGCACTCCCACATTCACTGCTGCACCACTGTTTATGACAACCTGATATTGGAGATGAAAATTTTTCTCATGGAATAGTTGCTCTTGCAGCCCAAATCTGTCTACTTTTCATGAGAAGCTGATCTCACATTGTTAAATGTTGTTTTCACTTAGACAAATGGGCACAGGATTACAACCCCAGTTGTTGAAATTAGTCTGTAACTCTCTTGTGTAACCTGAAATCTTTACAAGGGCAACATATTTATAGTAATATGACTATTCTATTCTTAAAAGCCTTAGACTTAGCCAGGTAATAATCTGAATATTTTGTCTTTGAAATGTTTTAAGATCAATGTATTGTACTTTTTGTATTTTTATTGTATTTATTCCATTGTGCTCTTATTCTATGATTTATTGCATGTTGTGAACCATCCAGAGAATGGTTCGCACTAATGAGGTAGTATGAAAGTAGAATGGATGGATGAATGAACAAATAAATAAACAAATGAAAAGAATTTATTTTGTCTGTGCAGTTCAAACACTTTAGAAATTGTTTGGTGCAACAAAGGGCATTATTTGAGTTGCTTTGTGAATCCCATGCCATTCAGTTTTGTACACTGCCCTACAAAATTTAGCATTCTGAACTGACCAGCTCTGTGAAGCCACTCTGTCCCTTTGAACAACTAGACAGCAAAGACTATAAAGGTTTGTCCGTGTACCACTTTAAAATGTGGAAGTTAAAAAGGGTATTGGAAAGATGGTAGCACTTTTATCATGTAGAACACACTGTATCTAAATATAGGCAAATAATAAATCTGTATCATTAATCATTAACAGGTTAGTAACAAAATACAAGATCAGCATAATCCTCTTAGACATTGACAAGTGCATGCTGCCATCTTAAATAATGGCATAAAAAGGCTACCCAGCTACCCAGTATAGATTTACCATAGCAAATGAGTCCGTGTTACTGTATGTATTCTGTTGTACATCCTCCTATTATCAATAACAGTCTTTATGCCTCACAAAGGGCAGCCCAGGCAGGAAAAGAATAATTGCCATTCTGCATGGAGCCGGTTTATTGATGAGGTGGACAGAAGTAATATTTTTAGCCTGCTGGCTGTCCATCTGTAAGCAGTTTCCTGGGGCTGCCACTTCTTTCTCTGGAAGCTGTTATGGCTTTGTCTATCCATGGAAAATAATGAGATCTATCTATCAAATGGCAAGAAAACAATAAACTCTATACCTTCCAATTAATTTGTTTTTCACCTCTGTTTACCAATATGCATATAGCTAACTATCCATCATACTATAAGCATTTAAAGAAGTCCATTTTTCAAAGCCCAAATCCATTAACCCCTTTGCCAGCAAATATATCTGAATGCCCTCCAGCTAAAGAGGGTCTTTGACAAAATCAGTCATTTAGGAGAGGTAGCAACCTAACCATATAAAGTGCCTGGTAGAGTATGCTGAAATGGTCCCATTCGCACCTCTGGGGAAAGCAGGTCTTTCTTTTCAGTGAGTGTTGTTCACAACGTTGAAGTACGATACACAAAGAAAGAAAGGAGACCCATCTCCTCCCCCCCCCCCGTACAATTCCATCTTTGGCTGAAGCATATGCTAACAATAGGGTCATCTTTGAGCTGCTACATACACATTGAAAGATCTGAATTGTAAAGGGCATCAGCTACAAATAATCTCAGCTACAAATGTCCTTTGTCTCAAAATGCAGAATGTCCACTTGCCTTTGCTTTCATTGTAAAAAGGACTTCACAGACTTCACATGCTAACAGTAAATTCTTGGATGTAGTTTGCAAACCACTTTTACAACACTGCAAAAGAGAGCATCGTATTGTTGGCAGCTGGTCCTAGTATTTGGCTGTGGCTAGATCAAATGCTTGACTTACACTTGAGTCCTAGGATTCTCTATGCCAGCATCCAGAGGCTTAAGTTAAATAGTAGTTGTACTTGCACAGCATCCCAAATATGTGACTTGCACCACAAAACGAGCCAAATAACAGCTAAAAGTTGTTTAGGTGGGACTGAATACTGATTAGAATTCATCCCTATATAAAAGCCTCAGTCTGTCCCGCTAGATGGAGGGTCCCCCCCCCATCTATTAAACTCGCAGACTTCATTAGATCTTCTACTTCTATACCAATAGTTTTCAAACATGGCTCTCCAGTTGTTGGACTTCAGCTCTCAGAGGCACCAGGCGGCATGCCCAGTGGTCAAGGATTCTGGGAGCTGTAGTCTAATATCTGGGGATCCAGCTTTGGAACCCAATATTTAACTCCAACTAAATGGAATGTCACAAACACTAACTACTGTCATGATAGTTGCAATAGCAGTAACAAAAGAAAACAATGTAATGTGTGCCTTAAATTTATATACATACACTGGGGGTGGGTGGGTTAAGATAGGCCCTAAATATTTTTTTGTTTCAGCCTGCTTTTGCATCCCAGTTTTAAGATATAGCAGCAAGTAGTCTTCTGTCAGCTGGTGAAGAGAAACTTAAATTGATGGGCAGGAACTCTGCTGCAGTGAAAGCCTTCACTATGTCTGTGTCTGGGTGCGCTGAAAGCTACCACCGGTAGTAGCAGATACAAAAACATGGAACAGAGTGTTCCATGGGTTGATCAAAGCTGGCTTTAGATGTGTTAGATTCATGATTTCTTGAGTGGCATTGGGATGAAGTAACTACTTTTTAAGGGGGAAAAAGATAAAGGAGGACAAACACAGAAGCCCTTTGAAAATGCACAGGATGAAGGAACAAAATTCAGGATTGACCAATGCCTTTTATTGGATCACAAGAGTGTTACAAATGTGACAAACCTCCAAGATCTCCAGACTTCTTCTTCAGGGTTAGATGTTGCAAAACACGTGTATAAATTGCTTAGCCCTGGAATTTTCTCCACTCATGAATCATTGGCTACTGTTTGCTTTTTACTGGGAATGCTGAATAAACTGCCTGGTGCAGGATCTGCCAACAGAGGAATTTGGTTTCCCATTAGTCTGTAGTGAGGCTTGTATCTCCTTCCATTCACTAGGTATGATTGTTTGGATTTGATTGAATTTTTCCACATAGTGAGACACATATATTTAATATCCACTTTTGCAGACACCAAGACTACCAGGCTGCTGCTGTGATTTTGCTTGAAGTCAGCTCAGGGGCCTGTGTATTTTGACCAAGGCAATACACAGATCAGGATTATAGATGGACATTGTCTACAGAGAGGAGGAAAAGTGTAAATACATAACTTGACATGCCTTTCTTCTTCCTTGAATCCGTAACCTGTATTTTGTAGGACAGTGGAACTAATTAGGCTGGGGTTTTGGACTTTTGCTACTTCCACAGTCCCCAGACTTTTTTTTTACTGTCTGTACCTGTAGAAGAGTTCTGGAGAACATGAAAGCTCAACATGTTTGTGATCTGGTGAAGATATTTCTCAAACCAGAGGTTTGTTACTATTCATAGATGACATAGCTGCTTTTAATTTGCTATTTATTGCCCACCCTACCCCAGAATAAAGACGCGAGACCAGAATTATGGATAAAACATGGGCCACACTTTATTGAAATAATAATTGTTGCCATCCTTCGGCAAAGGGGGGTCCTGCCGTAGTGCGGAATCAGGTTTAAGCACAGAGGTCTCAACGGACCCCTTAACGAACAAATGGGCGAGTCCCTGGCCCCAAGTTCTCGCGGTCGTAAAGACAGCGAGAACCCGGCCAGCCCCAATATGACCACCACCAGACCTCAAGCCACCTTCTCCTACTTGACTGTTGGTCCGGGTGTGGCCCCAGTGCATCTTTCCCCCCAAGCACTGTAATCGCACGATCCACAGCGCTGGGAAGTCAGATGAGCTATACCTTGCCTGAGATTGCAATGGGACTCACCAAAAACCTGTTTTATCTGCACTACCCGCCAGTGTGACCAAATTCCACCTCTCAAAATGCCAGCGCACCAGTTCCAGTGTGGGATAGGCGAAAAATCCCCGCATCCAAAAGCCAATCAGGATACGGGTCAAAAATTCCTATCCGGCCCCAAAGGCAACCAGGTAAACTCACACTAGAATATCGGGCAGGCAGGTGGGTGCCAGACAAGGAAGAGGGAGGAGAGGGGGGGGGAAATGGCCCTTAAATAGCCCATTGTTCCGCCCTCTCCTCCGGTGACCAATCACCGATCCAAGGCCGCTACAGACCGCTCTGCAGACTTCCCTATTAACACTCCTGCGAGCAGTGTTAATAGGTAAAAAATTCCTGGCATCCCTCCATGCCAACTGTGGGATGATCGTTGACCAAACGATGCTCACGGCCAGGTACGTGGCCTTTAACCATGTGAGATCACTCAGCACATCCAGAATCAAGGCCTTTCCACGACGCTTGGCCAGATCGTTGCCCCCCAGCTGTATCACCAATACATCTAGGCAAAACTGTCCAAAAGCAACGGCTCTGCACAACTGGCACCACAACATTCCACACAGCCCTTTCCATTCAATATGGGCTCTGGCTCCCAGGCCCAAACTGCTTCCCCATGGGGATGCAGCTGCATAGTGAGCTGCCCAAAAAACATAACTGTGACCCACGATCATGACGTGCCATCTCTTTGCTGCCACCATGGGACCTGCAAAGATAAAAAAGAACCAGGCGCCTGCCTAGACATTAGGAAGTGTCCTAATATACCTGCGGTAGGTGGATGAAGACCACCGTCCTATCCACTTAATTTCATCTGTGTTGTAGTCTAGGGTCGCTGCAGTGGATGCTGCGCCAATTCTAAAGGAATGTGTACCGAATCTCAATCCCTGTACACCCACCTTGTTTAGTGCAACATCAGTCAATTTCCAAAACTGGTATCTTGTCAATGGGGAACCGTCCCAATGCTGAAAGAAATATCCTTGCTCCTGTCCCCTAAACTTCAAATATGCATCTGTGGCTCTGACTGGGCAAATATCTTCCATGTGGCAATGCACCAATGTAATGCGAGCTCCCCTACCTTGCTGATCGGCCTTGGATCACCGAATATGAATCTGAAATGATCTGTCCATTACCCTAACGTCCTGCCATTGCAGCGCTGCCTTGGACGTGTCCCCCCTTCCAGAAGCGACTACCTCGCTAATCCTAAGGGCACCAAAAATGTTAATATTTATTGTATTTTTTAATAACCAATAAATGGGGCACCAGCTAGTTACCCCTATGTAACACAGATGTACAAGGATGTACTTTCCTGCTATAGCTATGTATGCTATAATAGAGTCACTAATGTAATGAAATTAATTATATTGGATCTTACGAAAAAATTCTTAATTATAACCACCAGCTTATCAATTAATAGTCAATATTTTATGAAAATACTTCAATACTAAAGATCCGATTGCGCTATGTGTGGGCCGCGCGACTGTGTGGTCGCGCCCCCCCTTACCTTACCAAGCTACTAATTAAGTACAATGAATCTATTAAATTAAATACAAATAATTAATTAAAGCTAATCAATGAAATCAAATAAGGATCCAATAAGGATCAATCGAACCGCGGGGGGGGGGAGCCGATGCTACCCCCCTGCCCCGAACTCCGAGCTGTGCAGGCCTCGTAGGAACTACGCAGCGAAAAATCAGCCGAGCAGAAACTCCGTCCATGTCTGTTGCCAGCCAAGGAAGAGGGAGGAGAGAGGAGGGAATGGCCCTTAAATAGCCCATCATTTCCCCCTCTCCTCCCGGGATATTCTCGTGAGACTTAGAGTCTCCCGATCCTCCAGGGAGGGAGGCAAAGACGATCCGCGCTGCTGAAGCGTGGCTCAGCAGCGGCTCGGGTATTTGTTTTTTAGTTTGCTATTGGAAATACAGGGAAAAGGAAGACTTGTAGAATTGTATTTTGAATTTCCCATTGTGAAACTGTAGACCCAAAGAAGGTCCTCCCTGATTTCTTTCTCCCCTTCTATACTCTCTCTCTCTCTCTCTCTCTCTCTCTGTCTGTGTGTGTGTGTGTGTGTGAAGATTGCAGTTTCATACATAGTCCATTGGGTGTACTCATCCTGCCAAACAGTAATATATTGGCATAGAACATAACATACATGCCTAGGCCTGAAAAACACTGTTTGATTCTCCTGTATGGTGAGGGAAGGGCTACATTATTGGGTCTACATGCATTCACTGTTTCCAGGTACATCATCTATTTAAAGATTATTCCCACAAATGGATATCAAATAGGACTGATATATTTGGGACCAGAGCAAGAAGCACAGTTTCATCTTCCTAATGTTTATCTTAGTTTATTGCATTTTTATTCCCTTATCCTAAAAATAGAACTCATGGTAGCTGACAAACATCATTAAAAGCAATTTTAAGCAATAGAGCCATTAAAATAATTATAATAAATTAAGAAGCATTATTATAATGAATTATTATTTATTTATCTGTGAATAGTATGGAAATGGTAAACCACCTTTGAGTATTCACTACCTAGAAAACCCTGAAAAGGGTTGCCATAAGTCAGAATTGTGACTTAAAGGTGCATAGTTATTAAATAATATGCAAGAAGGGAGATGGTGAAAAGAAACTGGCCTGTGTTAATAAAACAGCATACTCAGTGGATGATTTATGTTTGTAAGATGTTTAAACTGAGGAGACAGTTGGACCCTTAAAAAAAAAAAGGATGTATCCAAAGTTGGCTGCACTAGAAAATTTAATTTTTTTTCCGGTGTTACTACCAGTAAAACTAGCAGCATCGAAACTTGAGCAAACATTGACAATACTTAGGGGTACCAGTTGTCCCTCTGTAGTGTTTTGGTACTGTGATGCTCAGGACATATTAGGAATGGAGGGGAATGGAGAGCGGTCTTGCTGCTGCCCTACAGATGTGCTTATGGAGAGATTGAGATGAGCAAAGCCCTGCTTCAACCACAATACAGCTTTTCCCTCACAAATAGCATGTGAAAGAAAGGGTGTATTAAGACATGCTGAGGTCCTAGCATACTGGTTCTCAAACTTTAACCCTCCATATGTTTTGGAGTTCAGAACCCATAGTCCCTCACTGTTCCCCAACCTGGCTGGAATATTTGGGAGCTAAAGTCCCAAATATCTGGAAGGCCAAAGACTGAGAATAGTGACTCTAAACTATGGCAAGTTCAAGAGAGCTCACTGCATCACCCAAAATATGTATTAATTGAGAACTTTTTTGATATCCATGCAGTCTGCTCAGATAATATAGCTGTCTTGCATTGAGTTTATGGTTGTTAAACAAGGATAAGTTTGCATTCATGTAAAAATGTAAAACTTAGATTGACTGCTTAAGAAAAGATTTTCAGAGACAGTACAACCATGGGTCCTTCTGAGGAGAAAGAAGGGATAAAGATATTTTAAATAAATAAGAGATAGTGCAGAAGGAAATTTTGTAACTGTGGTTACAGAACCCCCTAAAGTTGGCTTCCACACATGGGGATTTGTTGGTAGCTATTATATGGGAGTGCTCGGAGGATAGCTCTAGCAGCTAAACCAGAAGTTGGGAATTCAATTCCCCATTTTGCCTCCTGGGAGAAGAGCCAGCTTGTGGGCAAGCTGCACAGTCCCAGAGTGACTCAAGAAGAAGGGAATGCTAAAGTTCTGAGTACTCTCTATGTAGAAAATTGTGGAAAGGGTCCCCATAAGTCAGAATTTACTTGACAGCATCAATCAATTAATTAATTATTATACAGGATATCCCATATCTAACCATTTCTAGCGTTGGTGCCTTTTGTTACCAGAATTTGGGGGATTATGTTTAGAGCTCTCATATAATCTGAAGTTGTAAATTCTTTTATTTAATTTGCTTTGAAATCTGGCACTGGCATCATCCATTCCTTGAGCCCTGGGTCTGCTCCCTTCACAATAAAAACTACATGATACCTGATGAAAAGTAAAAGGAATCCAGCCCTTGAAAGGGTTTTCCAGCACTACCTACAGGTTCTTTAGGATGGGGCTGCAGGTAGAAAAAGGTTGTCAATTCTGATGGAAACAGATGGATTCTATGCAGGTTTCTCCCTTCACAATAAAAACTACATGATACCGAGATGTAAGCCTCACTTAGACGGCTTGTATAATACAATAATACTGTTATATAATGATAAGCTACATAACTACAAATACAATTTAAACCCAAAACTACACACAGTTACCTCACAACATCAAAGAGCTGTTTAAAAATAGGCTAGTTGAAAATGAAAAAAAAAAAAAAAAACAGCAGTAAAATAAAAATGTGCAGATGTGCTTGACTGAATAATCAAGTAAAACCTATTTGGTTGGCTAAGATTTGCTTAGAAAGGTAAGAGAGCCATACTATTTACTGAGGCCAGGCTAAGTTTCTTTGTCTTTAATTTCCACTGCTTTGGACGAAACATTTTTGAACAGATTTAAGGTACAAGCAAATCTGGAAGTCTCCTCATGTCAGGTTACTTGATAATGAAAACAAATAGTATGCCCCTCTGTGATTTATTATATTCCTATTGGAACAGAAGCCACACCATCCAGATTGGAAACAGAAATGGGTACACACTCTCCAATATGTAGTTCTGAGTTTTAATATTATCTGTAGTAATTTCTGTGAAGGAAGAAATTTGATAATATACGTGTTCATATTTAAATCAGATAATTCTTTTGTATTCATGTGTTTGTACATAAGGAATTGCTTATTGTAGAAATGTGTATAATAGAGTGGTCAGTGCAACCATTCTTTGTCATGTGTTTAATTTTTTGAAGAAGTGTTTCAGAGAAAATAGGGAAACGTCTGTTTTTCACAATGATTTCAACTGATACATAAATAAAGTTCTATAATTAGATCAGCTAATATGGATGCAGCTTTTATACTGGGATCAGAGACAGGAAACATTTTAAATCTGTTTATAGTATATGTATATAAGTACCTTTGGGATGTTGCTTTGTAGAGATTATACAATATAGAAAAGTTTTAATTGATCATCATAGCTTATATTATAGCCAAATGACCCATTCAAAACCACATGTGGGCAATAATTTTGCTGGTAAGAAATTCCCCATAATTACCCCTGAAGAATTGCTGAAAGCAAAACATTGACTCTAACAATCAAAAAGGCACTACCAGCTTGAGATGTTTTCAGAGTTGCTGAATAGGTTACAGGTGCCCCATTTGCACTAAGATTGTGTTTGCCGAAGTCTTGTCTCATTATCACATGGTCTTTGAGATAGCACTCTTAATTCTTGTGGTTGCCCAGGCATCAAGACAGAAGGAAGTGGGATGCCAATTGAATTAACTGTATGCTGAACCAAAAGTGACAATTTACTGCAGGGTACAGACATAGGATGCTCAGGTGAAAAATGGAGGCACAGGAAAACATTTTATAGTTTGGACCCAGGATCTAGTTTCCAATAAGCCAAACATTAAAGGCATTCTCAGAGGCTGAGCCCCAGTTATGCATCTTGCTTCTCTAAGGATACCAACTCTGAGCATCTTTCAGCAGGACAGTTAAGATATGCTGTGTGTCACAGCCAAAGCTCCTTCCGATAGTCTAATTGAGTCACATTTTATTACGTGCAAGGAAATATTTTTAAAAACATATACTATATTTTGTGTGTTCTGTGCCGTCAAGTCAGAATCAACTTATAGCAATCTTAATAGGACTTTCAAAGTAGGTGAGATATTTAAAGAGTGGTTTTATCAGTTCCACTACCCCAGTGAGTTTCCATGGTCAAGTGAGGATTCGAACCCTGTTCTCCAGAGTCCTATTCTGTCACTCATCCTCTATACCACACTGGGTATTTTACTATGCATAGTCCATTATCTATCAGGCTATAAGTTGGTTTATGAAACATACTGGTAGAAACCAGTCAATGATGTTTCCAATAATTTAATTTACATAATTAAATGATAATACTAATTATAATTATTTAAAAACAGCATTGGCAATGACAAATATGGCACCTCTTGAATATGTGCTTGAATCTGCTTCATTTTTGCATGACGTCTTTAGGCTTTTCAAATTATTACCAGCCCACATTTTTCAAAATGGAGCACTATGTATAAATAAGTGGAATCTTATCTGAAGAGCTCTTCACAGATCAGCTTGACATGTATTGCCATTGCCAGAATGTTGTTCAAAACTGTCAGTGAAGGGTATGCATGTGCACGTTTTTGTTTGTGTGTCTGTATGTATTCATGTGTGCTTAGGATGAGAGGTTCCTTTAAATAACTTGAAAATAGTAGCTGTGTGTTAAGAACAGCCTTGGGGGTGAAGGGTGTACATCACAAACATTTGTGAGGTCAGACTCTTGATCGTCACAGCTGGCTTTAAGAAATCATTATAATAGCTTTCCATCAGCCAATTAACCTAAGTCCAGGAAGAATCCCCTTTCTTCACTGCTGAGTAATCTACCTTTAGTACTGCCTGCTGGCTGATGTCTGTGGAAGGATTTTGAAAAGCTCCTTCCAGGTTTAAAGGATTGGATTCTCTGTTATTGTAGATAATGCTTAACACATATAAGAAGATAATGTTTATAAACATAAAGGTCTGTGCTGCCTGATAAATCATTCTCCCGAAATTGTAAAGGACTGTTCAAGGATTACTCTAAATGTCAGCCTCTTTCCTCCTATAACACAGCTGAATTTGACTTCTGTTAACTGCGCTTAGGAGAACACAGGAATGTCAGGAAATCTAAAAACAATATGAAACATTAATGATTTTGGAGAATAGTCTATCATGGGGAAAAATCCAAAATCTTATGAAAAAGGTAAATATTTTCATTCACAGAGTATGTGTTTCTCAGTGGCTGTTCCTAGGGTCTGGGACCCACTTCCATGGGAGGTTATGCAGGCCTCTTCTCCTTTCTCTGGCAAGCAAATAGCTTTTTATTTTAGTCAGAGTTTTTTTATATACCTTCAACTGGTTGGGTGCTATTTCCTCTCCTTTTTTTGGTGCTTTATATTATTAGGTTTTACAGATATTTTAAACTGTGGCTTTGATCTTTTTTATTTTTGTACCTATCAAATACATTGTATAAGCAAGTTAAGTGATGTAAAATCTACACTTTTGTTCCTGCCTATGTACAAAACGTAGGGACATGGTGGCGCTGCGGGTTAAACCACAGAAGCCTCTGTGCTGCAAGGTCGGAAGACCAGCAGTCGTAAGATCGAATCCACGCAACGGAGTGAGCTCCCGTCGCTTGTCCCAGCTCCTGCCAACCTAGCAGTTTGAAAGCATGTAAAACTGCAAGTAGATAAATAGGTACCACCACGGTGGGAAGGTAACGGCGTTCCGTGTCTAGTCACGCTGGCGACATGACCACGGAAACTGTCTATGGACAAATGCTGGCTCTACGGCTTGGAAACAGGGATGAGCACCGCCCCCTAGAGTCGGACACGACTGGACAAATTGTCAAGGGGAACCTTTACCTTTACCTATATACAAAACATGTTTTTGTCTAGTCTTAAATGACCTTCATGAACCTTTTTTAACCTGTGTTAACTATGATTTTTTTTTTTTTACTGCACTGTTCAAGGCACTTGTAGAGGCCAAAGAGCAGAGAGAATGGCATGCATCTTCTTTCAAGACCTGTGGTACATTTTGGTGGGGGAAATGAACGTGAAGCTATGGTGAATCTATTCTAAAAATGCACAGAAACACATTTTTGGCAATGCAGAAAGAGAATGCCTGTGATAAAATGAGAAACCAAATGAGAATAAGATTGGTGGATTTTCAAATCAGTGCTTTGGACTCAAAAGCTCACATTAAATAATCTGTTGAGCACTGTTTGTGTATCTATGTGCATGTGTGCGCATGTGCACATGTATGTTTTAATACCACAAAATCTACCAAAAATCCAGTGATTCTAAATTTGGGGATGACAAAGTCTTTTGTTTAATGAAAACATGCACGACTCATCATCAGACACCAGATGGTAACACAGCCTGCTGTCACTTGCAAAATTCTTATCAACAATTGATTCAACGTAACTGTGACTGTGATGAGATGGCAATGATTTGTTCCTTGTTCAGGAACATTGACAACTTTTTAGAAGTGCATTTGAAATAATACTTTACTTTGCAAAAGCACAGAATGTTTATTTGGAATGCAAGATCAGCTTTGCACAAGGTTGCCTTTAAAAGCTGGAAGAGTATTGCAATGCTTAATTTGGAATGCACTGAAAAAGCATTTTGGTTTGCTCTCCCCTCAAAAGCATGCCAGACACCAAACTTTACTTTCATTTCAGTGCCTCACAAATATCTCTTTATTCACCCAGGTTTTTGTAATAGGACAGGTTTGCTGTGCCTTGATTGATTATCAGGATTTTATCATTTTATTTCTGCATATGTTAGTTTATTCATGGTTGTTTTAATATTGTTAATCCCATATTGTATTTGTTTTTTTTATATTAAAGACTGGGTAGCTGTGGAAATAATGAGAAACTAATTATTTATTGTTAATAATTATTATTTACTGGGATTTTAGAATTTTAGAATTCTTAAGGAGATCAGGAAGCACAAGTTTGATTTATATTCTGGTTCCAACCCTAACCCAGACACTAAGGATGAATGTATTAGAATTCTCATTGAGGTCAGATAAATGCCCCACAACTCACACACTGCACAATTTTTTTAAAAAAGTTATAGTGTGTAAAAAATAACAAGGAGCAGTTCTTCTACAGAACAGCTGGTTTGATGAGTACTCCCTGTGCATGAGCAGAATCTCCTCAGACATTTTGATCAAGAAAGAACTTCCAGGGGAAATGGTGCCCAATTCATAGTTAAGTTGAGCACCGTAAACTAGACATACTCAGATACCAAAACAGGTAATTACAAACGTTGGCTCAGTCACTGATCAAATCCATAGCCCGAGGACTGAAGTATTAATTTTCAGGTGGCTAAGGTAGTCTACCCAGTGTACATGTCGTAAATCAGAATCTTTTCATAGACATCCCCTCTCAAAATTAGATAATGTTTTTTTCAAAATTGCAGATTATTGCTTTTTACAGGGATATCACATTTATGTCTAAGTGCTCCATCCCTTTGAAGCAGTTCATCAGTAATATTGTAAACAGCTCTCTGAGGACTCTATTTTTATTTTCTTCCTTTGGAAGAATAATAGGAGTGATCATCCTTTTCAGCAAGCAGTACTGTACAAGTTCAGCAGTCCCCTTGGGCGCTATCGACTGTTGTCATAATAACTGGTTTAGTGGTTGAAAAATCACTTGCCAGAATTAGTGTGTCTGCATATTGGCATGTGGTTACATGTAGTTGTGGCAAAATGTGTTTCAAATGTCTAGAGTTCCGTAGAAGCAATTGCTTTCATGGGGTAGTTTATAGACCCAGTAGCAAGGTCATTTAAAAAGAATCAGCAGCACTTAGTGCTGTATGCCAAAAGAAAATAAAAACCCGAATACACCAAGCATTTATCTAATGAAGTAAATAAGCGTGTTTGCATGAATAAGTTATTGCTCTGTCTCCTTGTTAATCTGTTTGACAGCAGGAAACCAAGGTGATGTATTAGTGCTGTAGTTCTCCTTCTGCTTTAATGTCATGTACTAATCTCCTTTGTATCAGATCAAGAACGTTTGACATAGCATTTTTTGATAACTTCATTTCTCTTATGGTCTCAGTAAATTTATGTAAGGAGCTGTCATTACTTAATTGAACACAGGCACTTAGGAAAAATGATATATAATCCCAGGTGGATATGTTTAAATTTTTAAGCGGAAGCATCTGCTTAGGAAAATGGCCAATGAAATGTTAACCTGTAGCCACTTCCTTTGTGGGCTTGGAACTTCCTTCCATATGTTTGGCAAACTTTGGTTTTTGGAGTTTTATGGTTGATGATTCTGAATCCACAAAAGTATAATGTCTAGATCAGGAGAAGTAATAGTATTTCCTTTAGGACTAGCATTTCCTTTAGACCTTTGGGGTCCCTTCCAACTCTGCAATTCTGTGATTTCATAAATAGCCTGCAATATTTAGTGGAAGTTTTCGCAGGATCAAGAGGTTTTGTTGCAGGAAAGTAGTGGTGAACATTTATTTCTGGGAAGTACTACAGTCTTCTGGAGGAAGGAAGTAGTTGGTTAGGTGTGCTCAGTGAGCCACGCAGATTTTGTTGAATGTAGTTTTTTTTATGGCATCTGCCATAGTCCCCCAATCTGCATGGCCATTGGCAACACTCACTGGGGGATTCTGGGAGTTATATTCCAAAAATAGACTTATCCAAGCTCTGGATCCATCATTGACATAGGTATCTCAAAAATGATATTTATGGTGCAACATCTCCTCTCAGTTTGATATACTTTTCTTGGTCTGAATACAAATCTGATACACTGACTTTTGGTTCCTCCCAGACAAAGATGCCTAACCTCAGTTATCCATGCTTTAGGAGCTTATACATAGAAGATAGCTGCTTGTAGACAATAAGGATTAACTTATTACTTTATGCAGCTGCTAGACTCACAGGGACTTGGACTCAGGAGTTGTTGTTGTCATGTGTCCTCAAAATACTTCTGACTTATGGCAATGCTACGAATAAGTGAATGACCTCCAAAATGTTCTGTTATTAACTGCCCTGCTCAGCTCTTGCAAACTCAAGATTGTACCTTCCTTTATTGAGTCAAACCATCTCATATTTGGTATTCCTCTTTGCCTGATACCTTCAATGGGAGGGGAGCAATTTGGCCTCTGAAGGGAGGCTATTCCACAGTCTGGAAGCAGTCACTGAGATGAGTTTCTTTCACAGTCTCACCAGATTTGTTTGGGAGGGGTACAGACCAAGAGTATACTATAAACACTTCACAGAATCATATGGAAATTGGATGGAATGACTGTGTACTTCGATGTGTTAAATAAAAGATGTATTTCATGTCCTTCTGCTTATTTCACATAGACCACCTTTCCTTAACCACTCAGTATAAAATCATAGGGTAACTGACCACAATTATGATCATGGACATTCCCAGTATTATGCAGTGTTACCCACCCACCCCTGCTGAAATCCAGTAGTAAGTCACAACTGGAGGAGGCCTGTTGAGTCAGTGGGAATTTGAGGAGCTAACACCTATGTAAGTTCCATTGATTCAATGAGAATACTGTAGCTGCAACTTGATTATGGGATTTCAGCCAATTTATCCAGTGTAGATTTTTTCCCCCTTAAATACCTGAGAAACAGATCTGCATGGGAATGATCTCAATTTCTCTAACCATGCAGTACGATTGTTCTTCTAGTGATTTATATTCTTGTGTCTTAAAAAATGTGAAATGGAAATTTTCAAGAAGAAAAATCAAAGAATTAGATACAATGCCCCATTTACGCTTTCATTAAAGGACTTTTTTCTCTACATTTATAGATGTGATTCTGTAAGAAGGTGCAGCTCTGTAAGACACCACAAATAATTTGTGCATAGCTCTAACTAAGTATAACTGCACACATGCACACACATATTGCACACTAGAAGCCATGTGTATCATGAGAGTGATACACAGAATATGTTTTCCGTGCAGGCAAAAGTGAATAAAGGAATTTCATTAGAGATGTAAACTTTTCACTAGGTTTCTTTGTCTGTAATTTCTTGAAGTAAACAGATGTTCATAAAAGTATCAGGAGATATCCCAACTGTCTGTCACATGCTGATTTTGGAAGAGTATTACCTTTGTTGTCTCGCAACTTGGTGGCTGCTTATTTTGTCTAAACCACAGGCAGCATCCCACAGGAACAACCGTTCAGATTGATGGCAAGAGTTACATGCTTGGGACCTCTGTGATAATGGAGCTTTGAAAGTGTGTTACCTTAGGGGAATATGTGCTTCATATTCTTCAACTTCAGAGGCCATAATGTTCTTTAACACACTTCCTTTTCTTGACATGAAAGCTGGGAAATGGCACACTCATAAGGTGTGCTTTCAAAGTTATTGGAAATGATCTCTAAGCTAGTGTTGACTCTTTGGACTCTAATAATGTCACCAGCAACTTACACCATTTTCAATAAATAATATGAGGTTGTTATGTTTCTTGCACATCACGGTGTGTAATTCTTTCTTTGATTTGAATATTCATTTATATGAAATACAAAGAGGCTTCTTTTTTATCTCTTGAAACTATTTTTATACAGGCAGACCTTCAATGTGATTATTGCATGATTTTCTGGTTCTCTTCAATTTCTGTATTTTACCAATTCTTTCCCCCACCATTCATACTTTGAGATACATATTTGATTATGATTTTAATTTCATTTTTTGTTAATCATTATTTTGTATGAACTGAAAAGCAAGGAATCAATAATTTCTTTTAAATATTCTCAGGTGATTGATTGGCTATTGATATTCCTACAGGTTGTTCAGAAGTAAGTTCCACTGAATTCAGTGGAAGTCACTCTTGAAGAAAGGCATTTCAGGGTGCTCTTCTAAATTGTGAAATTGAAGCTAAGCGTCTGGCTTTCAGGTTACTGGGCAGAAATCTGAACCTAGATCTCTGTTTAGGCCCAACAACCTTGGGGCTGCAGACAATACCAATAGTGCACTCTGGAGTCAAGCTAGACATAAATTTAAGAATGGAAAGGTTATATCTAATCACAATACTACTTTGTGTTCTCGAAGGCTTTCATGGCCGGGATCCAATGGTTGTTGTGGCTTTTTCGGGCTGTTTGGCCGTTTTCTGGAGGTTTTTCGTCCTCACGTTTCGCCAGTCTCTGTGGTCGGCATCTTCAGAGGACAGGAGCTAGAACTCCGGAATTCTAGCTCCTGTCCTCTGAAGATGCCGGCCACAGAGACTGGTGAAACGTTAGGAAGAGAAACCTCCAGAACACGGCCAAACAGCCCGAAAAAGCCACAACAACCAACAGTGCTACTTTGTTCTGCTGAATGTCTCTCAAACAAACAGCTAGTCTCACATAACTTTCTTAATGGAATATTATCCTCATATTTTCTGCCCACAGCATACAGAGCTTTGAAACTGAGTTTTATGATGGGTGAGATTTTCTTTTCTGTTCATTTTTTATGAGAATTTACCACATTTCAAAGTTGGAAGAAGGGAAACTGACAGGCTTGTCCATCCCTAGAGCACCGGCATATTTGTGACGGCTGGCACAGTGCATTTTAGGCCCTCAGAGTTGCCTGTGCTGTCGCAAGCAATCAGCTATCACTAAATAATACTGTAATGGAGGGAAACTCTTCATCTGTAAGTTCTGCATTTATTGGAAGGAGGAAAGTGGTGTTGTTTCTTATGTTTTTATTTATTTATTTTGGTGTTTGTTTGTTTTTGGCTAGGGAAAGCTGGTTCAACAAGGCAGTAAAAACCTCCCTTGCTTATTTCTGATTCCCAGAGCTGCTTCTCCTGTCATCTCCTCTGAAGGTGGAGGTTGGTGCTGATTGAAACTCTGCTGTAGCCCGGAAGATGCTCTTGCAATCTGTATGCCTAATTTGCTTGATTCTGGCACCTGGCATTTTTTAATTCCTTTGAGATGACTGCAACCTGTTTCCCTCCAGCTGGTCATATTTTCCCCTCTTCAAGTCTTCCTAATGGTATAGCTTTTAAAATGAATAAATACTTAAAATGGAAATAAATTCTTAATGTAAGATGCAGCCTGTGGCCACTCATATTTCACTGTCTGCTATGGGAGAAAAACCCATTTAATTTTCAACATTAAAAGTAGGATTACTTGTACTTACAGTGCAGCTATAAATGCAGCATTCACAATCTCTGACAGCATTTGGCAGCATGGACAAAGCATACAGAATAAGACTGACAGGGCGACAAGATGCCTCTTTCAGGTTTTGCTCAGTTTTATCAGCCAATAATATGACACAGATTCTTTTTTTAAAAATTCCACTGGCTGCCAGCCTGCTTCCAATCTTAGTTGAAGATTTTGTAATGACTTTCCAAGGATACGCATGATTTGGGACCTTGATATTTCAGGTAGTTGCTTCTCCTTACATATACCTGAATGATGATTAAGATCTGCTGGAGGAGGGGCTAGTCGATGCCCCACCACTGGTAGCAGTGCACTACTTGGAAATGCAAGAGAGTGGTTTCCTGGATGTAGCACCCTCGTAGGCTCAGCTAGTATCAATATTGCCTTAATTACAGTGTCAAGTTAAAACCCGAGTGACTGTTCACTTGTGCATATGGCACTCAAGAAAATTAATCCTGGGATTTGCTGTCCTTTTGTCTCTTGAATTGGTAAATAATTTCAAGGTGTTTTCTGAAAATGATTAAAATATTCTGAATTGCTTTAGGTTCTTTGGATATTGTATGGAATTCCTTGCACCAACCTGAAATCTGGCAATGTAAGGCAGGTTAGAAATACTTTAATAATTGATTAATTAATTATTAACCTTCTATAATTTCAAAGGCAAACACTGTTCTGTGCTACTGAGAGCTGTTTTGTAAAACAATGCGAACAAAACCATGACATATAAAAAGAATGCATGACAAGGCTCTGAGTTTGCAAAAAGTGTTTGCTAAACATTTGGCAGACATCAGAAGGGGCTGTACATCATCCATGAAGGTAATCAAAACAGTCTCAAGGTACAGTATGTATATCTGCACTACACGGTTACATCAATTTAATACCATTTACTGGGTCAATCCTATGAAGTACTGGGATCTGTAATTTGGTAAGGTACTCAAGAATTTTTGCTAAACAACTACAGTTCTGAAGAGTACTGCACTAGAGCTTTCTAGCAGTACCTCACCAAATTAAGATCTCAGGATTCCTTAGGGTAGAAATATGATTGTTAAAGTAGTATCAGACTGATATCACTGTGTAGTATGAATATGCATCAAAAATCTTTTGGCACATTGAAAACTGCAGCCAGTATTTTTGAGCTTTCACTGAATGGAAAGTTCTGCCAGCAGAGTAAATTAATCCTTCAGGAAATTTCTGGTTAAGGAATGTGGGATAACGCTTCTGTTTCTCTAACTTGACACTCCAGGAAGCAGTCTTATGTTGCCTTTCAATAACATGGCCACATTGCTGGGAGGAGAAAGAATGCAAATATTTACATAGCAAAGACCACATGAATGTTGATGATACTACTGTCAGCAGTCACGATGGTCTACATGATCCCCTCTTGGGCACTGTTGTTCATAAAGAGACATCAAGCAAGAGAAAATCCTTCTTTATTAGTTTTCTGCATCTCACCCAAACACAAAGAGGAAGGGACAGATGTGGGGGGGGGGGAAGAAGCCACATAGAGCACAGGAAGGGATCCTGTATATCATATTGGCTGCTACTCATATTGATGATCTCAACATTTATTCTGGCCTTTTCTCTTGCTGAACAGAGCACAATATTAAAAGGCAGTGTTGGACCATTTACTGATATTTTGAATTACAGATACAGGAGCATACATTAACCAGAGGAGGTATTTTTCAAGGAAACAAAAAGAACTACTGGATAGTTTAGTGGTTTAGGTATCTGCCTGCGAAACCAGAGACTGGGAGTTTGATACCCTATTATGCCTCCTTGACAGAGGCTGGATCGATGATCCATAGGGTCCCTTCCAACTCTGCAGTCCTAAGATGATGATAATGATTGAATTACCAGGCTTTATAAAATATAAGTTTACCAATACATAATAAAGGGAAATCTCAAGTGGAAGAAACCATCTGGAGGTCGTGGCTGCAGTACATATATACACAGTTTGTGGAAGGGCACAGATGTATTAGACAAACTACCTGGGAATACGTTTCACTGAATTTAATAGGGAGTCCTTCTGAGCCTCTCACAGGATTGCAGTGCAAATATTTTTGTACTAGACATGGGATATTTTTATTCGTGTCTCGGGAGACAAATACAAATATTGGCACCACAGATGCCTGGCGAAACCGGGCCCTCCTCCCAGAACCACTCACCACACGGTGTACATGGCTGGCGTCATTCACAATGTGCTAATTGTGGAAGCAGCCCAGCTGGTGCTTTCCTGCCTTCCTGCACTGCTGACCACTCCGGCGAGGGGAGGGGATGATGAGTCTCCCCACTCAGCTGTGGTGCTGATATTCATATTCGTCTTCCCTGGGAGACGAATATGAATATCCCATGTCTATTTTGTACTCATCAGTGGTCAATGCAAGAAGATAATGCTTCTGGATATTATTTCTGCAAGTGATCCTGAAATACAGCACTTTGACGTATTCAATTTGAAGTATCATGGCTAACACTTTGAAGTATTATAATTAGTTAGATAATAGTAAAAAGAAGAAAGACTATTTTCTTACAAAATTATATGCTCAAAAACTTGACATGAAGTTGTTAGTGTTAAAAAGAGTAATCATTTTGTTGTTCCTCATGCTTTTGCTCTAGAGCAATGGCTTAGAAATTTCACATGGCTTAGAAATTTCTCCAAAAGGTGTGTCACAGTGCTGAAATCAACAATAATTAATACTCTAATGAGTATTCTTCACATGTCCACTCTACAGAATCCTGGGATTTATATTTTGACAAGGTGCTTGGAAAGAATTCTCTTCTTGGAAGTTCTAGTACAGTGCTCTGAGAGATAGCAGAGAATTCTAGATGTCTCACTAAACTACAGGTCCCAAGGCTTTGTAGGGTAGACCCAGGATTAGAGATGGGAGTTTCAGATTCGTATCTCTGGGGAGACAAATATGAAACACAGCACCACAGGTGCCATGGAGGTCCATTCTCTTCCCCCAGAACTAGCCCAGTCCGTTTTCTGGGCAGCGCCATGTGTCCATCGGCTGTGACATCGGGCCAGTCACAGAAGTAGCCCCACCAGCTCTGCCTCAACTTACTGCTTAGCCAACCGTTTGAACAGCTGAGCAGGGAGACTTGTCATCCCACCTGCTCATCAGAATGGTCGGCTGTGCAGAGAGGCAGGGCAGAGCCAGTCAGGCTACTTCCACAGTTGGCACAGTGTCACCACCAATGGATGTGCAGCGCTGCACGTAGCCCGGTGAGTAGATTGGGCTGGTTCTGGGGGGAGGGAATGGACCTCCGTGGCACCATTAGCTGAGAATGATAGATTCAAGACTATGATTGATCAGATTCCCCGGGTCAAGTGCCGATTTCTTAAACCAGCTCTTATTACTGCATCCCTGTAATAAAAACAATGCTATTAGAACATAGCATGGCTTGTAAGGGTTTTAGTTTTAAAGGTTGGTGCATTTGCTATGGCTACATGAGCACATTGTTTACCCCACTCATATCCCAACTAGCTAAAATCTCCATCCTTATAGTAACAAGCATTTTAACTGAGATGGTCTTTGGGGAAAGAAATATCTTCTGTGTGAGAAAGCTCAAATGGTAGGAGCAGTAGAATGCTCAGCTTTGGGAGTGTAAAGGAATATGAACTATAGCCCATAAAAATGGACAACTGTGCAGATGAAGAGAAAGTGTAAATGTCACTAAAGTAAAACAGATTATAGTATTTGACTGTTGAATAAATGCTGAAGCCAGAAGTTCAAGCAGGAGACATTTCAGAAGAAACAGCGTTGTTCCCAGGATAACATTTTCTCAGTGTGATCTTGTTTCTGTGAAATGAATTGATTTTCATAAATGCAATGTCGTATCAGATGTGTGTGGAAACAAATGGTATTTGCACTCTGTTTAATTCTGGTGGTGTACGTATGGTGCCAATCACGATTGTGAGGAAGTTGAGTGAGGTGAGAAAGTCCACTGGGATTGTGATTGTGTGTGTGTGTATAACTGTTTGTTAGAGCAGTACAACAATGGAACAAATTACCTCAGGAGGTGATGAGCGCTCCAGCTCTGGAGGCATTCAAGAGAAAAATTGACAGTTGTCTGTCAGATCTGCTTTGATTTGGATTCCTGCTTTGAGCAGGAAGTTGGACTCTATGGCCCTATAGGCTCCTCCCAACTCAATTACTCTATGATCCTGTTATATATAGTGGTGTGTTTATTTAACTCACCTTCAACAAGGAAGGTTCACCTTAAGACTTCTGTCCTTGTCAGATAACTCACAGCTAGTTAATTACAGACCTCACTCCTTTGAAACGACAGCTTCTACTACATGTCCTTAGATTCAGCAAGTATTTTTGAGGCCAGTTGCTGCTTAGGCTTCTGTTTTCTTTACTGAATTTGCTACTTCCATTGCCTTTTATTATTCCCTTTGTGCCAGGAAGTGACTAAGAGCTCAAACACTGTCTCTTTGATAACAAACTGCCTTGTCTTGTTAAGTCTTCAGCCTAGCCATAACCGTCCTCCATAGACATCCTAGTTAACAGAATCTCCATAATGCTTCTACTCTATTATACAGTGGATTCAAGAAGGAGGAAAAAAGGAACGTATATTTCTCATGCTCCCGTTTTTGCATTTCAAAGGCAAATCTGTAAATCAGGGGAAAGACCTCTTGGAAACCAACTAAAACAGGGCTCCTTAAGCTAAAACTATAGTAGGCATGGCCAGTCCTTCTACCGGAGAGTGGAACTGTCAGAAGGAGAGTATGGTGATCTAAAACTGTGTTGCACAACTTGTGGGTACAGGATGTGCTAAATAAGTATTTCTAGTCTACTGAAAAATACCCATCGCAGACACAGGCCACATGCATCCATCATTTTGCTGGATGTCTAAAGTCAAACCCTCTGTGTCTTATTTTTCTTATGGAATGAAAAATATGCTTGCCTTACCATACAGAGACACAGCAAGGATTTATTAGTAAAACATGATGGAATGTTCAAGTTCCTGATAAAGCAGTAGATCAGGGGTGGGCAATTAATTTCTATAGGGGGCCACATGAAAAATCTGAACTGTGTTCGGGGGCCGAACCAACTTTACTTAAAAATAAAATGAAACAGTGATGTTATGATTGTTTTTATTTTAAACTTGTTAATCTTCACAAATACTAAAGAGGTTTTTTGCGGTATGTTAAAGATAAGCAACTGATCAACTTTAGACAAAAAGCTATAAATGGTTTTGATGTCCGGCGGGCCGGACAGGAGCGGCTCGCGGGCCGTATGTGGCCCTCGGGCCGCACTTTGCCCAGGTCTGCAGTAGATGGATATTATCAGTTGGATATTGAAAGTTTTACTGATGTTTTCATTGGTAGAAAGCTGAAATTGATTTAGATTTTGTTTTCTTCCTTTCTCCTGTGATTTTTGGATGGGATGTTCTCTCTCCCTAAACTTTTGTTTGTTCTGGCATATTACTAAAGCTGAAGATCTGTGAGGTGAATTAAACCTTGATGAGAAACTAAGATTCACAGTTCTGACTTGAGCCAAGTACAGGAAAGGATGGTACCCTTCACTGTCTCTCAGCTGGCACAGTTTTATTTCATTTTTGATCCACAATAACCCTGATATTCCAGCAAGAGGCCTCTCTTGAGCACAGTCTTGGCAATTATATTATAAGAGAAGAGTGCAAGCAGAAAAATCTCGTGTTAGCCTTTCATAAATGGCATCAAAAACCTTGTTGACACAAAGGGCAAAGCAAAGCTGTGAATCATCTTCTCCAAGTTACATGACGGTCTCTTTCTTACTCATATTTATAGTCCCTGAGAAATAAGAAAAGGGTTGCATCCTATAATATCTTATGCATGTGTAGGAAATGAAGATCAGTAGAGGTTATTCTGGGATTGTCTACTTTTCTTCTTCTTCTTCTCTATTTTAAAGATCCAGCCCCAGCTACAGAACATTATTTACTGTTTCCAGTATTTTAATTTATTATCATGTTTGGCATCATGTTTGGCTGTGGTGCCTTTTTTCCTTGAATTGCTGTCTGGCCATCTCTGCATTGTGGCTGCTTCCCGGCCACATATTGAAATAGTGCCTGGCTTGAGAGGTCCTTAGGGACAAGGGCATTCTGAGAAGGCAAGGCAAAAAAAACCCCAAGCAACCCACATACACACACATACATACCTGTGCCATCCTTCCCACAGTGCCTTAACTTAAAGAATCCTAGAAACCCAGCATTATTCCAATAACCAGCTGAGAAACAGCTGCGCCATGAAGTTGGGCAAGTGGCCATTTAAGTTAAAAAGGGACTGGTGGTGGCAGCAGCTGGCTGGACAGCAGTGAGTGGGATGCTAGCATCTGTGCTGCTGCCCCCAGAGTTCCACCACATGAGGCAAGTGCTTCACTTCAGCTAATGGGTTAGCACATGCTGGGAAATCTCAGAATAAAAATTCTCTTAAGCACATGCATATCTAAGGCTGATACTTCCCCCCCTGACTGCTGAAACCATCTGCAGACCCCACATAATTCTTGGTAAAGTAATAAGGATTCATAAACAGTTATTATATACAACTCCCTGGCAAGATTGTTAACCCTACAGTCATCCTGTGTGTGTGAGTGTGAGTTTGGGGAGATCCTGGTGAAAGAGGAAGAAAGGAGGGGTTAACTGGGCAATTACCTGTACTTAAGGGGACAAGGCACCGTAACTAATGCTGGTCAATAAATTGGCTACATAAGGTTGGAATAATGTATGGAATGACATGTGGACTAAAGAAGTGGATCATCTTATTTTGTGGATGGTGGCTGAATGATGTAGTGGATATGGTGATGGAGATACGACCCATGAAGTCTGGGTTCAAATCCCATGGAAAATCACTGGGGAATGGAGATGAGTCTTTCAGCATTTAGATGAAATGACAACCATAAATTGATACTTTTCTGGATATTTGGTTATCCTTCATTGAAGTGTGTCTTGATTTGTTCCGGATCAAATATTCTGTCAGACTTTGGGATTTCTCTTTTTCCTTTGGTTTTGTAGCTGTTTTGTTAATGTTCTTACTGTTGCCAGCAATATAGGGAATTCTACTTCTTTTTTCCTTTCTTTATAAAAATACATTTTCTATATGATATGCTCTTAGAAAGGCATAGCTGAAAGTGCATATATTTGTATTTGTTTCTATTACTAGTATGCCTTTACATACAAAATAAACATATAAAATAACATTAGTTTCCCATAGATTGCCATTCTTAAATTTTAAATCAGTCTGATGGATGGTCAGTGGCCTAACATTTCATTGTCATTTTGTCAATTGCACCATAAGTAGCAGGATTTAGACCAATGTGAAAAAAATAATATATTCACAGTTCTAAACTCAACTGATAGTGGAAATTAGAATAGACTGTCTAATCAATGTATCTAAACTGTTGAATTACTTCCTATTCAGCAAGCGTTTCAGTGGATCTGCTGTAGCTGGGACTAACAATTGGGTACAGGGCAAAGTTTTTGAGGACCTTCCTGCTATTCATATTTGAGGAATTTTGATCCAAAGTATGGGTTGCACATAACATTTCATTAGAAGTGAAATTGTGGTAGTGTTCTAGGGAGGCTTTCTTGTCTTATTCTTGTCTTATTCAGGTAGGCTTTCTTGTCTGAGAAATCAGACTTGCCAACAAAGAACATGCTTATATCCTGAAATCCTTTCACAAAACAAGGCAAGCTAATTTGCAAACTGCAGGAGGTGGGAAAAGCTCCTGTTGTGACAGTCACATATTATCAATACTTAAGGAATTCCCTCTTTTCATGGCAGGTTATCTATAATGTCTAATGTGGCCCTTCCTGTGCAACTCAATGCATTGTCTGCTTAAAGTAACTCCTCAGTGGAGTTCAGAGTGGCATAGTCCCTTGTAAGTCTGCATAGGATCACAACCTTAGGTACTTGAAGGCAGATTAAAGACACTAGCAGTACAATTTTGTGTGTTTGTGTATTATTCCATGATTATTCCTAGGTACACAGGGATATAATTGTAGCCTAGATTTGCACAAGGGAATTGGTTTCATGTTATTTGCTTCTACCTCCTCTTCAAGCTTTTAAAATGAAAACATGTCTCTCAGAAATTTTGCTGTTACCTTTAGCACGTTCATTTGCATTGCACCTTCTTGACCTGAAAGAAACCCCAAGTGCTTTGCCTCAAGCAAGCAAATTATACTTCCAGGTTTTGTGGGAATGTAGTGCTGATGAGTACATCTTTCAAATCAGTTCTGTAGAAAGTCACTAAATTATAATATACTGACTGAACTAATAAAGTCCACATTAGTTAAGGTGGTTTTCTTATGCCCTGAAGAATGCAGAGCTAATCCCATCATTAAACTCCTTGTCATATAATATGCCTCTTCTGAATACATCTTTAGATTTAAATCTTTCCACATCACTTTTATAACATTGTAATTGGAGGAAACATTATTAATCTATTTTATTAGGGTATACCCAAGCCTGAGCATATTAGGGAAATCAGTGATAAAACAGAACTATTTTCTTTGATTAAAGATAGAGACAGAGAGAAATCATACTAACCACAACAGCTTAAAATCTTTTAGAGCCGTGATCAATATTTGCTGTTTAATTTGCTGCCTAAAAATGTACTTTTTAGGTAGCCAAAATGTTTCCTTGAAACATCTAGAATGACCCCCCTGTACCTCTTTCTTTCTGTGCAAAATGATGTCATATATTCTATCAATTCTATTTTTTGCTGTGTGATTGTGACTGCCATCATAACTGGCCAAGGGCCAGATGAGCCAAAATACATCCAGCTGCAGTTGTGCTGAATCCAAAGCCTTCCTAACCTGGAGCTATGTGAAATTATATAAAACTGCTCAGTGTGGTGTAGTGGACAGAGTTGCCGAGTTGGACTCAAGGGGCCTGGGTTTGAATCCCCATTCAGCCATGGAAACTCACTGGGGGTATACAACCAGCAAAGCTTATCCTTAAATATCTTACTTACTTCGAAAGCCTTATTAGAGTCACTATAAATCAGTTCCGTTTTGATGGCTCATAAGAACAACAACCTTTACCTTGGCCAAATTTTGTGCCAATATTGTGGCTATGTCCCAAGGCTGAAGGTAATTAGGATCAAGTGTAAATCAGCGTTCTCTCTTAGTAACCCCATCTGTTTTTTCCCCTTCACTTTTCTCCTTCTTCTGCCAGAAGATGTCTGCTGGCTGTTGATCAGCTGGCAAAATAGGGTTTTACTGATAATAAGAACTTCTTTTCTGCAAGAACTGATGCATCTTTGAGTTAGGATTTCATTGGACATGTTAACATCTCTTCACCATATGGGCATCCTCCTTTTGCTTCCATTGCTAATTTTAGCCAAAGTGGGTCTTGTATGGAATCATCATCATCATCATCATCTTAGAACTGCAGAACTGGAAGGGACCCTATAGATCATCGAGTCCAACACCTGTCAACAAGGTACAGTGGGGAATCAAACTCCCAAACTCTGGCTCCATAGCCAAATGCCAAAATTACTTTGTATCCAAGCAAAGATACAGAGAAATTGGTTTTCTCCTACTACTATCTGAGATTTATCTTTGCAGTTTGCTGTGACATGTTATTCCTGACTATTTTTGAAAAGGCTATTTCTTTGTAATCCTTGATGGGCATTCATGATCCTTTCAGACTACTTCTTACTTTGACTGTAGTTCAAGGCTGTGTTGCTTGGAGTTAAATGACAAACTATATTTTTCTATGTAAGACTGTTATAACTGAAAATATTGTTAATCTGTTCTTGTCATACAGATATATGAGAAATACTTTTAGAGGTAAAACTAGCATTAAAATTCATCCAATTAAAATGGAAATACAACACCCACAATTTCTGAAAAGAACCATACAAAAAGAAAACTGGAATAATCTAAAAGAGCTCCATGAATTATTTCTCTCATATACAGAGATGTGAGAATTCTGTGTCTCACAAAACAAAATAAATATGTTCCTAGATAGGGCTGCAGCTTAATAGATTAAATGACAAACTTTCTGACATGTACCAAAAAAAGGGAATTTTGTCCTTTATTTTTAAACACTGCAAATCAACATCTCTGTAATTAAAATTTAATGACCGCAGAGAAGATAATAAACAAAGACCAAAACCCAAAAAGCTACCGTGGGTCATATCAATGGATTGTATTTTGCTGTATTAAGAAGTCCAAAAGAAAAGGCTTCAAAAATTTTCAAAAATTTTACTAAAACTCTGTACATTGTTTTTCAACACCTTCTTAACTTTTCATACACAGTTGTGTCCTTGAAACAGAATGCCTGCTTCATGTGCTTTCAGAAAGCAGATTATTACACAAAACCTGCATAGGCCCGTAAATACTTAAAAGCTTTGGAGGCAGAAGAGCTAGACTGTACTAGTGATAGGCCTGGGACAGTATTCCAGTTATCTCCAACAATTGAACCTATGATATAAATTAGGCTCTCTTTGGGCTGAAACTGAGGGATTCATATGTCTAGTCTAGGACCAAGTTATTTTCACTAGATATTATCAAAAATTAATTATGAAGCAATGTATGAGTGATATATACTGTATAGGCTCTGACACGAATTAAAAAAAACAATCACATCATAGGTAGATGCCATAAGCTAGCATCAGCAAATTATAGGTGTAGGCATAACCAAGTTGCAAGAACATTTTTCAGTCGTTGGCTAAATGTTACAGATTACTCAGATCTTTTCTTCCATATTATAAATTCAAGCCATCTCCAGTTTTAGAAAATGAAACCACAGTAGTGTACTGGGACAAGCAAGTTATCACTGATAAACTAATTGATTTTAATAATCAGACATTAAACTTCTGAATGAACAACAAAGGAAAACATACCTTATAAACAAGGGAAGGTACAAAACTGCAAAGTTCCAAACATTACGGCAGGAAATTAAAAGAATAGAAGCAAGATTATGTCATCCTCTTCCCCATGCTAATTGCCGCAACTGGAGTTATTCCAAAAATTTTGGTTGCCAATTGAAAACAATGGCAATAGCTGTGATTGCATTTCCTGAAAGCCAAAAACCAGTGATTTTGCATAGATATCTCACCCACAAATCTTTAGAACCTGGTTCCTTATTTTTAGGCTTGACTCTTGGTTCTGCCCCCCACCCCCACCCCCAAGTACCAGCAATGTTGAGAAGCAAGATAATAATTCCATACCATCAGGTCAATCCTGGCTTATGACAGTCCTTTGCAGGGTTTTGTAGGAATAGGGTGCTCAGGAGCGGTTTGCTGTGGTAAAGTATGTTCTAACTGGTCAGCCAGCAGCTGACAACACAGAATAGTTTGTGTCATCAGTGCAAAACCCTGAGATGATCACCATGCTCCTGTCACTTTATTTGGGTGCTAGAAGCTCCCCTCATATGTGAGAAAAGAGGGTGGACTCTGCACATACTGTACTTTCTTACTGAAAATGTTCAGACAGTGAAAAATGTGGACATCTATTTGTGGGCACAGTAGGAAGGGTAGCTAGTAATCTGTTCTATTTCTGCATTATACCTGCACATACAACACTTATTTCACTCCCACACATACTTCTAATGGCACTTGACTCTCTTTTCTGGGTATGGCTTCAAGCAAGTGAACAAGTCATCTCATTCTCTAATGTTTTTGCTCCATTATAAGCTATTAAAACAAACAAAACATAGAAGGCAAGATGGAAAATTACTAAAATTCTATGAAAAAAAATCTATTCTCCTTTGAAACTAAAATAATTATTGATGTATAAATATGGACAGAATTTTCTACTTATTAAAATTGTAGGAGAGTGACTGTCTTTCCTATCTCTGCCATAAATAGAATGGTTCTTGTGAAACAGGCACATGTCAGAAATCCACAACCATAAAACGAGTTCCTTTTCCCATTTCTCAGATTTCTTAACTTTACTTACAGAGGGGCTAATCATTCAAGGAGTGCATCTCTAAAATACTATCCCATGAGATCTTATATTAGTTTTTACAGGAACATAGTGAATTGGAAAGAATTACCTTGAAAGTATTGCTGCTACTGCTGGTGGTGGTTTGGTTTGGTTTGGTTTTTGCTTTTCTGTAGCAAATTGGTGTGTTTGAGGTTAGAATTTCAACCTCAGAACCACTGTGCTTACTGAGAAGAGTAATATATCAGTCCTTTACCATGTTTTATTCCATGTAAGAAAGGCATGGAGAGCTGATGTAGGTCAGTGGGTAGCAGCATCTGGCAGCAGAACTGAAGGTCACGAGTTTGACTCTCTCCTATGCCTTCTAGGACAGGAGCCAGCCAGACCTCCGCCAGAGGCCAGTTGTTTTCTGTTAATCAACTGTCAAGAAGCCTCACTTCAGAACTGCCTCTGGAGTCTTCCTTTCCTAATAGATCACATTCCCTGCCTTCCATGATTTTGGCTCTTTTCTTCTGCCTTTTCTGTTAGGCGGTGCAGCTCTCTTCTCTTTACGTGTCTTTCCACACGTTCATCTGTGCCTGAACTGATCAGCTTCCTCTAGTCCAGTGGTTCTAACTGACTTTGAACAGCATCAGTGTAAGAGATGAGAAAATATCTGAGGCTTAAGCTCCATGGCCGAAATCCTGTTGCTTAGTGTAATAAATCATACTAGAGTAAGCCCACTTGAATCAATGGGGATTTGTTGGGTTAACACCACTATAAATTCCATTGTTTCAAGTGGGCCTATAACTGAGACTTACTTTAGCACAGTAAGTCACAATTAGAGTAAGCCCACTTGAATCAATGGAACTTATGGAGAAGTTGGTTCACTAAATTCTCATTGATTCAATGGGCCTTTTCTAGTGTAATTTACTAAACAAAGCAACATGGGTTTGGCCAAATGTCTTTCAACAAATTCCGACTGTGTTTTCATTTAATTAAAAAAAATGATTTGTGAGTAGGGTTTCCCCTTTGGCCCATTTATTTATACATTTTATTTTATGTACATATTTATTTATGTGTGTTTATCTGGTTTATGTTTTTCTTCATTGAGTAAAATATATCTGTGTATTTTTCCCATTTTCTGGATTTCAGCTATTTTTAAGATGTGTGCATTCCTTTCTGCAGTACGTAATTTCTCCAAAAAGCCCTTTTAAGTCTTGCAAATGTATGAGTTATCATGGTGCGGTATGTTCCTTCTATGAAAAAGTTCCAGGAAGTGTGAAAATGTTACTTGAAGCATGAGAGTCCAATCCCGTGAAATACAGGATTTTCATCCCTTATGAAGACTGTCCTTTTATCTTATTGAGCTACAACATTATGATCTTCAATTATGATCCATATGACTAAACAGTTTGTTTACAAATTGGTCTTTCACTAGCTGAACATTTTTATTTTCCTGTACAGTTAAGTGTCTGCCCTACCTGGAAACTGGTTGAGCTCATAATGTGTGCCTTTACTGGCAGTAAGTAGGATGCCAACATAAGGCCACAATTACGTAATAAATACTACACCACTATTAAAACTAACTTTTTAGCTCTTATAATTAGCAGCTTAATGTCCATTGATTGATGAGGAAAGGCTTTATAATGATGAATAATATTATTTTTTCGGTGGTTGTTTTTAAATTGTATTAATTTATTAATTCTTTTTGTGTGATTATTTATTTCCTAGTTTTTTAATATTGTAATTTATTGTATTTTTAATATAAAAATTGGCCTGTATAACTGAGACGTGGGTGGGCGCTGAGAGTGGAGCTTCTCTTTCCCTCATATGTCCACCTGGGTATGCCATCCAACACCAGGGCAGACCGGGCAGGGGGGGGAGTTGCCATTGTTTTTAAGGACATCTTTGAGGCTGCTAGGCTCTCTGCAGTGACAAGACCGGGTCTAGAGGCCATCCATGTATCGTTTGGGGCCAGGGATGGCTTTGGAATTGTGCTGACATACTGCGCTCCCCACGATCCAGCGCAGTCCCTGCCGGACCTGGTGGGTTTCATCTCCACGGTGCTGTTGAGGTCCCCCAGACTATTGGTTCTGGGGGACTTCAACATTCACGCGGAGGCTGAGGTTTCCAGCCCAGCTCATGAGTTCCTGGAAACCATGGCTTCCTTGGACTTGACCCAGCAAGTCAATGGTTCTACCCACGTGGGCAGCCATATGCTGGATCTGGTCTTTGCTGCCAAGTAGAGAGAGTGTGCTCCAATGGTGGCCGACTTGGTATCGGCCCCCTTGTCATGGTTGGATCACCACCTAATTAAATGCAGCCTCTCAGTGGCACTTCCCTCCAGCTGGGAGCTTGGACCTATTAAGATGGTTACTCCGCAGGTTACTGGATCCTGATGGATTCCAAGATACCATGCGGGGGATTCCGGCTGATTTGGTTGGCACTCCTGTCAATGCTCTGGTGGATGGCTGGTATACCGACACCACCAGGGCGGTTGACATGATCGCACCTAAATGCCCTCTCCGCCGCCAAGCCTGACCAGCCCCCTGGTTTAACCAGCAGCTGAGGGCCATGAAGCGTAATTGGAGAAGGCTAGAGAGCATCTGGAGAAGGGCCCCAACGGAAATTAATCTAAAAGCCGCCGGGATTGCGTCTAACCTTTAACTAGCTAGGGTAGGTTGCTAGAAGAGCATTCTTCGCTGACCGGATAAGCAACGCTCACAACCAGCAGGCGGAACTTTTCCGTATAATATGCGATCTATCCGGAGTTGGCCACAGTGATAGGCCTCCCTCTAGTATTTCCTGTGACCAATTTGCAGCATTTTAAAAATCTAAAGTGGAGTCGATCCGCCAGGACCTTGATCCCTTTTTACACATAGTAGATCGAGCTGAGATGTCCAGTGCATCATCTTGTCCGGCGAGGTTAACTTGCTTTCAACCTGTGACATCCAATGAGGTGGACAGGGTGCTTACGCGCTGTCGTGCCACCACCTCCTCTTTAGACCCTTGTCCGGCCTGGCTCATCAAAGCAGCCAAGCCGGTAACAACAGAATGGGCCACTGCAATAATTAATGGGTCTCTCCAGGAGGGCATGGTTCCCCTTGCCCTCAATGAGACACTCATTAGGCCCATTAGAAAGAAACCTAATTTGGCAGTGGACGAAATTGGTAATTATAGGCCCGTCGCCAATGTTTCTTTCTTCAGTAAAGTGGTCGAGAAGGTGGTTGCTGATCAGCTCCAGTCCCTCCTGGAGGAAACTGATGCCCTTGATCCGTTCCAGTTGGGCTTCAGGCGTGGTACGGAAATAGCATTGGTCGCCCTGCAGGATGACCTCCTGAGGGAGGCCAACAGGGACAATATGTCCTTGTTGGTCCTCCTCAATAACTCAGCGGCCTTTGATACAGTTGACCACGGTATCCTCCTGGGCCAGCTCTCCGAGCTGGGGATCGGTGGCCTCACTTTGGTGTGGCTCTGTTCCTCCTTGGAGGACCATCTCCAGAGAGTGCAGCTTGGCGAGATGACTTGCACCCCATTGTGATGTTCCGCAGGGGTCGATCATCTCCCAATGCTATTTAATATCTATATGAGGCTTCTGGGTGAGGTCATCCGGAGTTGTGGGGCCCGATGCCATCAGTACGCTGATGACACCCAGCTCTACCTCTCCTTTTCTCCAACTGCAGTGGATGCTGTTCTGACCCTTGAACGCTGCTTGGGAACCGTTCTGGAGTGAATGAGGGCAAATGGACTAAGGTTGAATCCAGACAAGACGGAAATCTTGTGCGTGGGCGGCCCTGGCGTCAGCGGGTTGGGAATCTCCCTCTCCTTTGGGGGAGTGACTCTTCCCACGAAGAGTGAGGTTCGCAGCTTGGGCATCTGCCTGGACCCGGATCTCACCATGAAAACCCAGGTGGCATCTGTGGTCCGGGCAGCCCATTTCCATCTTCGGAGGATTGCCCAGCTGCATCCCTATCTAGACGCGGGGGCACTCACGACGCTGATTCATGCCCTTGTAATCTCAAGAATAGACTACTGCAGTGCTCTCTACGTGTGGCTACCCTTGAGGCTGATGCGGAGACTTCAACTGGTCCAAAATTCGGCAGCCAGTTTAATAACTGGGGTGAAGAAATTCCAGCACGTCTCCCCTACTCTGGCCGCCCTTCATTGGCTACCGGTTCGTTTCCGCATCGACTTCAAGGTTATGATGATAACATTCAAAGCCCTAAACAGTTTAGGACCTCGGTACCTATCAGAACACCTGCTCCCAGCCAGATCTGTCTGTAATATCTGTTCTTCACAGGCAGGGTGGTTGAGGGCCTTGACCCCAAAGGAGGCCCGGAGGGAAAGAACAAGAAACCGGGCCTTCTTGGCAGTCGCCCCCCACCTGTGGAACAATCTGCCCATTGAGATCCGCCTGGCACCCTCGCTGGATGGGTTCAAACAAGCATTGAAGACTTGGCTCTTCCGCCAGGCTTTCCCTGAGCATTAAGATCTCGGCCTCCCTTTTGCCATCCTTTTTGCCATCTGTTTTAATTTATCCTATTGGCTATGTATTATTTTATTTTTTTTATCGTGTTTTAATATTGCTGTTTATATTGTTGTTGGCCGCCCAGAGTGGCCTGGTTGCCAGATGGTGCGGGGTATAAATCTAATAAATAAATAAAATATTTTTTTAAAAAAAAACAATTATGTTGTTGGCTGCCTTGGGTCTTATGAGAGAGAAAGGCAAGATATTATCTTAAGATAATCAGGGGAAGGCCTCGTTTGGGTCCCATTGCAGCACAGGCACAGCTGATGGGGACATGAGAGAGGGACTTTTTGGGGGCTGTTATTTATTATTATTATTATTAATTTGATTTATATCCCGCCCATCTGGTATATTCTACCACTCTGGGCGGCTTCCAACAAACATATATACATTAAAATGACATAAAAACATTATAACATAATCAATAACAAAATAGTGCAAAACTATAAATGAAAATGAATAGCAAGAAAGAAAAAAGAGTCAAGTGCTGACAGGAGGGAAGGCCTGGATGTACAGCCATGTTTTTAATTGGCTTTTAAATGTACCCAGCGTGGGGGCCTCGTGGATCTCCGGTGGGAGGCCATTCCAGAGGCGAGGAGCCACCGCCGAGAAGGCCCGGTTTCGTGTCTTTTCCCTTCGGGCCTCCCTCGGCGTCAGGCTCCTCAACCTCACCTCCTGACTCGCGCGGGTGATCCGGGTAGATCTCGGTGGGAGCAGGCGTTCCGCCAAGTATTGAGGTCCTAAACCATTTAGGGCTTTATAAGTAAGCATTAAGACTTTGAAGTCAATGCAGAAACGGATAGGCAGCCAGTGTAGCATGGCCAGAGTAGGAGAAATGTGCTGGTATTTTCTCACTCCAGTAAGGAGTCTGGCCGCCGCATTCTGGACCACCTGAAGCCTCCGCAGCAGCCTCAAAGGGAGCCCCACGTAGAGCGCGTTACAGTGGTCTAATCTTGAGATTACGAGCGCATGCACCAAGGTAGTGAGTGCCCCCGTGTCAAGGTAGGGCCGCAGCCGGGCTATCCGCCAGAGGTGGAAAAAGGCGGTACGGACTACCGACGCCACCTGCGTTTCCATGGTGAGCGTCGGGTCCAAATGTACGCCCAGGCTGCGGACCCCACTCTTCGCAGCCAGGGTCACCCCCCCAAACGAGATAGAGTCACCCAGGCCACCAGCCACGGGGGCCCCCACCCTCAGAACTTCCGTCTTGTCTGGGTTCAGCCTCAGCCCATTTTCCTGCATCCATTGCAGTACGGTCCCCAGGCAGCGCTGAAGGGACAGGACGGCATCACCTGCCGTTGGTGAAAAGGAGATGTAGAGCTGGGTGTCATCCGCATACTGATGACACAACGCTCCACACCCCCTGATGACCCCACCCAACGGCCTCATATAGATGTTAAACAGCATTGGGGAGATGATCGACCCCTGTGGAACCCCACAATTGAGACTCCACGGGGCCGAAACACTCTCCCCAAGCTGTACTCTCTGGGGACGGTCCTCCAAGAAGGAACGGAGCCAGGCAAACGCCAAGCCACCAATTCCCAGCTCGGAGAGCCTCCCCAGGAGGATACCGTGGTCGACAGTATCGAAGGCCGCCGAGATGTCGAGGAGGACCAACAGAGACGTTTTGCCCCTGTCAGCCTCCCTCAACAGGTCATCATACAGGGCGACCAATGCCGTCTCTGTACCGTGGCGCGGCCTGAAGCCCGACTGAAATGGGTCCAGGGCTTCTGTTTCATCCAAGTGTGCCTGAAGCTGATCAGCGACCACCCTCTCGACCACTTTGCTCATGAAAGAAACATTGGCGACGGGCCTATAATTGCCAATTTCGTCCGCCGCCATATTAAGTTTCTTTCTTATGGGCCTAATGAGTGTCTCCTTGAGGGCAGGTGGAAACCTGCCCTGAAGGAGAGACCCATTTATTATTGCTGTGGCCCATGTTGTAGTTTTCGGCCTGGCTACTTTGATTAGCCAGGCCGGGCAAGGGTCAAGGGAGGAGGTGGTGGCTCGACAGCGATCAAGCACCTTGTCCACAGAGTCAGGCGTCACCGGCTGAAAGGAGTCAAGAGTTACCAGGCAAGACGGAGCACTGGACATCTCAGCTTGACTCACTGTATTCAAAAAAGGAGAGAGGTCCCGGCGGATGGCCTCCACTTTAGATTTAAAAAAAGCTGCAAACTGGTCAGGTGAAAAACTAGGGGGAGGCCCATCACCTGAACCAGCTCCGGATAGGTCGCGCACTATGCGGAATAACTCCGCCTGCTGGTTTGACGCTTCGCTTATCCGGTTAGCGAAGAATGATCGACATGCAGCCTTTACCTTATTCAGGTAAAGGTTAGTTGCGACCTTAGCAGCTATCCAATTATAATCCGTCGGGTTCTTCCTCCATCTACGCTCTAGCCTCCTCCTCATTCGCTTCATCACTCGAAGGTCCTGGTTAAACCAGGGCGCTGGCCGAGTTCTACGGCGGAGAGGGCGTTTAGGCGCGATCGTGTCTATGGCCCTGGTGGCAGCGGTGAACCAGCTGTCAACCAGAGCGTCGACAGGAGCGCTAGCCAGGTCAGTCGTAACACCTCTCATGGCATCCTGGAATCCAACCGGATCCAGTAGTCTTCGAGGGCGGACCATAAAAATGGGTCCCTGCTCCCTGCGAGGGGGGAGAGCCACTGTGAGGTTACATTTTATTAGGTGGTGATCTGACCATGACAAGGGGACTGACACTAGGTCCGTCACCATCAGATCACACTCGCTCCAACTGGAGGAAAAGACCAGGTCCAACGTATGACCACCCACGTGGGTGGGGCCGTTGACATGTTGGGACATGTTCAAGGAAGCCATGGTTTCCAAGAACTCGAGAGCTGGCCCAGAAACCTCTGCCCCCGCATGCACGTTGAAATCACCCAAGGCCAGGAGCCTCGGGGACTCCAACAGTGCCGCAGAGACAAAGTCGGCCAGCTCCGGAAGGGAAGTGGCTGGGTTGCGGGGAGCACGGTAACCCAGCAAAATCCCAATACCATCCCTGGCCCCAATCGACACGTGGAGTGCCTCTAGACCCAGCTTTACCACCGAGGAGCGCCTAGTAACCTCCAAGCTGGATTTATAAACAATGGCTACTCCCCCCCCGCCCCTCCAGTCTACCCTGGTGCTGAACAGCATAACCGGGCGGACAGACAAGAGCCAGGGGAGGACCCCCCTCTCCGCCAATCCACGTCTCGGTTATGCATGCCAGGTCTGCATCCTCCTCCAGGATAAGATCGTAAATCACCTGGGGCTTATTGGATACAGACCTGGCGTTCAGCAGTACCAGGGTTAGAGTGGAGGACAGGCTGGGCTGGCTACCTCGATACTGAGGGTTGGTCACAGTCTCAGAACAATGAACAGCCTTCAAACATCTGTTCATCGTTCTTCTGTCATGAGTGGGGACTGTGCCAACGCCATATCTCCCTCTACCCGTGATCACCGAGATGTTAAAAGGCCCCTCGCTGGACAAACAGGGCTTCCACTCCATATCAGACAGAAAAGAGAAAGGGGAAAGAAAGTAAAAAGAACAAAGTCCTAGATAATAACACAACTTAAACAGGAGTGCAAAACAAATACAATATTATATAATATTATGGTTAAAAATCCCAATACAAAAAACCCCATATATAAAATTAAATTAAAAGAAAAAAAAAACCCAAGAAATTATCCCCAGTGTAATAAATTCAACAAAAATATAGTCAGATTAACAGTTAAAGTAATAAAGTGAACAAAATAAAATAAATACAACAAAACAAAATAACCTAAAGTAAAATAAAAATAAAAATAGGACAAAATAAGCAATACAACCAAACAATAATTAAACAAACCCACATTAAAACTTTAAATCCCCCCCCCCCAGCCAATGCCCTTAAAGCAAATAAATAAAATAAACTCAAAATTTCCTCCCTCCACTCTCAGTCCTATTCCAATGTGTTCCGTCTGTAGTTCTTATAGTTCCAGGTGTTTTCAGAACTTTTGAGAGGCAGTTTTTCACTTTGAGATTGGGGTAAGTTTTAGTGCAGAGCAGGGAGAGGCAACAGTAGCAAGATGTTGGTAGGTAAAATGGCGCTACTGTTGCCGTTCTCAGGACCGAGAGGACAGCCGACAAGTCCACGCTGTATCTGGCGGCGCCAAGAGAGAGGACGAAGGGGGTAGTTCCTGAAGGAATTGGAAGCATGGCAACAAGCAAGGGGCGGCTAGCTGGGTCCCACAATAGATGTAACAGATGGGACTTCGACGCCACCCCCCCCCCCCCCAATCCAAACTCCTCGATGGAACGTCCAGCTCTCCAGCGAGTTGGGAAACTCCTCCGAGCCTCCGAGACTCCCGGCGTTCTCCCAAACTCTCCAGGCTGGATCCTGCAGGCTCCCCCATCGAGCTCCCCGTTCACCTTCAGGTAGCCTGTTCCCAGGCTATGGCATGCTCTCCCTCAAGAGGTTAGGTTGGCCCCTTTTCTTTTATCCTTGTGCTGAGAGTTGAAGACCCACATCTTCAGACAGACTTTTAACAATCATGACTGAGTCCCTGAATGCCATTTTTTAGTTAAGATAGTTGCTAATGTTTTACCTCTTTTTAATTATTCAGTTTTATAGTTTGTTTTATAATGTATGTCTTACTATGTTTTTAATTCTATTTTTTAAACAAACAGACAAACTGAGAGCTGCCTTGAGCCTATCAGGAGAAAGGCAGCCTATATATAAGACAAATCAATCAATCAAAAATTAAAAATTAATTAAATTAATGAATAAATAAGTAAATACTATAATTTCAACACACACACACACACACCAGTAAAATTAAAGAGAGAAATCTCTTTGCTTATCCAGCACAGCAACAGCTTTCTAAAAATGGAGGAAAAACTAACATGATTGTGCTAATTTTCAAAGTAGAGATTTTGTGTAGTAATTTTCATACCTGTTCAAGGTCTCCAAATCACCAGCTGTTTGAGATAGTTCACGTCTTTCATAAATCTGCTGCATTTTCGAAGGAGAATGCAAGGGTGTATATCAGTGGAACAGCTTGCCTCCAGATGTTGTGGGTGCCCCATCGCTGGACGTTTTCAAGAAAAGATTAGACAGCCATCTGTCCGGGATGGTATGAAGCCTGGGATGGTATGAGGTATCCTGCCTTGGGCAGAGGGTTGGACTAGAAGACCTCCAAGGTCCCTTCCAACCCTACGATGATTCTATGATATTTAGATATTTTTTCCTCACTTCAGTTATCCAACATGTCATTCATTTTTGTTCTGGATTCATTTGCCCATAACAATACAATCATTTTTATTTGCCCAGTCTTTTTGGTTACTTCAACAGTAGGACATTCCCTTCCTTTCCACATCAATTTAAAATGAGGGCAAAGCATTGGCAACTTGTGTTCCCTGTTATATAATCACACAGTCAAATCTGAATGGCTGTGTGGTGCCAGAAATTTTGTACTCCTGATGTGAACCCTGATCAACAGACCCTCAAGTGGCTCTGCAGTATGTCTACACGGCAACTGTCTACAAAGAGTAGCAATTAAGATACCATTCAGTTTTACGGAGTGGTTTTCATGTCAACTAAATGCTTATTTTTCCCTTTACAAATTGAAAGCAAAGATCTGGTACATTAATATTGACAATATTAAGAAATTACCCTTTGAAAGCAATGGGGCTTTTGTGTATACAGGGGGATAGTGAATACACTATTGAACAAGCATTAGTGAAGACCATTATGTGCATGGAAAAACAAAAGAGTCTTCTGCCCTATATGTGTGCCAAAATAACATATCAGGAAACTCCTAACAGTCTTTTCCTAATCAAACAATGGTAAATTGCACTATAGCCCATAGTTAGGGAAAAAAACACTTTGCTAGTAGTTGTCAGAACAGTGTCTCCTCTGACAAATATTTCAATGTCATGTAATATACTGTATAGAGTTAAGACAATGGTTTCCTCTTCCCTTCATATTCAGTACTATTTTATCAGGTGGCAGAACTAATTAATACCACAGACTTCCACACAGCTTCACCTAGCAGCCTGAACATAGGGAGACATTAATATAATAACGTTGTTGACTTATATCTGCGGAATGTCACAATGATTGCTTAAATTTTGTAAGCAGCCTAGAGGACTGTGTTGAAAATAAATAAACATGGCAAACTGACAGCTGCTGCTATTTTACTTGCCGTGCAACCTTATCCTATCCAGATTTAATAGGAAATAAGCATATTGAACACAGAGCAGTTTACTCCTAGGAAAGTATGCACAGATTTCAGGCTTCTTTTCTCCAGCTTACTGGAATATTATGCGTTTGCATGTACTGTACCTTTTGAGTTTTATAAAATGTTTGCATGTGCTCGCTCTTGTATCAAGAGTCCATTCTCTTTCATTCTGTTGCTGTTTTTAGTAATTATAACTTGTCAAAAAGCAATCAGAATAAAAATATGCCTCTGGAATTATTGATCTAAAAAGGACTGGAATCACCTGGGATTCCTTGAATGGTGCAGTAATAGCATGCCTGTCTAAAACATCAAAAACAGTGTTGTTGAGTCTTTTCCCAGCAAATAATGTTTAGAACACCTTGAAACGTCCTGCTAAAGTCTTATATGTGCTTATGTGCAGGAACATCTTCCCAAAACACTAGATATGTTTATATCCAGCAACCATCCTGCTCAAATTGCTTGATGTGTTAATATTTCTAAGAAGTCCCAAATCTAAAGTAAGTTGAAAGATACTGAGATGATAGATACTGAAAGACCAGTTGACTCCCAGGCCTAGCTCAAGGTGTCAGTTTTAGCCTTTTAAGGGCTTGGGACCTAAACAAAGACTGGCTATGTTAGGAATGGCCTAGCTCCTTACAAACCTTTTAATATGATAAGATCTTCAGGACAGAGCTTTCTTCTGTGTTACTCTCAGACTGTGGAATGAACTCACCTCAGAGGTAAGATCATTTCCCAGCTTTACTGCTTTCAAAAAGGGTACTAAAACATATCCTTTTAAATTGGTTCTTAAATTTAATATATAATACATGTTGAATATTCATTGTGATGATTTCATTGTCTTGTTAATAGTTTTATGGTTGAAGCTATTTTCTGTTTACTATTAATTTGTTTTATTCTATTGTAATCCACTTTGCAGACCTACTTTGTAGCAGAAAGGCAGGATAGAAGTACAATAAATAAATATTTAATAAATAATAAAGTCACGTGTTTGCGTTAGGTCTGTGTAATTATGGAAAGTAGAAGTAGAAATGGACTTGGCTGTGGTGAAGGGATACTCCGATGGACTGGGAATGTTGTGGATTTTTCACCCACTACAAGCCCTCTGCCCAAGTGGGAAAATCAGAAAGATAGATGCAAAGGCATGGAAGTCTTATCCACTTTATTCCACATTTAACAAAGACAAACAAGCTTGCCACATTAAAAAAAACCAACAAGACCCATGTACAGGAGTTAGGACAAAAGAGAGAAAAAAGGCTCTCTCCATGTGCTTTCAAATTCCCTTTATTTCTTGACAAATGCTAGCACACTCAGCACTTCAAATAGTCTTCTCCAATAAAAGGGAACAGGTGGTACCCCAATGTTGCAAATGCAAAACTCCAGATGTACTTTAGCACCTGTGTGAATCAAAGAAGGAGGGTGCAGGGGTCTCTAATAACATCCAGGTTTAGAAACATGTGAGGAAGACACGTAACAAACAGCTCACGAGATAAGAAAGCTGGGAGAAACTCCATGGGCCTGGCCTAACAGTATCTGAAAACCCAACTTAGGTGTTTCCTGTGCTTATCTACAAAGGACAGAAACTCTGCCCAAAATGCCTCAAAGGCCCCTCGCTTTCTACCCTTGCTAAATGATCTGAGAATATGAAACGTATATAGAGTTATGACAGTATTATAATGTACGAAAACAAATATTACTGTTACAGGGAGCAGTGAGGATAAATAGTTTTTACGATGAATGAATATAAACAGTGGAAGTCTTTAAGAACTTGTAGCAGGTGTGGTGCCCAAGCCTCCCTAAGGAGCGCTTAGCACTCGGTCAGAGTTCCTCAGGCCACTTACCTACCACCTTTGCGCTGAGGCAAGTCCCAAAACCTCAGCAGTGCGTAGCGTAAGCCTCTTTGAACAAGTCTGACCTTAAAAGAACACTTTACTTTTACCCAGTACTTTGCAAGTACAGACACATGGGCTTTGTAATTCCTTAGAATTCACAACAGCTCAGTTAGGTAGGACTCTCAATGATAGCTAGTTTGTGGTCCTCTCCACCTTCCTGGACTTAGCCAGACCCTGCTGTTCAAGAGACCAGTCCTTTGTAAGAATTTTTATAATTATTTTTTATTAGAAAAATAGAGTTTCATAGAATCAGTTTATATTGCTCAAGCTTTAGCATAAAGAACATATTCAAAGATCATTACAGTTAAATAAAAATAACTAATCCCCATTAAAATAAGAAACACTACTAAGGTGGGCTAACCCCACCTCCTTCTGGCAATTACATACTTTACCATTCAACTACATAATGCATTCCAGAAAGAATCATCATCTCTCAGTTCCTTCAGAAATCGGTTAGCTTGTAGCTAAGCTCTCTTTCACACACTTCTCCTTTCATCTTTTCTACATTCTCTAACTCCTCCCTTCTTCTTGACACTTCATGGCTGTTAACCAATTAGCCTCAAGAGGCTGTAACACCTTCCTCCGCCCTCAATTCCCATGAAGATCCAGGTGTTTTATCTCTTCTCCAGTTAGCTCGGAATGTTGAGTCTTTCACGGGCCCCTTGGTCTCACCTTCAGCTTTATCACGAATCATGCAGTACCAGTCTTTGGAAAAACACATTCCAATGTCTCTATAAACATCTTCACACAGAACCTGTCTGACTCCATCTTACATTTCTCTGACTACATATCCCACACTGCTTCAACTCCATCACAGCAGGTCCACTGCCTTTGAGGTTTTTCATAAATGAACAGGGATCAAAGGATTTCTCCAACTTGAGTAAATGGACATTAGATTAAAATGCAATTCAGCATAAGAACATGTAAAATTATGCACCTTAGGTTGAAGGGGAAGTCCTAACTTCACATAAATGCCGCTGGATCTCAGTTGTCTGAGGTTTATAAAACAGTGCTGCTAGAGCTCAGCTGCAGACAACTGGCCAGTGGTTGTGGGGCTCAGTTTCAGGAGGAAGAGGTCACCTCAAGGACACCTCCTACTCCTGAAGAAGCCTCTTATCTGGAGCAGCTGAGCATTATGTCTGGGAGCCTTTATCTGAGCTCATGCTTTCAACCAGTAGCATCCACAATAGATAGGAGGAAATTCTGACTCATGTTTAGAGCTACTGTCATGTGGAGAGTTAGGCTGCTGTCCTCCCCAGTGCCTAAAGTCAAAGTCTGCCCTCCTTGATCCCTGAGGGTCCTGTGACTATGGGATCCAGCAGCACTTCCCCCATCAAGGGGCTCTAACTAATTCTTGCTTGAAAACCCATGTTGCAAAGCCACAATATGTGCTCTTACTTTCTTGGATGGCATGAAAGAGAGATTGCAGATATTCACATTGTTAATGAATGCACCTGCACAAAACAGCTTTATAACAATTCCACTATTGGACACAGTTATGCCTCTATACCAGAGTTGCTGGGGATCATGACCAGGAAAGTGCAATTGCACTTAACGTCCTGTTTATGGGCTTCCAATGGCTGAGTGGTTGTACATTGTGAGAACAGCATGTTAGATTAGATAGGCCTTTGGTATGATTTAGGAGCAATTTTGTTAGATTCTTATGTATTTGCATAATGGAAAGCGTGTGAATGCAGTTTGGCCTTCGGAAGCCATGTCCCCTTGCTCTGGTAATTTCTGGGAACACCAGCTGTTTACTGAACATTAATGAAAACATTATTTATTCCTATCATTACTTCGTAGCTTCCCCAGCTACATTCAGAGTAATCTGTGATGTCATGACCTCAAACCAGAGGTGTAGTATCACTCCACAGGAGATGCTAATTACCCCACTTCCCACAAGCCGGCTCCCCCTCAGCCATGAATGAGGCCTTTGCCTTCCACTCCCACAACAGGTCTTGCCCAGTCTTCCCTTTCTTGTCCTTTCAACCACAAATGAATTTGAGATCATATGAAAGGGCATGGATCTTCAAGGGCTGGAGCAAGTAACTGGTACAGGGCAGAGCTTTGGTAGGATTGTAAGCTACAGGGCAGAGCTTTTGTAGGATTGTAAGCAACACTCACAAAATTCTCAATTCTCATTCATTTAAGCCATTTTGACCCAACGGGACATATTTACAAGGAATTTTCAAGCCCTATGAGACAGCAAGAGGGGAATGCTATTTTTTTTTCTCATGAAGGTCTTTATCATTTAAGTAAGATGCCTCTTTGCAAAGTAGGGTTCATTCTCTTTGAAAAGGAAGACAAACACACAGAGAAAGCATAGGACAACTACTTCATTGTGGGGAAAATATATGCAAACATTAACTCTGATGCTCCTAATCCAAAAAGTCCATGCAATAAAGCAACATTGTTATCATTTTGCACAGTTTGCACAATTTGCATTAAACATAACTTTATATGTATAATTTTGCTTAATTCTTGCAAAATGAATTCTCATTCTCTTCTCTTGTTGAGCATGCTGCAAAGGGCCTTTTGCTAGGCAAGGAGAATATATTTTGGTTTCTTATTCTTCATGTAAGAATGAGGCAAGCAAGGATTTACATTTTAATCTGAGCTGACCAACAACTCAATTGCTGAAGGCTACTTGCTGCGAAGACAGCAGCTTTCTTGATGATCTGCTCCACCTTTTGTCAAACTCTGTCCAGCGTCTTGAATAGTTGCTCTGCTCTGGCCAATCTTGTAAGGGACTGGCTTAACCATAGAAATATTTAAATGTGGGTTGCATAGAGAAAGAGCTAACTGGGAAGGGTTTGTGGCTTCTCAAAGGGCTACCTGTGCCCTAGCTTCCTGCTTGGAAAGGAAGTTATCAGCTAGAAGTGGAGCAACATAAAGTCTAAACGGAAAACTAAAGTGGAACTAGGCCTATACTAAGCCCCAAAGCCTGCCCAGCTAGGGCAGGTGCCAAATCTAGGTCTCTGTAGATTTGGGTCTGTCATGTGGAACTCCCAGAATGGAGAATTATGGGATTTGTAGTCCAAGAAATCAAAAGATCTCATGCCTAGTTTGTCCAGCACAGGTTGTCCTTCAAGAGAGGAGAATGTCCACGAGACTGAGGAGAAATGGTGGTGGCAGGGTGTTGCTGTTACTTATGCCAATTGTCTCAGTTAGCTAAATGGTATGGGCAGCTCAAGTGAAAATGAAACATGTGGGTGCAGTATCTGAGTGTACAGGTTTGCATAGGAACTAGTGGTGCTTCTATTTTGTTTGGTGAAAAATAAAACAGGTGTCTTCATATACCAGCGGTAAATAAACATTTTGAAATTGCTTGTAAATCTACAGCTGAATTACCTTTTTTTCCAAAAGTGGATACTGTTTATGTTTTATTATTTCATGCAAGACTGCAGTTGGGTTCTGTCAAAAAGCACTCAGCAACTGGCAATGCTGCCCAACTTGCATTTGCTTAATGCTTCATTTATAGATTCATTTCTGTTTATTTAATTATCAGGGTGTGAGTAATCATTCTCCTCAAACACTGTAGCATGTTTATGGAATTGCATATGACCTTGGAGACGGATGCATAGCTATTGCTTTCCTTCTCTTCTGAGAATGCGAAACCCTTATGTTGTTCTCCAGAAAGGGAAGCATTTATGCTGCCTGGTGCCAAACAGGTTATTGTTATGTTTGAATAAAAGGTGAGGAAAAAAATCTAATAATCATCTTGTGCTACTTTGAATCCTTGTGCAAATTAAACATTCGCATGTATAACAATGTAGAAGATCAAAGTGTATCTTTGCTAGAGTGAGTTATTGTCTTTTGCTGGCCAGAAACTGCTATCCAGATGGAGTGACAATGTAACAAGGATGTTAATTGATTGAAATAGGTTTCAGGCTAACAATTAAAAATGCCACTTCATTTCTTGGATAGAATAATAAGAACAGCATTGTATCTTTAACTGTTATGTTTGCAACTCAAGAGCAGCCTGATTGTCTTATCAGACAGTCCTTTTGTAGTTATGTTGGAAAAGTTCCAACTTAAATATTGGGCACATTAAGTGGTATGCTTATGCTTAAAAGGGACCCTTTGGAATCCATTTAAAGATAGGAAGTGCCATCCACTGATGCACATATAGTAATTTTAGGCCAGTCTGTGCAGATTCTGACATGTGAATGTAATCATTTATAAGCCTGAAATACTCTTATTTTCTGACAATCTCACCTTTCTCTTTAAAAGCAATTCACTATCCTTTACTGTTATTGATGGTGAGACTATTTTTTTCTTAAATATGTACACATGCGTAATTATGAACAGCTCTATAGATGAGTGCAATATTGTTTATTTTAATATATGGCTGTTAGTTGTTTGAGTTAAATCTATTGGCTAAATCTTAACAACTCTTCTCGAAGGTCTCTTTACGGATTCATCTTAAACTTCCAAATCTACTAGTGGAGGGTGTAGGATGGGGAGCAATTTCTAATAGGTTTGAATATAGCGTTGCTTATGGAATGCCACCACTAGTGTTATTCTGACAGCTGATAGCAAGGTTTTTACACTTTTCCTGGAGTGGTTCAGATCAGAGAGGGCTTTGAATCTGTTCCATTTGAGCTCATTGCCCCAAGTGTGGCCTGGATCAATCCCTCACCTATTTATTTTTATTTATTTTATTAAACTTATATACCGCCCATCTAAAACGTGTCTACTCTGGGCGGTTTACACAAAAAATAAAACTATGAAAGTATAAATGTACTAAGAATAAAGCCCAAATTAACAGCAGAATACAAGATGGAAAAAGAAAAGAATAAAAGAAAAGGAAAAATAGGCTAGGTGATAGCTGTAGGGAAGGCCTGCCTGTATAGCCATGTCTTCAGATTGGTTTTAAAGGCCCTCAGCGAGGGGGCCAGGCGGATCTCTACGGGTAAGTTGTTCCAGAGATGAGGGGCCAACTGCCGAGAAGGCCCGATTTTTAGTTTTTTCCCTATGGCAATCTTAATCTGGCATAGTTACATTCTCCAGTTGTTTCACAAATGAAAAGCATGGTGTTATTTAGGACCAACTTTTAGGGTGCAAAGGTATATTGGACAGAAGGTTTGTGGCCATGTGGATTGGACTGGCCTACAGTTATATGGCCTATGAAATGGACTACTGATCTGTGGAGTGGCCTGCCCATTGAATGACATTGAGGAAATCTTTGGTTTGTTTCACAAACATCATGATAGATTGCTTCCTGTTGGCAAAAAGAGCTAAGGATTTCTCTCAGACTGGACTTTTATATGATGAAATTGAGGGGGGGAAATAAATGCATGATTGCTGTGGCAATAAGGCTTTAGCCCAGTTGGAAGACAATGGAACAGTATGGACAGGCCACATAATTGGATACTTTTTATGGCTCCAGGTCTAGAGTGTACCTCGATAAGATGCTGTGGTCATGTCGTGTTATTGTTGTTGTTGTTTAGTCGTTAAGTCGTGTCCGACTCTTCGTGACCCCATGGACCAGAGCACGCCAGGCCCTCCTGTCTTCCACTGCCTCCCGGAGTTTGGTCAAATTCATGCTGGTAGCTTTGATGACACTGTCCAACCATCTCGTCCTCTGTCATCCCCTTCTCCTCTTGCCTTCACATTTTCCCAACATCAGGGTCTTTTCCAGGGAGTCTTCTCTTCTCATGAGATGGCCAAAGTATTGGAGCCTCAGCTTCAGGATCTGTCCTTCCAGTGAGCACTCAGGGTTGATTTCCTTTAGAATGGATAGGTTTGATCTCCTTGCAGTCCAGGGGACTCTCAAGAGTCTCCTCCAGCACCACAATTCAAAAGCAACAATTCTTTGGCGGTCGGCCTTCTTTATGGTCCAGCTCTCACTTCCATACATCGCTACTGGAAAAACCATAGCTTTGACTATGCGGACCTTTGTCGGCAAGGTGATGTCTCTGCTTTTTAAGATGCTGTCTAGGTTTGTCATCGCTTTCCTCCCAAGAAGCAGGTGTCTTTTAATTTTGTGGCTGCTGTCACCATCTGCAGTGATCATGGAGCCCAAGAAAGTAAAATCTGTCACTGCCTCCATATTTTCCCCTTCTATTTGCCAGGAGGTGATGGGACCAGTGGCCATGATCTTAGTTTTTTTGATGTTGAGCTTCAGACCATTTTTTGTGCTCTCCTCGTTCACCCTCATTAAGAGGTTCTTTCATTCCTCCTCACTTTCTGCCATCAGAGTGGTATCATCTGCATGTCTGAGGTTGTTGATATTTCTTCCGGCAATCTTAATTCCGTTTTGGGATTCATCCAGTCCAGCCTTTTGCATGATGTATTCTGCATATAAGTTAAATAAGCAGGGAGACAATATACAGCCTTGTCGTACTCCTTTCCCAATTTTGAAACAACCAGTTGCTCCATATCCAGTTCTAACTGTTGCTTCCTGTCCCACATATAGATTTCTCAGGAGGTAGATAAGGTGGTCAGGCACTCCCATTTCTTTAAGAACTTGCCATAGTTTGCTGTGGTCCACACAGTCAAAGGCTTTTGCATAGTCAATGAAGCAGAAGTAGATGTTTTTGTGGAACTGTTTGGCTTTCTCCATAATCCAGTGCATGTTAGCAATTTGGTCTCTAGTTCCTCTGCCCCTTCGAAATCCAGCATGTACTTCTGGGAGTTCTCGGTCCACATACTGCTGAAGTCTACCTTGGAGGATTTTGAGCATAACCTTGCTAGCCTGTGAAATGTCGTGTTATGCCACAGGATAAAGGAACTATTTATTTTCTGGGAATAAAGAAAAGTGGTGCAATGAACTTTTTCTCCCAACTTGTCATCTACGAACACAGAAATGAATTTTAGGAGCAACCAGAATGCTAGAAACGTAGGAGAATCAGTGAAACAAAACTCCTTTGTTGCTTATGATAAGGAAGCTCAGGGTCAGAGTCATTCTCATTCACACTCACTTATATTCATGCTCACATGCATATGCTTTTCATTTCACTTTTTCTCATGTAATTTTTACTTTTACAGATTTTGACTGCACTGGGACCTTTGGGCCTTAGTTTGTCTTCATTCTGATTATTTTATTTTACATTTTTCCTTCTGATTTTCCTATCTGGATTTTCCTGGATCAATTCTCCTGCACATTCCCTTGAGTCTTCAGGAACCTTAATGATTCATAGATTCCCTTCCAGCTCTATAGTTCTTAGATGATGATGATACAGTCAACCCTCGACTTAGAAACTTAATCCGTTCCGGAAGTCCGTTTGTAAGTCGAAAAGTTTGTAAGTCGAAACCAAATTTCCCATAGGAATGCATTGAAATGTAATTAATGCGTTCCTATGGGGAAAAAAAGTTAAAAAAAATTAAAACAAAGTCACTTACCAGGTACTGTAGATGAGCCCGGCTCCTCACAGTGCCTTGGTAGCCACGGAACAGCCAGAAAAAGAGCGCCAAACAGCTGAGAGCCGGCAACCAGCAGGGAGACGGCAGCCATTTTGTGCTAGTCTCCGCTCCGCCCGCCCCCTCCCCGCCTCACAGCTGATCGGCGCTGGGTCTTAGAGGCTTCCCCAGGCTTGCCCAGCCCCGAAAAAGGCAGGGAAAAAGACCTGGAAATAAAAAAATGGTGCTTTTCCCCTGCCCCTGGGAGGCTTCTGAAAGCGGCGCTGGCTGCGGGGGGGGGGCGGGGGGAGGGAGGTTCCCTGCCTTCCCCGCACTTTTTTTCTGTTCGTAACTCGAGGGAAGTTCGCAGGTCGAGTCAACATTTTCCTACGAGAGCGGTTCGTAAGTCAAAATGTTCGTAACTAGGGCCGTTCGAAAGTCGAGGGTTGACTGTATGTCTTTCTTTCTCAATCTTTAAGCTAAGCAGCTGGAGCATAGCAAGCTTCAACTAGAGGGCTGGTGGAAGATTAGGGGCAGATGTAGTGTTTTATGCAGGATTAACTGTATCTGATTTTGCATAACTATATTTTCATCTGATACTTTAATCCAGATTGTTCTGGGTCTGTGGACTGCAGCCTGCTTCATTGGATGCAACCTAACGGTAATAGAAAATGCTTTGCTGTGACAGTTAAGCACAGATATCCAATCCTCACCTGTTCAGCTGATACAGCATCTCCCCCACTTGCCATATAGGCAAAATACAATTTGGATGACCAGAGTAAGGAAAAAATCTTTAGTGAACATTTCAAAGAACTAAATATGACTGGATTACATTTGCAATGGTGGACTCTTCCTGTGTGACATACTTAGCACAATGATTTTTATAAGACCAAAATGCATTGCTCATTCTCTCTTGGATCACAATACATATGTTTTTTAATACACCATCATTTGTATTTACCTAATTCTTACCTGAAATATTTCTCTCTTCTGCAGTACAGTGCTTATCTTTTTTGCTGCTTGCTAGCTTGACCATAGGTTCCCACTGCTATTTTTTACAGTTGTTCTTTGGCTTTCTTTCCTTTTTTTCTATTCATTTGAGGATGCTTTTAAATGTCTTCATGCTCATTCCCATTCTCTCTATCTTTTCCTGGTCCTTTCTGCTCTCTTCTTGTATTCTCTTTTATCTTATTGTTACCTGCTGTTTTTCACCTGCATCAATTTTCTCTTGTTGAACCTTATTTTTGTAATGTTTGCGATTACCGACAGCTATGCAGATATCCTTCCCAATTATGATACAACACCCAAAGACCCCTCTTTTATCTCAGTCGTTTGTTTTTCACATGGCACAGCACTTAGGTGTAATGGGTTCTCAAAACAATAAATATTAGCAGCAAAAGCAGTAGTATGTAAATATTTTCCTGTAAGCTCAATGCTGGGGAAACCGTAACAAATTGGCATCAGACAAAATGTATGGAAAGTATTCTCCTTGAGGCTTTGATCTTGTCTTTTATTTATTTATTTATTTAAATTAATTATTCATTGTAGATATTTTAAATATGTATATGTACCTCTGGACATAAGGTGCATTTGTAAAAATCTAATTTATTATTTTCATTATTTATTGATACTGGAAGCCACTTTTTGAGTAGCCGTTTACATACAGTTTGCATTTTCATGTGAATCTTGCATGTCTTATCAAGTAATTTGATGGGCTGAATTTTATGTATATCTCCATCATTTTAAATAGGACATTCTTTACAAGGATTTTAAAGACGTAATTCTAGACCATTGCTTTAAATGGATAAAACAAATTCCACTATAAACTGTTTTTTAAGCACCTCTGTCTTTCTATAACAACAGAGAAAGATATTATCTTGATCATACAGTTTAATGCTCCATTAATATATGTAACATATACAAAACACAGTTTGTATAATTCTTAATATTAGATACTTGTTCTTAATGGTTATGGGAAATATGTGATCAGTATTTTATCTACCAAGTGTCTGTGGTTCTGGATTGCTGCTAGTAACACATGTACGTTAGGACCAGCAATATAAATTAGAGATGACCATGTAGGCAGATTTTAGCTATTATATAAGAGCAGCAATTTTTAAAATTATTATTTGTTGCTTTTTGCATAGTTGCTACCAGGGACAAGGTGAGTTGCTTAAGGGATGTTCTGTCTCCTGTGCCAAAATAAAATTGATGGTCTGGGTACTATGCACCTTGGCTTAGGTTGTTGCATGGTGCTTTTACTACTTTGTCTCAGGCAGCGAAATATCGTAGGCCACCCCTGCTCAGTATCATTGAGTTTATTCAGCAGAAAGCAAAGTGTGCTACTTATCTACTGCCCCATAATGCTTAAATAAGTCTTTGGGTGGTTTACAATTTAATTATGCAGGCTACACATTGCCCCTTGCCCCAATGAGCTGGGTACTCAATTTACCGACTTCAGAAGGTCAAGCTCAAGCTGGCTACCTGAGTCCTGGATTGAACTCAGGTCATAAGCAGAGTCTTCACTGCAGTACTGCAGTTTAACCATTGTGCCACAAGGCTCCTGTTCACAGATGTTTACAAATATCACATAGAGCAATATTCCCTAATAGTTCTTCTTGGCTTGCCAGAAGTAAGAACACTTCAGATATGTATTTACCAGAGAACCTGGCTCTGTCTTCCAAAGCTTTTTCCTCTGAGGGAGTAGCAAATCCATCCCATACCTCCTGATTAACCATCATGGTAGATGTGCTGATTGCATATAAAGGCAACAATTCTCACATAAAATGCGGAACTTGTGATGCAAACATTAAGAACTAGGTACCCCCAAGAAAGACCTACATCCATAAATCATGCACAAACAAGATATACCAAAATAACAGTTACCAGTTTCCAATTCTACAGAGCCAGGTGGCCTAAACTGCATTTGATTTGCATATTGTGTAAACTAGTAGATTACACAAAGCACATTCATTAATACATTGGTTTTCTAGCACATTGTTCCATCCATATAGTAAGCAATGAGATGAAAGCTGGTATAGCAATGTTTAGAGAAGTGGACTTGGTAAAGGAAGATCAATATCAAATTCCTACTTTGTCTCAAAACTTATTGGATGACCTCCGGCCAGTCCCTTTCATATGTCCAAACCTACAAGACTCTAGTGGAACCAGGTGAACCAGAGAAACTGGACCTGAACTTTGATGGTAAAAATAATTAGTATTCTCCTATAATTTCTTGTTATCTCTGTCTCTCTCTTTTTGTTTTAAAATGGAGGTACAGCAATACAGATTCATGAGAACATCACAGGAAGCCCCCTGAGTATCCTTTGATTTGCAGGGGAAAATATGGGGTTGAGAGAGAGGAATTGCAAGGGGGGAAAGTATGATTTGGAGAAATAGTGTAAATGTTTACTATACTAAAAAAAATACTGACCAGAATCTTATTGACAATTTTTACTTGCCTATGGAAAATTTTGGAAGGCATGGCAGCAAAGCATAAATTGCGAATAGATTCTGGCCACTCTAGTTTATATTTGCTGCATTCAGCTTTCCATTGCAATATACATTTAAATCGGATGGTCTCTGTCAAGGTATCTATGCTACCACCCCACTAATGTTTTATAAGAGAACTATTAGTGTTTGTGGTTTTTGTATTCTGTTCCCTCTCATGTAACTAATCACAACATCCCATCCAACCATGGTTATAATAATTTGTGACTTTTAATCCGTGGTCTGATTTATCGGACATATAACTCCTGTCCGTCTTCGAGAGTGCAGAAGACATACTGTCTCTTTTTTATGCACCAAACTAATAACAGCTGCTTCTCTCTGAAAACTTTAAAAGATGTTATTTTGTGACAGAAAAATGTATATTTAAAAGCAGATGCCAGTCCAGTATAGCAAGTGCCCCTGTAATGCTATCCTTTCATATTTTACTCCTCAGTGAAAAAATTTTCTAGATCCCCACCCAGTGTAGCTCTGGTTGTGTCCATGTGGGCAGGTGGGTGGATATGTTGCTCAACTATGGCTTACAAGTACAGATACATGAATGTCTAATTTATTTAGATCTTAGACCCATTAGCTCCATAAGACATGTTTGAATACATAATTAAAAGAGCCATATCTAAATGAAATAAAGGTAGAATTAGTTCTTCCAAAGGGACTCTATTATTTCCTTGTTGTTGTTTAAAACAACTTTTGAGAAATCTTAAAAATCACAGCAAGTATTTACTTCAGTTAGGTCCTAGAAAAGTACCCTTCTGGTTTTTTTCCCAGTTCCTCTGTCAGCACCGACTCAGTTCCCAGAAGCCTATAGTAGAGAAAATGGAACTTACATTTTCTAGAAGGCCAGCAGAAGGCCATATTAAGTCTGCAGTAAAACTAACATTTTGCTATCCTCGTTGTATTATGGTACTAGCAGTTTTTAACCTTGTTTTCTTCTCTTTGCTGCATTTACCTCCCTCCTTTCCTGTGTCTCTACTGCTTTCTGTTCACTGTTTGTAGACCTCAAACAGGCTAGGACTTTCAACCCATCCTATGCCTTTTACCCATATAATTGGGAGGATTATTTCCCTCTCAAATTATGCATTTGTGAACAATATTAGTCATATATCTGAGCCTGTACTAATTAGTTAAACACATGTCAAGGTAGTGACTGACATATTCATCTCTTGCCAAACCAAAGAATGAAAAATTAATTGCCTATTTTATCCCATGTCCCCACTCCTATAAAAGCGAAAGATTCTTTTTGTTGCTGTTGTTTTTTAAATGAATATGGGCCAATGATCAAAATGGATACCTGTTGACATGATTAGAAACCAGGTAGTACCTAGCTAAACAGGCCGTATTGCAACCCTGATCAAAATATATATTAGAGTACTGCAAACTGTAGGCATGTATATTCCGTGGTCTGACTGTGTAAATTGCAGAAGTTGTTCTTTTAAAGTGTGTGCAGCCTGCTGTTCAGACCTCCAGTATGACAAGGTTGCGGAAATACCGATACCCAGCTTAACTGATTTAATTTATATCTTACTTTTCTTCCTGGCAGTATCCAAGCAAGCTCACGACATGAATATTACACACACATACACATATAAGTTTATTGCGTGGCACACAGGCCGTTGCAAAGTACATCAAATAAAAACAACACAATACAGTACAATTCAATACACTATAGTAAAAACAGCTAAAAACCTCTAACATCTTAAAAAAAACAACTCAACTAAGTGAAGGTAGTTGCTAGACAGTATCTGATGCTAATAACAAGCATCTACCATGGAAGGGGGAACCCCAAGGGTACATAAGCCTAAATAACCGCTTGATTAGTAGTAGTGGGGGCTACAAGTTTCATTTTCATAAGTATAGATATAAATCTTGCCATTCGAAATGTAATAAATTTATCTCTGTCTGAGAGTAGGATCCTCAGCTTTTCCTGGACAGGTCTTCCAGGATATTTTTCCATTAAAAATATAGTTAAAATACACAATAAATTATAGTATTAAAGCATTATTTAAAAAGTTGTTTCAGTAAACCCACAATGAATTAATAATTGAAAAATGCTTTAAAGAAGCCAACAAAAAGAGGTACAATATTCACTGACAATTAAAAGATCTTCCTCATCTGATGATCTATAGTCAAAGAACTATATAATTTTTTTAAAAGTATTTTGCCTCCTGGTGGAAGAACCGCAGGGAGGCACCCACACAAGCTTCCCTTGGAAGAGAATTCAGTAATCTGAGGGCAGCCACCCCAAGGGTCCTCTCATATCCTCACCTGATGGGGCAGAAAGAAAGGATTCTCCTAATGATCTTATGACTCAGGGAGATAGGTTAGGATTATGATAGGGATGTTTGAGTTGCAACAATTATTTTACATTTTACTTATTGACAGTAGTTTAGGAACAAGATCTGAAAAACTGGCAATTTTTGTATTATGGAACAAAATTTATAATTTCCATAAAGTTCCCTTAATGTTAACTATGTATTGAGATAGTACAAAATTGCTGTCAAGAGACGAGGGGAAATGAGAGTTCATGGTTTCTTTTGCTCTTCTGGAAAATCAGACCCTTTAGTTCGTACCTAAAATGGGTTGACCAAGAGAGGGGGCTATGCCCAGTGGTAATTGGAAAACAGCAAACATCTGCACCTTATCTCTGTGAGAAAGGAAACTTCAAGACTGACTGAGCCTTGGTACTGAGTTAATTAGAATAGTTTCAGCTGAGTGAGGGGAGGGGGAAAAGAAGTTACTCTCTCCTTTGTGAAAGCTCAGGGAACCTTGATGCCTGATGTGCAGATCTTCTGGAAGAGTCTGGAAACTGGAATTTGGAGTCTGAAAATGGGGAGAGAAGTTACTTAGTTTAGTCTGGCTATCTATTAGGAGAATATCAGGCAAAATCAAAAGAAATATAAAGAATAAAGAAGACTAAATCATTGTGGCACCTTAAAGACTAACTGCTGTATTTTAATGTGAGCTTTCGTGCACAAGTCCACTTCCAACTTGTCCACAAAAGCTCACATTAAAATATAGCAGTTAGTTTTTAAGGTGCCAAAACACTTTTGCCTTCTTAATTTTTTATTTCCTTTTGTTTTTGCCTGATCTGCTAGCACAGACTAACACAGACTAAAACTGCTTAAGAGAGTGCTATGGACATCTGCTGCTTTGCTACCTGACCTGCATTCTGTATATGCTCTGAGGCTATACCAGGATGTAAATATTAGAATGGGTTAGCTTTCTTATTTTCTTGCAGGATTGCTCTAGAATTCTTCTTGCCTCAATGCTTTGGTGGCTTATTTTGCTCCACATGCCTTTTGGTTGTTCTGTAACTCTTGAAACTGTCTTGAAGTTTTGCTCTTTTGATTTTTCACCACCTTTAATAAAAGGAGACCACAGCTGTGATACAAGGATATCTGCAAGCGGGATCTGAAGGCCTTAGGAATGGACCTCAACAGATGGGAAACCTTGACATCTGAGCGTTCAGCCTGGAGGCAGGCGGTGCATCATGGCCTCTCCCATTTTGAAGAAACACTTGTCCAGCAGGCCGAGGCAAAGAGGCAGTCCTGAAACCAGCAAAATCAGGGAGCTGGACAGGGGACAGATTGTATTTGTCTTCAGTGTGGAAGGGATTGTCATTCTCGAATTGGCCTTCCCAGCCACACTAGATGCTGTTCCAAGTCCTCTCTTCAGAGCACGTTACCATAGTCTCTCGAGACTGAAGGATGCCTAAACTAACTAAACTAATAAAATGTAAAATTTTCAACAGGTGTTTGGTTCTTTTAGATTAAGAGAGTTAGTGGTACGAAAACCAGGCTCACCTTGACTGGGAGTCTGTGTGTTTTGTGGGTATTTTTGGCATTCCTCCCTTGTAGAGTTGACATAAGATTCCAAGCACTTAAGCTTGTGGTAGCTTGCTGGAAGCACTGCTTAGTCATGGTGGGCAAATGTGTTGGGAGGGTACTGGATAGGAAGATTTTTTTTCCGCCATCGATCAGCACATTTGACCCTCCTAGATTTCACCCACACAAGGACAATCAATGATTTGCGTGGGCCTCTCTTACCCAGGGTAACGTTCACAAGAGCCACTGAAAATTTTCAAGCAGGTGGAAAATAGATCACTCACTCTTAAGACTCCTAAAAGCACTAGTTGTCCTTTGAAATTAGATTTGGGCAGTATAATAGAAGTGCATAGTGAGCCCATTGGCATCATATTAATACTGTACCTTGTAATGGCATCGTTGAAGGGTTTTGCTTCTCATCCAGACTGTCTATTTCTGCATCCGTAAATCTTTTGTTAGAGCTAAATTGACTTCAGTGGTAAATGATCATTACCTTCCTGGACAGGAGCTTCTGTGCCTCTAAAAATAAAGTATCACAGTTCTTTCCTAACTATGCAAATTGGCCAGCCACTTATGGATGTAATCTATAGCCTTTTTTGGTCAGTGGGAAAAAACAGCAATAAGTGCACATGTTTCCTGTATCTTTAAGCATTGCACATTAAATCTCAGAAATCATGAATTATAGTGGAAACCTATCAGCTCCAGTAAATTTATGCTGTGCTGCATAATCAGAAAAGGAGCTGTCCTAGTTCTGACAGAGGCTGTCCCTGCTCAAAATGGTACAATACAGCAAAATAAGCAAAGATGGTATATGTTGCAGTACTGCCTTCCTGACATACATTGAGGTGACCTTGTTGGGAAACTTTCAAGAATGCCATTTGGTCAGGGCTTATCTCAGCATGTGACAGAGCTACTTTTAATGGCAATGATTGGCCAAAACAACATCACCAACAGTAATCAGAAGGCTTCCTTTACTTTTCAGGGCACAATACTAGAAATCATATATAAATTCCTAAATTTCATTGGACCTACATATCCCTTGCAGATCACCGGTTTCAGTCAGTTCCCAGAGTCGGCACTAAGATCAATCAAAAGCATTTTAGAGATTTGTTCTTAGTAATAATAGCTGTGCTGAATGTGTGGAGGTTTCCCAGGATGAGTGTGGAGCCAATGTTAGGAAATCCCTAGACATAGAACAATTAAAGAGAGAAGTACAGGATTTAGTTCTGTCAAGGCTGTCATTTGGGAGGCTGTTAATTCAGCATCTTTTCTTTTCTTTTCTTTCATACACATCCAGGCATATAAAAATTAATTCTAGCCATATTATTTACTTACAGGACCTTTTAAAGTCATTGCTTTATACATTTGGAAGAAAACACCACCATGGTGCTGTATATGAAGCCCAGAGCTAGTAGCTCTTCCTTGTTAATTATGGCAACTTTTTTTCCTGAATGTTTTTAAAAGTATCACATAACATTCTATGTGAATTAATTTGTTACAATGTTTCAACACCTCTGAACAGAGGTAAAAGGGAAATTACTGGATAATCTGGTAAAGAGAGAATGGAAGTCTAGATTAAATGAAAGTTTATAGATGCCATGGTATGATGTGGGAGCCACTTCTAATTCCTCAACATTGAAGCGGAAACATTTGGTGTGTTGTGTTCACTATATTAATTGTGTGATTTTTCTGCAGATATCAAGATATAAAATTTTGCCACAGCAGGTTGAAAAATGTCATTATGTGGCTTCTGTGTGCAGCAATCATTAGAATGATTACATGAGTTAGTGAGTAAGTTAATTTGGTCATTGCTATCTACAAATGTCAGAAAGAAATCTTAATGACCCATAATTATGCCTGTAATCTACTAAAAATGTTTATATTCCCTTAGTCACAACTACAGTAGACCAACTCACCAATTCAAAGGAATGTCTAGAAATTTTGACTGACCATTCAAGCAATTGAATCTGCTGTAGATGAAATTAGCTATAGGATGTAGACCTAGATCTACTCCCGTGTCTTCTGTTGACTTCAGCCCTAAATATACGTATTTTAAAGGCCACAGTGATATGTTTGATTCTGTAACAAAGAATGCAATCCTCCTTGATGGCCAAGGCCAGATGAGCCAACGTGAAACCTGCTGAAGCTTTACTGAATCCCCAGCATCACCCAACCTAAAGGTGCTGGAAATTCCTAAGCCACTACCCTTACCTGTTTCATCTTCGTGGCAGCATTGAGGCTCTATGGTTGGCCTAGAAGAGGTTTGGATCTGGTGTAACCAACTCTGTCCTTATGCTATTCCTTCTTTGCTCCTTTTGGGGGAGGTGCTTTTCTAGAAACAAAGCAGTTCTGTCAGCTGATTGGCCTGCTAGCAGATCTTTGAGATCAGCTGGCAAGAGAGTGCTCCTGGCTAAAGAGCAAGGAAGGAGATTTCTGCCAAAAGAAGAGGCTCGTGCCCAATCCTATCCCCCTTTGGATTGCACAGTAACAGTTTCCACTATTGCAGGTTTGCTTTCTGGACCTTCTGTCTGGCACTTTGCCAATGTAACTGCAAATATAGGAAGCAGCCTCCAAAAATGTGTGAGCAGTTGATAGCCAGAGTGGGAAACCTGTCGTATTCCATTTAAGATTTGTAGTCTTTGAACTCTAGTACTTTAAAATGTTGCAACTGTTTCCTCTGAGTCATTGGAAAAGAAACTGGACAGACTAAATTTTATGTGAGGTCACAGAAGTCAACAGTGGAGCTTTCTTCTTTATTATTAAAGACAGGGCTTTAGGGACCAACTGGCTCAGGAGCTCAAGACATTGAATTTAAAGCATTTCTTCTTTAAGTTACTGCTCCACATATAGCAGAAACAAGATCTTATCCCTTTGTAATGGGTGATTTATGGCTTTCGTCCATTTGTACTGACAGGCTATAAACAAGCCTGTTGATACTCCAAGCCAAATAACTTGAATTGGTATAGACTGTTGACTGAGATGCCATTACCAAATGGAAATCTTTGTCTACCCATTTTAGATATTTCCCACTGGTGGACTGGAAAGGGATGCTACAGTTTACTATGTCACCACTACAAAATGTTCAGGAATATAGCTTAATATAGAGGATGGTGTACAATGTAAACCTGCCAGCATCTTTTCTTGTTCACTCGTAGATTCACTTATGTTCCATTAGCCATATCACATAGAGGCTGCAGTTGTACAAGTCTGAGATGCTGTATGCTAGTACTGTGCATTGTGCTTTGCGTTTGCTGTAAGCCGTACATAGTATAATATATGATCCACAACTCTCTCTTCTTGAAGACCCTAAAGACCATTCAGAGACAATTCTTATAACCAAGTAAGGGTCAGCGGTTCGATTTGTTACAACATAGCTGACTGAGTTCTTTAAAAAGCCTTTGAGGATCTAGGTTAAATCTAAATGAATGATTATTTTGCTTGTTCCCAGAGAAGAGAAATAGTTTCTTGACTAATAAAACTCAATCTCATCCACCCACAGCGGTTGTGTGGAAGTGTGTCTGATTATTTGAATAATAGTACCTTGCGATTCTGTTCCTTGTATCCTTTACCTAGTGTTTCAGCACTATTGTGTGTGATTAGCATGCCTGCAGGACTTTATAGATAACTCTTAGTAGTGGTGATCATCATCATCTTAGCAGCCATGCCTGCAGTTACCGAGATTTTCCTAAATTGTCTCAGATTCATTATTTTGGTAACTTCTTACAATGACACTGCAAGGTCTACTGGTATTCCCATCTCACAGATGTAATGCTAGAGGACAATGGTTTTCCTATGGCTGGATTAAAATTTGCACTGATGATTTCCATCTCAAAGTTCACGCTGGTAGCTGTCAGATTACAACAACTCACTAGGGAGGAGGGAAGACAGAATTAGTAGAGAAGCCGAAGAAGAGGGACCAAAGTAATTTTCCATTCTGACAAAATATAGAGATGTGAAATGGACTGGACCTGTTTTACAAAATAAATACTAGAACATACATTATTCTCTGTTGCTGTTTGTCTAGCACCTTTATCAAAGCTTCTGAGGCATAATATCTGTCTCAGGCAATCAGCAAAGTAAAATAGAATATTCCATGGCTTGTAGTTTAAGTCCAAAATCTTTAATGATTTTCTGGCTGTTCCTAATCTGTGAGGAATGCATTTTTCCCTATAATTAAATACAGCTAAAATAAAACACCTTTTTAAAAAAAGGCATGTAGTTTTATTGCACATTTCCAGGCCACTGCCTGTAACATGTATCAGGTTCTTTTTATTTTTGTTGTTGTCTCAATTTGAATTATTTCTTCATAGCATGTTGCTTTTCTCAGCTTCCAGTTGCTTGAATCTGCCTTATTACTTTCATGTCCTTTTCTCAGTAAAATTGATCAAGAGGAAATGTTTTTAGCACTGTTACGTGACATCAGTTTGCTGCATCGTAGGTGCTAGATAGTACTAACCTTCTTGACCTCCTGCACTGTGTTTTGAGTCTAAAAGTATCATTTTATGATCTTTTAATATATGCCCTCATGCTTCTTGAATGTTCCTAGATTTAGCCTGGAATAATATGCATGTCTTCAATAATGAAGGGAGGTTTCTTCTTGAAAACTTGATAACTTCATTGTACCTTCAAATTCTGGTTGAAGAACATGTGCTTAGTCTCTTGTTGCAACAGAAATATATACATTAGTCAAGGACTGCTCCCCTCCACAATAGATATTTCATAGGGCTAAGTCCAACATTATATGACTAGATGTCTGCTTGATCTCCTCCACCACCACCCCAGAGCCCACCATGCACCTTCTAATTCTCAAGGTCGTTCCTCAAGTCTCTGGAGGTGATTTATGGGATGGGGCAGGGATGGGAAATTTGATTCACTGATAATGTCTGGTCTCTTCATGAAAGTACACCTCTGAATACAATTTACAACTCTAAAGCACTTATTTGGACAGACAAGCTTCACAAAATATTTACAAACTTAACATTCTGCAATTCGCTTTTCAACTGCATCTGACTTCTGTGGTGGTTGCAGATTTTTCTGCTGGCTTTTGATCTCAACCTTCGTGTCTTGTTTTTCTGAATCTTGCCATCACATAATACATAAAAATGAAATAAGTGGTTATGAGGGGGACACTGCCCTGGTGTGCCATCTGTCTCAGACCTGCATCCCCTGGCAGACTTCACAGTGTGACAAGATGGGTGAAGGGCACAGAGAGCAAGGATGAGGTCCCTGGTGGAAGGAAGGAGACAAAGGCTGAGGAGCCACACCTAGGGATGGGAGAGAGGCTGGATGGGGTTGCAGGGACCTGGGTTTAAAGCAGCAGGAGGAGGAGGAGGAGGAGGAAGAAGAGAGGAACTCATCACCCTCCACAGACTAGGAGGGAGAGGAGTGGGCAGAGGTGGTGGAAGAGCCTCTTCCCATCTTTTGCACCCTTGGGAAAGACTGCCTGCTGGCGATACAGGATCCTTGGAATGGATCTAGTTCTGCCTGGCTAGAGGGAGAGGATGCAGTGGAGGTGTGCTGCTTTTCAGCCCTTTGAGGCCTGCCCCACAGAGACAGAGATGCCCTTCCAAGCCTTGAGACGGTGGCCCCAACCCAGCCCAAATGAGATCCTGACAGAGGAAGTAGCAGAAGGAGGCCTATGACAGAGCCTCTAGAGATGCAATGGACCCAGGAACTCAAGGGCATCAGCTGATTGGGGTCAGTGTGGGGAACTAGACCCCAGCCATGGCCTGGAGACTGTGGCAGCCCAGTAACTGGAACTCAGGCCTGGCTGAGAATTGAAGGCAGCAAGGGCTAGTGTGGTTTACTAAGCCTATCCCTGCAGACTGTTGGAAGGGGGAGAACCAGGCAACCAATTAACCTTTATTGTCCTATCCTAATAAAGACCAGTTTGAGTAGCAACAGGAGTCAGGAGTTCAGAGAGTCTATGATCGAGGAGACCCTCCCAGTCACCCCTAGCCTGGGTGGAGGTGGTGACAGTCACACTGGTATATAGCAGTATGAGAGCAGTGTAAATTAAAGACTAAATTAGGAAATCTTTTCTGCAGCAAGCCATACATATAAAAACGCTTCTCTCTTAAAGTGTACCATGGAAACAGATATGTATAAATAATAAATATGTATATACAGATATGTATAAATAATAATAATATTAACATTGAACATTAAAAACACTGCTTATAAAATGTGCATTGTAACATCTGAGTGCTATCTAATACTATAAATTTAGCAGCCCCTCCATTTTCCAAAAACATTTGTTCCCTCCTAAAATTCATTCCTTTGCCTCCTCATATTTTACATACTTTATTTGCATGATTCATATACTTTTTAGGGTATAATTATTATAATGGCTGACTTGAAAGGCGTCTTTTTTACCTTTTCAACATAACTATTTGTCACTATTTCAACACACCTGCTGAAGTAAATATTGAATTACAATATAAAATATGGAATTGCACCCCTCATCCACAGTAGGACAGAATCAAGAAAAGCAGCACCATTTATCTTGGAACTCTTATTCTGAGTTCCTGTTCCTATGTGTGCAAATTTGGCACTAGAAATACATTTTAATGTACATGCTAAGAGTATCCTGTGTCGCTTGGAAGGCCACCTCTTCTGTGATGGCAGAAACCTGCTTTGGTCGGAATAGACTTTAGCTATGATCAAAGCCAGTCCTTCTCAGAATGTTTAGTGAAGGAGAACATGAATCCTCAGGGAAATAACTTTAGAGGATATGTAGTCCTGGAGTAGGTTTCTTCATCTAGCTTTCTTGAGAGATAGTTCTAAAGTTAACGGAGAGAGGCCTTGGGGCTTATTGCTTATCAAACTTTTGTTCCTAAAGTGGTAGAAGAAATTTATCTCTTCTGGTTGCTGCTCTATGCCATTTTATCCCAGAACTAGCGATGCCCTTCCTCTAGCTGGGCTAAAGAGGTTGATTTGTTGGTTACTGCTTTCACTATCAATATCTGGAAGTAACTATTTCACTCTAACTAGTTAGGTGGTAAGCTGGCTGGATGGCCCAGTGAGTTAAATATCTGGCTGTGGAGGCAGAGGTTGGGAACTCCATTCTTCCAGGGAGAAGAGCCAGTCTGTGTGGCCTTGGGCAAGAGGCACAGTCCCAGAGCACCTTCAGGAAATGTCAAAGTAGGAAATGGCAAACCACTTCTTTTATTATTATTATTATTTATTGAATTTATATCCTGCCCATCTAGTCAATAGACTACTCTGGGCGGCTTCTGAATATTTTGTACCTAGAAAACCATGGAAAAGGTTGCAATAAGTCAGAATTGACTTCATGGCACACAGTTATGCAGTTATGTGTTAACTTGCTTCTTCTATACTAAATGAGCAAGTAAGTATACTGGTTATCAACTCTCAGTATTCCCATGGGTGCAGTGAATAAGATATTTTGCCTCGCTATTCATTGCAGGGGTGGTCTATATATTTATATATTTATCACATAAACATTCCAACTTTTTGTTTCTATTCTACCCTTGCCCCTGCGTTTCTTACATTCCCAGTTGCAACCCTCCTGCATCCTGTGGTTTTCAGCCAACAGTTAACAAGGCCAGATTTTACAAAGTTCTATCATAGTTCAAAGCAAAGAAAAAAAAAGAATGGAAAGCTAACCCACTGAATAGCGTACATGCCACTGTTTTCCATTTTTAATACTACTCCTGTCACTAGTAGCAAATGAAGGTCATTGCTTGCTTTCAGCACTATGACCTTGCCCCTCGCTGATGACAAAATACTAACCAGAAAGTGTTACTGTGGAAAATATGTTTTTCATAAATCTTTTTTATATGCTTCTTTGGTTAGCAACACTTTATTTCCTATGTTTCTTTTTTTAAAGTAATTTATTCATGATCTTTATCTGTTGTTAAGAAATGCATGTTGGAGGCATCAAGACAGGGATAGTCTGATAACATCTCTTGAAGATTTTAATGAGATCCACTTCTCACATTAAACAAAACAGCTGTATCCCCTTACCTCATCAGTCTCCTCAAAGACAGAAAGAAGGTTGTTCTTTCTTTAAAAATGTATGTTTGCTCCACTTTGCACAGTTTTTCTGTCTTTTACAACCCTCATGATAAATTACCTGGTTTAAAATTTGAATGTCAGGCATTGTGTGTCTGTCTGTCTTTTCTAATTGTAATACTGAAGGGCTTGGTGAGAATAACCAATTAAACTGATCTTACACCCTGTTTGTGCAGCAGTGTTCCTAGTGTTTTACAGATGCTTGAATTCATAAGAGGCATGCATGCGTCTATAATTTTCCAGGATGGTTACACCTGCAAAACAGGGTATATCTTAAGAGCTATTTTAGGGCTTTGAAAGTTATAATTCAGTGTAGTAGCATATCTCTGAATGGTACCTGACTTGGTGATTTTGAGAGGGTAGACTTTATTCCTATTAATGAACTCCTTTGACATCACAGTTGCTCATTCACTTCATGCTACCTTTTGTCTATCTATGATACTTTAGACAAAGATCAAACATTATGCTACTATATATTGTACTAATGACAAACACAGACAAGGGTGTTATTCTGTCTTCAGTAGAGACATGCTAACCATATGGATCCGTGTCTGTATATGTGTGCAGATTCCCCATTTGGCAACTGCCACATGTCCTCCTAGACACTAGCACAATCAAAGGTTCTTTTGCATCTGTTCCTGTTAGACGTGGGCACTTTGCATTCAGGGAGTGGGGAGACTCCCATCCCGCCTCGGCGGCACAGTGGTCAGCTTCATAGGGAGGCAGGGAAGGGCCAGCTGGGCTGCTTTGTGTGACAACAACAGAGCTGAGAGCCCCGCAGAGCCCTATAAGTGGCCCTGTCAGTGTTTGGGGGTGTGGGCTTGGGCAGGATTGGGCCACCAGAGGAGCTGTAGTTCGTATTCTTTTCCCCAGGGAAATGAATACAAAGTGCCCGTGTCTAGTTCCTATCCATGGCCAATATGGTCATCACTCCACTTGGCCCAGGGAGTTCCAGAGTTGATCTAAGTGAAGGTTATTGATGTCTCTGTGGTCCTTCTGCATTGGGGTATCTCACTGAGCAATGGAGTAAGGGGAAGGGGAAGGCACAGTTAGAGGAGGAACAAGGAGAGGGAAGTTAGAAGTTAGTCTAATGCAGAATAAGAAATTACTCAAAACCTATCCTGGCACGAACTATTTTTATACCACCTATATTTTGCATGAACAGAGGCATTGATATAGATACAATACACAGCGGCATTCTAACACAGAGTAGTCATTGTAGAGATTTAGTAGAATGATTTCATTTGCCAAAAAAGGGCAAATGCCCAGAGAGCCTGCCTGTAACTAATATGTGGCAAGGACAGTCTTCCCCTCTTCTTCTCTTTCTTTGTCACCAGTAAAATCTATTGATACAAAACACTTATCAAGTGCTGATAGGGATTGAAGTGCCCTATGCAGTGAGTCATTGAACGGCAGATAGAAGCATTGCTCCTCAAGTCCTAGATTGATCCTGTCCAGCCCAGCCAAACTGGACATTGATGCTTCCTTGACAGAAAAGGTTATAAAAGGGCCTCGGCTGTAGAACATTCCTCTGTATTCTTCAGTTCACACTTTACCATGGACATCTAATTTCCCACTTGTTTCTGGATCCTACTTTTTCCCATGGCTCTGGGTTCTTGATTTGACATGCTTCTTGGACTTTGATCCAATGCAAATTCTTGTTCCTGATTCCCAGCTCTCAATGCACCTTAGGCAGTTTCTAGGGATGTGATGAAATGTCACCACTGCTCCAAATTAAGTCAAGACAAGCTATCCAGAATTCTCCAGTCCTCATGTGAGCACTCCCCTCCAGTGCAAGATTGATACATCAAGTGTACTTTTTGTTTTTGTTATCTGCAATTTGCACAAAAATGCCTTTCCCTTCTGTGAGGCTAAACATACACCTACAACATGCTGAATGATCACAACAATCCAAGCTACTACTTTTCCTAGTCTGTGCCACAATATAAAGTGTTCTTACCATTTGCAGTTTGGTGCCTGCTTAGAACTGTACAAAAATGAGTCTTGAAAATGTGCAAAGTCTTTATGGAAATGAATATTGTGGCAAGAAGAAGAAAAAAATCCTACATGGCCTTGTTTACTCTATGAGGACAAAACAAACCAGGATTTGTATCTGTAACAACAGCCTAAATCCCAGTCCTGACATAAACGCCATTAGAACTCAAGTTTTCTAACAATGCCCTGACTCCATTTCAGTAGGTGTCATGCAGAAGCCCAGAAATTCCCAGCATGAGATCACAGCATACATTTTCTTTCCGTAGGGACTATGGGGAAGCTGAATATACATGGCTCCTCTGTTTTCAGCTGCAACCAAACATGTTACATGTGTTAACAGCCTTAGGCAGTAGTATTCTTGCTACAGGTGGAAACCTATTGCCATATTGCACAATCAGGACTGAGCTGAGAGATTTTGCTGCCTCACTCTGCCATCAAAGCCAGCCAATATGTTTGAGGACAAGGGTAGAATACCTCAAAAGCACCTCTGTAGTTATGTCACTGCAACAGCATCAGTCCTTCTGACTGTTCCAGTTGGGGGCTTATTGAATTCCTGTTTCTTGCTGTTGTAAGGGGCTATTGTAGGCTTGTACTGCTCAGTTCAGTGGATTTACTGCAGGTCACCATGTTGGTTCAAAGGAATAAAACTGAGATAATGAATGGTAAAAGCAAATGTGTGCCAGCAACAGGGCCTTAGGGAACATAGCCAATATACAAAACCAAGTGCTGACTCATGATTTTCCAGTTCAGATGTTCAGAGAAGGAAACTCTTTATAGAATGAGTGATAAAATGTTTTGTTGCTTATTCCCTCTTTTTTACACTGGCTGCACTAATTGCTGTTATAGCTAAACAACAGAGTACAATCTCTGTAATTACTCAGATAAGCATATTTGCTTTTGTGAAGTGACTTAAAGAGCAGAGGGAAGAAAACTATAAACTTTTCATGAATTTAAATTCAAAATATTTATTTTAAATAGGAAAAGCATCAGTCTTTTCATAGACTGTCAAGAGAATAAGATATTCTTATTTTCATTTGTGTTAAATTGAACGTCAAAAGTCTGAGGTAGCTTCTAAAAGAAAAATTATTGTGACAATATTTGCTCTGTATTTTAAGCAATGTGGGAGTACAGCTTTTAAAATAAATTTATATTTAGGCTTATTTTTTAAATTCCTTAACATGAATTAAAATAATAATAAATGGACACATTTAGCACCATGCATATGTCCTTATCTAACCAGATATTTCCAATGTGGTGCAGTGGATAGAGTGACAGACTAGGACTCTGGAGAACAGGGTTCAAATACTCACTTGGCCATGGAAACTCACTGTGGGAGTGGAACTGGTCAAACCACTCCTTAAATATCTCACCTATCTTGAAAACCCTATTAGGGTCACTATAGGTCAGTTCCAACTTGAGAGCACAGAACATACACACACACAACCAGATGTAACATATCTGTGAATATTTACTCACAGTTACCCATGTAAGTCAGCAGCTGTGGCTGTGCTAACCATCTATTCAGGAGGAAGATCTCGTGATAGGAAATGGATTCCAGTTGGTTCTGTTCTCATTTCCCCTTCATACATTAGGGTAGTATGATTAGAAATATATTTACAGTTGGATCTCCTTATTTGTGGGATCAGTATCTGCTGATTCACTGATCCACTGTCTGAAAATATTAAATATATTAAAAGAAAAATCCCCCAAACATATATTTTTAACAATGAAGTTACCAGAACTGGCCACAAGAGGGAATCAGAGGCCATGCTATGTTTAGCATTTGCTATTATAACAGCGTTCCGTGTGTTTCAGCGTCCGCAATCTGTGAGGCGGGGCTTGGAACCTATCTCCTGTGGATATCAGGGTCCTACTGTACTACACTGTATGCAAGCCTATTGGTTTGGATCAGAAGTATTCCCATCCCATCCCTGCTGAATCCTTTGAAGAGTAGAATGAGTAATAGTCAGGATCAGTATACATTAAAACAAGGGACAATTTAAGAAAGAGAAATGTTCTTGAGAATTCTGCTCAGACAACTTTTATGTGTACAGCCAGCCAGCATATTTGTGCAGAAGTGCAGGGTGTGCCAGAAACACCTTTCCTTTTTCCAAGGAGTAAAGACACAATAACTTTAAGCATCCCCTGCTTTTTCTGGGATGCTGGTGATCATTGTAGTTCAGAGGTGGGCATGCTACCTCCCCTCCATAGGGACCGCCAAACCTTCTGCCACCCACTTCATCCCTCTCCAAGCCGGGTAATATATGGTCTTGAAAGATGAAAATTGTATTTAGAAGACAAATGAGAGCACAATTTGCCATTTTGGGAGCAACATTTCGGGGGGGCTGTCATGTGAAGATCCAGAGGAGGGCAGAAGTGGCCCCTGGACCCTCGCTGTGGGCTTCTATGCTTTAGTTCCCTTAATACTAGTAGCCAGCAACTTAAACCGAGCCAGGAAATGAATAGGGAATTAAATTTTTAGTATACAACTCTAGCCATGCTGGATGGGGGATTCTGGAAGTGTATCTTTTTCAGCAAATAGTTTGACAAACCTGTCTCTATCTATACCAAATTATAATTGAAAATTGTTGATCTATGTCACAGATCATAATTGAAGGTAAATATATACACATTATGTATATTCTGTAGTTCTAGCCATAGATGTTGATAATTCAGAACTTTCTCCAAATTTCCTGTGTAAATATTGATGCCAGATATTTGAGCCTCTGCCAACTTGCACTGCCTCTCACTGAAAGATATAAACACTAATTACTTTAAAATGGAAAATGTGTAACACTTTATATTCCCGGTCCTTGCAAAATCTCTGAAAAATTAAAGCATTTTGTAAAGAGGAGAGTGGTTCTGTTATTCAAAGAACCCAAAGTACATCAGATAAAGGTCTTCTGTGCTTTTGTACATGTTGAATGGCCAAGATACCTGAACAGAACAGTCTTTTCATCTTTGAATGCTCAGTTTTAAACTCATGTTATGACCAATATATGAAAAGAAATTTGATTTTGATATTACTAGTTAGCAATATTTTTTTCAGCTGAAGGCCAGTTTGGTATCACAAGCTGGTTTAAAGAAGTGCATGGGGCAATTATTGCACTATAGTAGACAATGATCAGAAATTTGAATGTTGTTGCTATGGGGTGCACTTGGCTTGGGGAGAATTTATTTCCCTGATGTGATGATCATTTGATAGGCTTTGCCTTCTGCTAACTTTTATCTTTGCCACAATGGAGCTCAGGAGTTTGCAAACATCTCACCTGAGTTTATACAGTGGACCCTCTACTTACGGAATTAATTCGTATTGGAACGGTGGCTGCAGGTCGAAAAGTCTGTAAGTCGAGGCTCCATTGACCTACAATGCATTGAAAACCAATTAATCCGTAACCGGCCGTTTTTGGTCCATTTTGTTTGATTTTCCGGTCTGTAGGTCGATTCTCCGGCCGCAAGTCGAACCTAAATTTTGCAGCCAGAGAAGTCTGTAACTCGTAAAGTCTGCAGGTCGAGCCGTCTGTAAGTCGAGGGTCCACTGTAAAGAAGGCAATGACTCTAGTTTTTTGTGTTGCAACTCCAGCATCACACATACTTTATAATGGCCTTATTTGTGGGCCTTATTACAAAATCATGCAGAGACTGATTTAGGTCACTTTAGAAGAAGTTAAAAATGCTCCACATCAAGCATTTATTTTGCATCCGGCCACAATAATGGACACACACAGAAAACTGAGATTTCTTATTAACTTGGAAAACAGATACAGCTGCACAAGGCAGCTTGCAAAGACTGAATATTATCAGCTTAAACAAATATAATATTCTGGAGTGAATCATTTAAAGCTTTTCAAAAAGTAATACATCCACTGTATCGGTGAGGGCTTCAGCATAATAATGCAGGATTATTCAGTAGTACCACAAATTCAATAAGGAATGCACAAACCAGACTTGTCAGAAGCAATAATGATGTAGGCTTGTGCAAAATCAATAGTCCAGTAACAGTTTTGATTTTCGGTTAAATACTTTCCCTGAATTATCGTAAATCCTTCAAAAATGGCATTTATCAATAAGCAGCCAGAACTCACTGTAACTATTACTCTGATTGGCATGACCCTGTGAGCAGTCAGCTGATGTACACGCTCCAGTGATCCTGGTGGGCCTGCAGATCTGAACAGTGAACAAAAAGTCATGGGAGAGAAGTCATGGAAAACTGAATACTGACAGATTTCATCATGTTTTTGCATCTTGTGGTCCCACAAAAACAGCCTGAAATAGCAGCGCTGTTATGACTCTGTGAAAAGCAGCATGATTGGTTAATGTCGTTTTTGAATGACTGACTTACAGAAATTATTTAGGAAAACAACTACCAGTGACACTAGGTGACAGCTGTCTAGCCTGCTGTGGATCCTAAAAATTGTCAAGTGGGAATTCAGATTGAATAATACTGCTGAATTTTGGCAAAAGGGGGGAACTAAAAAGTAGGTAGCTAGAACACCAATAAAAGAATGCCAGAACAAGTCTGGCATTGATCAGAAACTGTCAAATAAGGCTTGCTCACTGAATGTATCAAGGTGGGCAAAATGTCCCCCTCAAGCTTGTTTGACTGCCCACCGATGTTACCATTTAAAAAAGCCAAAATCAGGAAAATGTTTTTTCATTAATGGAAGGAGAGGTTGGCTCTTTTTGCAATAAAATAGGAGTTGGTGCTCTTGCAGTAGAACAGGGTGCAGAGATCCCAACCTCTCTCCCAAATTTGAAAGTTAAAAAAAAAAAAGTAACTGCAGGGGCTGGGGTCAATTTAACAGCAATTAGTGTTGCATTTTGGCTTTCTGCAATTCTGCTCATTAGAGAGGCTAGTGAATCCTTGAATGGAAAATTGGCCAAGACCCCCTGAAATTGCTCATCCCTGTGATATATCACTATAGTTCGTACTACTTCGTTGTATTCATCTTTAGAATCTGAATTTTGTAAACCTGTTGTATCTGGATAGACTTCTAAGTGCCTTTTAAATTTTTATGATAGTTGTGAAAGGCAGAATTGGGGTGCTTACCCTAATGGTTTATTCCAGATTTTCTGAAATAATGCTTTTTAATACTTTCCATGCACAATTGGAATGAAAATATGGAAATCAGCAAGTGCTGTTAGCTGTTATTGTTTTCTCATTATTTTTTTATTTATTTTGATTTATAATACATTAAAAGACTTTTGCACAAGCTTTAGGATATTATGCTATGAATGGAAAATGCAGCCATAGACAAATGGTATTTTTTTAAAAATGAAACAGCTGCTACATTTCATTTCTTAAAAAGAAAATGAAGCTAGTCAAAACTGAAGGAAAAAAGCATTTCAGGGAGTCAGAAGAAAGTTAATTTTTCGTCCACAGGCCTTTCAATTAGGCATAAAGTAAGAAAAGGTCAAAAAGACAAATGAACCATGGAGGTCCATAACACAATAAAATGAAAAGTTGCTGGCATACATCTTTTAATATAAGATATGGTTGATCAGTTATAAGATAAAGAATGGGAACTGGGGAACCTGACAACCTTCTTTCTCCCTAATTCACATATTGTTCACATGAGCTATCCTGAAAATGTGATTTGCACATTTGGGATAGCCTTCAAAAACAAGCAGAAGTAAACTTTTCCCCTCTAGGCAAAGGCCAGCTTCCACACCAACAGCTGTTTCCAATGTGGAGAAGGTTGTGCTATATCTGCCTGCCATATAGGTGCTAGAGATGAGATGCCTCAAAGAAAAGAGTCAGCAAACATGTGCACAAGTTTCACAGTGAACAGGTTCTCCTTGCATTGACTAATGCCACTGGTCTTACTTACTGGCATATTTACTGGAGAATTCTCTACAAGGAGGTAAAGTGCATGAGATTCCTCTACTAAGAAAGTTCGGAGAGTATGGAATACCATCTGCTGGCTCTGCTATGCTGCATAAAAATCATTTTCTCTCAATTAATTCTTCATCCTCATCTTGTTTTCCTGGATCCAAACAGGGAAGCAGACGGCAGATAATGACCAAGACCCCCACTGCATCTTTCCACATTAAATAAAAAATAGTAAAAATGTACTTTGTTGAATGTATAGTATGATCCTTTGTCATTTAATGACCAGCATAAATAAATATGCAGCCTTCATTAATCCCAGCCAAGCAACAATGTGGTAGTGAGACTAGAAAGACCCTACAAAGTGAGCCTTCTGATCTTAGAGCCCACAGTCCTAAGGGACAGAAAGATTTTTTCTGTTGAGGATGGGGTTAACTATCACCTGTACTCAATGTTTTTGTTTTTACTTTGCTCAAATGCTATTTCCTTTTAAACATGCCAAAGATCTCTTGCTCGCTGCTGCCTCAGAAATAGGGCCCTACAGCTATTTTCCTACATAATAGCCGTGCAGGTACTTGACTGGTCCCAGCAGACTGCCTCCAGTCTATGCGATCAAAATGACACATGCTTTGCACATGAGCATCAACTTGTCTACAAGTGCCTTGGTCCTCTTTCTTTCAGTGCCTCCTTGAAAAGTAAGGGAGCAGTCTAATTGATCTTCCCCTTTGTCCTTATTTTTCTTTTGTTTGCTTTGTTCCTCATGAATGATGGTGCCAGTAAGTATTAGCTTCTTTTGAGGCACCTGATATGCAGTGCTTGGCTAATGGTGCCATTAATATTGTCATCCCCACTGGCTAGCAAAAGGTGAAATGTTGCTGCACTTGTATTTTCTTGTATAGAAAGGTCACAGAGCAGTCTATTATTCAGTGTCCTTGATCCAGGGGAGCGGGTTCCTGAGAAAAGTTGTCCACTTGATTTATTTGTAAAAGGGCAAAGGTGACTTACAGGTTGCCAACATCAGTTCCAGATGATTTCCAATGTGAAATGTCTTAGGAGCCAATCCCTTGTGATATATCGTTGCATGCTGTCAAGTTACTTCCAACTTACAGTGACTGTAATAGGTTTTTCAAGAGATGTGCAATGTTCAGGTGGTTTTACTATTGCTTCCCAAAAGTGAGCTTCTGTGTGTGGTTGATTATTTCAAAGCTGATCTCTGTCATACCATCACGAGATGCATTACCCAGAGAGGATGAGCCAAAGCATCTTGAACCCAGCATGTTTGTAGAATTGCCAGATCCAGAAGAACCACAGATAATCAGAACTCTAGAAGACTAGAGTGGTGGCAAAACTTCAGGGGAGCCAGGAGCTTGAACCCCAGGTGAGAGTGGCTCTAGGGCTGAGATGGAGGATGCTGGACTATATCCCAGCCTATGTGGATACCAAAGATTTCAAACACAAGCTGAGAGAGAGGCTATAAAATGAAATATTTAGCTGCAGGGATTGTGAAAAGGGACTATTTTGAGATTAAGGGGCCTCCTTGGGAGAAAGCTCTTCCTCCTGGAGAGACTATCAAGCCAAATGTTTGCAAATGAGTTCAGGGTGGGGTTCAGGCAGCCCAGCTATATAAATCCCATCTTAGGATGGTATGTTGATGAGATATGTCTTTTCTGGTGTCTGATTGACTTGTATCTTTACCTTTCCTGCTGACGCCTTGCTATTTACAACTTTTAGACTGCCTGACTATGCTTTTTGGACTCTCCCTGTTTGGTTGTATGTTTCTAGAACTGGCTTGACTTGGACTCTTTTAGACTCTTTTCAGTGGTAATTATTGATGAAGTTAAATTACTTGTTAATCAAGAATTATCGGTGTGCAAAATGCTGATAGTCAGCATATACTTATAAGGAAGAATTTGTACAGTGTAAATCAAATGGCAAAATGTAGCCCACAGACAGAGCCCCTCCCATCTACTAAATGTCCATCAATAAAATCAGACAAAAAGAAAGAAATTCTGACCACCTAATAGGCAGAATTTTAGGCACTGTGCTTATAGACTAAAGAATCATGGGCCTATTTGCAATTTATGCTTGCATAAGAGAAACTGTATATATTTTGGGCACAGGTCCATAATGCAATCAGTATTTCACTAATGAGTGGCAGTTTGCCACTAACACTTATGTGATTTCACTTATGCAAGCATAAATTGGCAATAGGGTTCTAGACATTTTGTGTAAAAGTGATGTATAATTCTATTTGTTTCAAAAAATGTTACAAAGATAGATATTGTGTGCTTAAAACTATATGGAATTCCAAAACAGCTTGGTTCCTACCAATTCCAGACTAGAAAAGGAGAATCAGTTGTATTTGTATAATGACTTTAGTTTTCCTTAGTAGCCCTGTGGCTGTTTTCAGCAATAGGGATACAAATAAATAGGTTTAGGTGATTGTTTATTTGTTTACATAGTTTCCCCATAAATTCTACTGTGCTGTAGACTGAGTCCACCATACAGAAACCTGTCTGTTTCTGTGTACATACTGTTTTCTGGAATAGGATACATCCATTTTTTGTTATTGTAATCAATGGTATTATTGACATAAATATCTGCTTTTGTACTGACTTCTCCAACATTTGGAATTGCATAGGCCCAGTTTCTGAAAGGCAATATTTAATGTTTCTTTTTGTGAATAGGAAGAGAGATAGGAACGTTGGAAGAAAAATGATGACTAGAGCAATGATTTATAAGAAATAAAAGATGCTTAAGAATCGATAGAAGGTGCATCAAGCTCTCTTGGCAACCATATCACTCACATGATCCCTGCAAAAGTTGTAATTGACCTACATCAATGAATGAAGTTTTTCAATCAAAGTATTGCTATAAAGATTAACCATCTGGGGAGGCTTCTAGGATTACATTTGGACAAAACTAAATAGAGTATAGATTTCTCAAAGAAGAGAAGGAGGAAACAAAAGAATATCTTTTTTCCTTCAGAGAAGATGCATTTGTACTTTCAGAGTTTTCTCAGAAATGTGACACACCATGGCCCTACTTCCTAGTCTATGGCTATAAGAATTTAAGGCATGGAAAAGATCCCTATTAGCTTATCTCAAGTTTAGAGCATTTACTATTACCCAAGCAGCAAATCCCCCCTCTCCACGTTGCTGAAATAGTCAAATGAAAAGGCAAGAGCCAATACAACTGGTTCCAGCGACATCGCAGGAATTGCCAGAACATCACGAACTGCCTCCAGGACTTCGGCTCTGGATTTGGCCTAGACGTTAACTCCTGAAGTCTTTTCCATTGGTGGATATAGCCACAAGGCAATGGAGGTTTGAAATCGGAGTTTTCCTTCTCCTAGATGGGCTGCCTTCCAAGGCTAACGAGCCCCACCTACCCAGGTGCATAGATTACCGTGCTTTTGGGGCACGGAAAGGAGTATAAAAGGGGTGGAAAAGGAAAGGGGAGTGGAAATGAATGTAGAAGGTGTGGGGAAGGAAAGGGGAAGGAAAGAAGTTTAGATGAAGTGGAAAAGGAAAGGGGAAGGAAGGGAGTTTAGAAGGGGTGGAAAAGGAAAGGGGGTGGAAAGGAATGTAGAAGGCGTGGAGAAGGAAAGGGGGAGGATAGTTGGATAGACGTACAGTAATTTAAGTAAATAATTAAGATTTGTCTGGCGTAATGACAAGAAAACAAGAAAATCCAGAGGCACCTCAGGTCCCAGCTCTGGGAGAAAGGTGGCATATAAACCAAGCCAACCAGCCGGCCAGCAAACACCCTTTGTCTCCTTTCCATCCAACTACCCTTAGATGAAGAGGTAAGGTTTCCTAGTCTTTCCTGACAACCTATCCTCCATATTATTTTACCCAGGCTTTGTGCTCTGGAGAGGACACTCCAGCTTCACATACAGCATCGAAACAACACGGGAAGTAGCAGTTACTGGTTATAAGTCTTTGCTCAATTGGCTTAGAGCGTGATGCCAGGGGCTACTTCCGATGGTGGGAGAGGTCATTGCACCTCACGGATGGTAGGTAGCTACCATCCGCCTTAAGCTGGGCAGCCCCCAGCCAGTAAGATGCTGCCTTGCTACGGTCTGTTAACCTCATGGGGTGCGTGGGGTTTAGGGCGAAAGCCAACAAGTAGATCGATAATCCTGCACCATGCAATAATCATAAGAAAACTTCTGCCCTAAAGTTGGGCACCTGGAATGTTCAGACAATGATCCCTGGCTTTTCTGACGACCTGCAGGAAATAGACGATGTGCGCAAGACAGCTGTCATCGACATGGAACTGAGTAGGCTGCAGATGGACATTGTTGCACTGCAAGAGACGAGATTGAGAGACTCGGGATCTGTCAAAGAAAAAAAATTCTCATTCTTCTGGCAGGGAAAACCATTGAATGAGACCAGGGAATATGGTGTTAGCTTTGCGGTTAGAAATACTCTGCTGAGATCCATTGTTCCACCTACTGCGGGGAGTGAAAGAATCCTGTCTCTGCAGCTCCACTCATCAGCAGGACCAGTCACCCTCATTAGTGCATATGCACCAACACTGTCATCTACAACAGACATCAAAGACAAATTCTATGACGATCTGGCAGCTACTCTCAAAAAAATCCCCGAGAGAGAGCCGCTGTTCATTCTCGGAGACTAACACTAGAGTTGGTGCTGATCACAATTCTTGGCCCACTTGTCTAGGCTGTTTTGGCATTGGGAAGATGAATGAAAATGGCCAACGCTTGCTGGGGTTTTGCTGTTATTATGGTCTTTGTGTCAGCAACACGTTCTTTAATACGAAGCTTCAACACAGAGTCTCTTGGAGACATCCAAGATTGAAGCATTGGCATCAGCTCAATTTGATCCTCACTAGACGCTCTAGCCTTCCTAGTATTACGATCACACACAGTTATCAGGGTGCCGATTGTGATACTGATCACTCCCTGGTGTGTAGCAGAGTAAAACTGTGAATAAAGAGGTTGTATCACACGAAAAAGGAAGGAAGACCACGTATTGACATCAGCAAGACTCGCGATAAAAGAAAAGTGGAGGAATTTGCCCAAGTGCTTGAGGAAACCCTTCCAGGCCCGGCTGATGCAAATGCACCTGAATGATGGGAACATTTCAAGAATGCTGTTTATAACACCGGCTGGTCCACATTTGACAAGACGTTTGAAGCCCATTTGGAGGAGTTGATGCCAGCCATCGAGGAAAAGAGGACAGTCCAATACAGACGAAATCTGCTCCTTTGAAGTCTGCTTCAGGCGTGATCATCCAGGACCGAGCACAGCAGATGGAACGCTGGGTGCAGCACTACTCTGAGCTATATTCCAGAGGAAATGTAGTAAACCGAAGTGGCATTAAATAACATCGAGTGCCTGCCTGTCTTGGAAGAGTTGGACAGCAAACCAACTTTAGCAGAAATAAAAGTGGCCTTGGATTTCCTCGCCTCCGGCAAGGCACCGGGGAAGGATAACATCCCTGTTGAAGTGCTGAATTGCTGTAAAGAGATCATCACCACTGAGCTGTATGAAGTCTTTTGTCTTTGCTGGAGGGAAGGTGGAGTACCACAGGACATGAAGGATGCAAACATCGTCACATTGTATAAGAACAAAGGCGACGGGGTGACTGCAGTAACTACCGTGGTATCTTTCTTCTCAGCATTGTAGGGAAGCTGCTTGCCTGTGTTGTGCTGAAGAGACTCCAGGTGCTTGCAGACAGTCTAAGAATCACAGTGTGGATTTCGAGCTAATAGATCCACCATTGACATGGTATTTTCCCTCAGACAGTTGCAGGAGAAATTTAGGGAACAACGACAGCCACTCTTTGTGGCCTTCATAGATCTCAGAAAGGCCTTTGATTTGGTTAGCAGGGACGGCCTTTTTAAAATCCTTCCCAAGATTTGATGTCCACCTCGACTCCTTAACATCATCAGGTCCTTTCATGAGGAAATGAAGGGCACTGTAGTTTTTGATGGCTCAACATCAGATCCCTTTGACATCCAAAGTGGAGTGAAACAGGGCTGTGTCCTCGCGCCAACTCTGTTTGGGATCTTTTTTGCTGTCATGCTGAAGCACGCCTTTGGAACTGCAACAGAAGGTGTCTATCTCCGGACTAGATCAGATGGAAAGCTCTTTAATCTCTCTAGATTGAGAGCGAAGACCAAAGTCCAGCTGAAATGCATGTGGGACTTCCTCTTCACTGATGATGCAGCTGTTGTTGCCCATTCTACTGAAGAGTACCAACAACTTACGAATCGTTTTAGTAAGGCCTGCCAAGATTTTAGATTAACAATCAGCCTGAAGAAAACACAAGTCATGGGCCAGGGCATGGACTCACCTCCCTCTATTACCATCTCTACACAAGCCGTTGGCTTGGGCATGTCGTGAGAATGGCTGACGGTCGGATTCCAAAAGATCTCCTGTATAGAGGATTAGTGCAGGGAAAGTGCCCCAGAGGGAGACGACAGCTGCGATACAAGCAGGGATCTGAAGGCCTTAGGAATGGACCTCAACAGATGGGAAACGTTGACATCTGAGCGTTCAGCCTGGAGGCAGGTGGTGCAGCATGGCCTTTCCCAATTTGAAGAGACACTTGTCCAGCAGGCCGAGGCAAAGAGGCAGTCCTGAAACCAGCAAAATCAGAGAGCTGGACAGGGGACAGATTGTACTTGTCTTCAGTGTGGAAGGGATTGTCACTCTCGAATTGGCCTCCTCAGCCACACTAGATGCTGTTCCAGACCTCTATTCAGAGCACGTTACCATAGTCTCTTGAGACCGAAGGATGCCTACCAAAAAAAAAAAAAAAAAAATCTACAAAGAGCATTTACTCTTTCCAGAAGTTTCTGCAGTTGAATAGCCATCACAGGTGGGGAACTTCCCTCAGAATCTTAAATGTATTGCATGTAGGCCAAACTTGCCCATGTAACACACATCAGACAAATGGCTTTTTAATTACTGCTAACAAGTATCACATCTGCACTCAAAGGACCATTAGTCTCTTATAGTCAGTTTGATGTGTCAGACCTCATTTGGAAGCACTCCGTATTATCTCCCTTACAAGCCAACATAAAGGTAAACCCTACAGGGCAGATCACAGAAGCCTATACTTTTACACCTCACAGAAGTTTTATAAGTTCTTCATAGCTGACATTATTCCAGTAAAGGGTTAATACCAGAATGAAATCGGACAATCATTGACAAGTATTAAAAAAATCATTTGCATATCAGAAGTACAAGTATTTCCCTTGATGCATTAATTCCAGGCAACTTCCAAAGCTTGTCTTTTTGCTAGTTTTATTTCTACTTAGCTTCCAGGTTTCATAAGCATAACATGAAATCCAAGAGTATCCAAAGGTTCATGTAACTTTTGAGAAATCATAGGCATATCATTGCATCTTATAATTTACATCCATACGGTTATAAGAAACTCTTGAGCAGCCATGGGAAAAGCTACTTTTTGGACAACTCGCAGAATTCCCCACCAGCATGGTCATTGGACATGGGGACTGAAGTATTACTGTTCAAACAAGTTTTTTTCCCCATCTCTCATTTGAAAATCCTCCATATGTTAGCCATGCTTTCTAAGGCCCACTTGACTTCGCTTTCCAGGATGTCTGGCTCAAGATCAGCAACCACTCTATCTGGGTTGTTGGGGACATCCAGATCTTTCTGGTATAATTCTTCTGTGTATTCTTGCCACCTCTTCTTGATGTCTTCTGCTTCTGTGAGGTCCCTACCATTTTTGTCCTTTATCATGTCCATCTTTGCACAAAATGTTCCTTTAATATCTCCAATTTTCTTGAACAGATCTCTGGTTTTTCCCTTTCTATTATTTTCCTCTATATCTTTGCACTGTTCATTTAAGAAGGCCTCTTGTCTCTCCTTGCTATTCTTTGGAAATCTGCATTCCATTTTCTGTAACTTTCCCTATCTCCCTTGCATTTTGTTTCCCTTCTCTTCTCTGCTATTTGTAAGGCCTCGTTGGACAGCCACTTTGCTTTCTTGCATTTCCTTTTCTTTGGGATGGTTTTTGTTGCTGCTTCCTGTACAATGTTACAAGCCTCCATCCATAGTTCTTCAGGCACTCTGTCCACCAAATCTAGTTCCTTAAATCTGTTCTTCACTTCCACTGTGTATTCATAAGGGATTTGGTTGAGATTATACCTGACTAGCCCAGTGGTTTTTCCTACTTTCTTCAGTTTAATCTTGAATTTTGTTATAAGACGCTGATGATCAGAGCCACAATCAGCTCCAGGTTTTGTTTTTGCTGACTGTATAGAGCTTCTTCATCTTTGGCTGCAGAGAACATAATCAATCTGATTTCGGTATTGCCCATCTGGTGATGTCCATGTGTAGAGTCGCCTCTTGTGTTGTTGGAAAAGAGTGTTTGTGATGACCAGCTTGTTCTCTTGACAAAACTCTATTAGCCTTTGCCCTGCTTTGTTTTGAACTCCAAGGCCAAACTTACCTGTTGTTCCTTTTATCTCTTGACTCCCTACTTTAGCATTCCAGTCCCCTATAATGACAAGAACATCTTTCTTTGGTGTCAGTTCTAGAAGGTGTTGTAAGTCTTCATAGAATTGGTCAATTTCAGCCTCTTCAGCATTGGTGGTTGGTGCATGAACTTGGATTACTGTGATGTTGAAAGGTCTGCCTTGGATTCGTATTGAAATCATTCTATCATTTTTGAGATTGTATCCCAGTACAGCTTTTCCCACTCTTTTGTTGACTATGAGGGCTACTCCATTTCTTCTACGGGATTCTTGCCCACAATAGTAGATATGATAATCATCTGAATTGAATTCGCCCATTTCCGTCCATTTTAGTTCACTGACGCCCAGGATGTCAATGTTGATTCTTGCCATCTCCTGTTTGACCACATCCAGCTTACCAAGGTTCATAGATCTTACATTCCAGGTTCCTATGCAGTATTCTTCTTTGCAGCATCGGACTTTCCTTTCACTTCCACGCACGTCCGCAGCTGAGCGTCCTTTCGGCTTTGGCCCAACCACTTCATTAGCTCTGGAGCTACTTGTACTTGTCCTCCGCTCTTCCTCAGTAACACGTTGGACGCCTTCCGACCTGAGGGGCTCATCTTCCAGCGTCATATCTTTTAGCCTTTTGTTTCTGTTCATGGGGTTTTCTTGGCAAAGACACTGGAGTGGCTTGCCAGTTCCTGCTCCAGGTGGATCGCGTTTAGTCAGAACTCTCCACTATGACCTGTCCGTCTTGGGTGTCCCTGCACGGCATAGCCTATAGCTTCTCTGAATTACTCAAGCCCCTTCGCCATGACAAGGCAGCAATCCATGAAGGGGTGAAATTGGATATTAGAGTTAAATCATCTAGCCAGACCTTCTTCCTAGCATGCTAGATTTGGATGTGTACAATCTATCAGGTGAGCCTCCCTTGCAAACAGGAGTGATACTGTAATGGCATAGGTATACCATCACAGTAAAATTAGGCCTCAGTCAGCTGAGGGTATTGGTAAACCACATGGCCATGGGAGAGAAAGAGAGAGAGAGTGAAAGCAAGAAAGAAAGCTACCCTTTATCTCTGTAAGAAGAGATTTGAACTCTTGTGTGCCAGTTCAATGATTGTCTAGGGTTTTAGTGTTGTTGAGTGTTGTGGATTGGATTTTGGCTATGGACCCCACTAGACCGCCAAATCATGTTATAGACTAAAACTTCATACATTTGTGAATGGAAATCTGTGTTAAAAATGAAGACATACGGTATGATAGTGTTAGAGCCTCACAGTTAGACAAATGCATTTAGGACAAAAATGGAAATAAACTGGAACCTATTAGGGCAGAGGAAATAATGGTTAAAATATTCAGAGAAGAGTTTCAGTTTCGCAGAAGTGCTTTCTCTACTCTGGCTGAAAGATAGAAAACTGTAACAATATTAACCTCTGATCTTGGCATACTTTAACAAATGAGCAGTGATAAAGAGCAAAAGAAGAAAAGAGCTTAGGCAAACAATGCTGCCAAGCTCGACTAGCTTCATTACAGACAATCAATTTTCTGCCATCCTCCAAACTTAACATCTTGTTTAATGCCTCTGATGCTGGGGTGTGCGTGTGTTGGGATCCCTCTTTTTCTTCTTGGGATTCTTTCATACATACATTCAAAGTCAGGATGGGAATCATCGGAATGTTGCGTGACACAAAAAAATGCTCTGGATTGTTTTAAGTTCACATTTCTGTCAAACGTTGGGAACAAAGGATGTGTTGACTTGTCACCATTCCTACACCCCTGTTTTTTATTTCCCCAGGGCATCTGGCTGGCCATTGCACATAAGGCAAGGTTAACTGCTTTTTTCATCTTTAGACATGCCAGCTCTAGTTATGGAAAGGGTGCTATACAAAAGAACATACCGTATTTTTCCATCTATAAGACGCTACTTTTTCCTAAAATCATTACCCTAAAAATTGAGGGGTGTCTTTTACACAGAAGTTAGCTGAGAAGAGAACAAAACGGCACATACCTTGCCTCTGTAAACAGACTCCCTTCAGCCACCTGGCTGAGTTTCCTACAGTCAGGAGACTTAGCTTCTTCCAATCAGGAGCCTTATGGAACTGACATCAGCTGACCCTGAACAAACCAATTGGAACACACCTCCTTGGAGGTGGAGCCTGTAGGCTCAAGATTCAACAGAGACAAAATATCCGATGTTCTGAGCTCAGAGGCTGAATCCTCAAAGCTAAGTTTTCTTAATTTTGGGGTTAGAAAATTGGGGGGAGGGCGTCTTATAAATGGGGGCATGTTATAAATGGAAAAATACAGTAATAAGAACACGAAAGAGGAAAACCAGTAAAACAGCAGATAGGAAGATCTGAAAATTGTTAAAAATTTTGGGGAAGTATGATATATAGCATGACAATTGCTGTTTCCTTTTTTCTTTTATTATGCTGGGAACTGCAGTTCTGTGCTCTTTTATTATGCTGGGAACTGCAGTTCTGTGATCTCTTCTGAATTGGTCAGGTTCATGCAATCAGTTTGCATGTGGCTGGCTATTTATTGCCTAACTCTAAACGTACAAAAAGCAGAGTAAAAAAGGTAGCTGATTAGCTCAGTGCTTAACTCTAAACATACAAAAAGCAGAGTAAAAAAGCTAGCTGATCAGCTCAGTGAGAGGATGACCACATTGGTGCAAAATGTGGGAAATACTAATGGATTTGCGGTGGGCCAATTCACATTTTTCTGTGGATCACATCATGCAACAAAAGATGGGAATCAGCCAGGAATCCCCTGCCCGCACTCCATAGCTTTTCTTCCCCATCAGAGAGGCTTCTACTTTTAAAAGTACGCATCCTTTTGGATCAGTTCAGGTGTGATTACTTGAACTGATGCAGAAAGGGAGGACAAGCTGAGCGCATTGCACACACACACACACACACACACACAGGTTTGCTAAAGCACATTTGCCCTCACCTCTTGCCTCACAAGAGAGGACAAGTTGAGAGCCCATGCACGCACACAAGAAGCACCAGCACCCATTGTCTCAGGAAAGCCTCTTTCCCAAGACACTTCTTCTTCTTCTTCCCCTCCACCTCCTCCTCTGTGGGCATAGTTCCTCTTTGTTTGTTTGTTTATTACGGCTTAATGAAGCTCTCCTAGTCAGCAACAGTTGGGTTTTTTTTAAGATAAGGTGAGGAAATTAGTAACTGAGGAAGGAAAGGCCTTCTTAAGGCAGTTCCTATGAACCACACCTGACTCCCTGCATGGCCAGTTAAATGAAAGAGAACCAAATCCCCTGGTGCAACTTCACAGCAAGAGTATGTGAGGGAATTGCACCCTAGTATGGTGACCCGATGAATTAGTGATCTCAGTTAGGTATGAGAGTTTAATTCCCTACTGTGCCTCCCAGGAGAAGAGCTAGCCTGGCTCAATCATCAAACCAAATGAAGACAGCAGCCAAGACATCAGAAGACTAAGATTCAGAAGGGTAGTGCTGAAGGGACCAAGAAAGACCCTTCCATATAAGGTTTCAGCACTGGAAACCAAGACCAAGATAATCCATGCTGTGGTATGACCAATTACAATGTACAGAAAGTTGGAGAAGCAGGAGGAAAAATTAATTAATCGGAAATGTGGTATCAGAGAAGAGTTTTACAGCTACAGTGGACCACAAGAAAAACAAATAGGTGGTTTGGATATTTAATGAAGCCTGAACTCTCATTAGAAGTTAAAATGGCTAAACTTATGTTGTTGTACTTTGGGCACATCATGAGAAGATGTCCCTCACTGGAAAAGAAAATAAGGCTAGGAAAAGTGGATGCCCTAAGACAAGATAGATTGACTCAGTAAAGGAAGGAAGGCACAGCCTTGCATCTGCAAGACTTGACCAGGAGTATTGATGAGAGGGCCTTTTGGAAGTCACCAGTTCATAGGGTTGCCATAACTTGGAAGTTATGGGGCAATAACTATTGTGTGGGAAAGGACTGGTTTTCTTTCTGACAACAACCAGTGAGGGAAAATATATCTGAGTGCTAAGTTTAAGGTATAAATCATGTCTTCTGCATTTGTAATTTGGCACAAAGATGCCAAGAAGAAAGCCATATACTATACAGTAAGCATAATATGAATTTGGCACTGAACCAGGCCCGAAATAGAAAAGTGAAGAAAACTGTATTTAGCACAATTACTGTAATTCATGCTTTTTATCATGCATTGATAACTAGGGTTACAGCATCCCAGGGCACTGGCTAAAGTTTTAGGGAAGTGCTATACCTTCCCAGTGGCAGTTCATGCTGATTTGTTTCTCGGCCAAACAGGTGTTCGGAGCTTCCCAGTCCCACCTCCTCAGGCGGGCACCCAATCAGAGGCAGCACCCCAATTTCCCTGCCCCACCTCATCTGGGAGCTACCTTTTGGCCCTGAAATCTCAAGGGATGAGATGCTGCTTATCTCATAACCCTACCCTAACTATGTGTGAAGGGTGGTCTAATAAATACACAGTACTTTTATTAAAATAAATAAACAGGAATTAATTTATACAAACAAAGGGTTGTGAATTCATTGTGTGGTGCAGCCAGGATCTATTTGACCAATCCTGAGCAAAGTACAGTCAAAATGGCTCTTAGGGAAATTCTTGAAATACAAATGTACAGAAATTTGTATTCAGTATTATAAATCACTAGGGTGGTGCTGAAATAATCAACCGTACTAAGCTAAATCAAACTGTTTCTTTCAACTAGAGTAGACCCAGAGAATCATATAGGTTTTGAGCTGTCAAAGTGTTGATTGACACTTTGATTGAGCCTGGGTTTTTTATGGGTCTCAAAATAGCACTTCCCATTCTCATACTTGTTGCAAATAGAATGGTGTTTCTTATTTCCTCTACACATATTTATTTCTTCTTCCTCACTCTGGCTATCTTTTTTTCAGTTTGCTCCCTACTCTGTTTAATGTAGTTTAGTATAGCTTTTGATTTTGAAGCTGGTTTAATACCATATCTGATGCAATGACATAATGACTGCCCATAAAAATAGTAAAATGCATTCAGTTGCAGTGGGAGCAAATGGAGTCAATGAGAGTGATGACAAAGAACAAGAAAAATAATTATATGAATAAATAGGAACAACGGACAAAGAAAACAAAAGGGCACCAAGCAGTATCAAAACAATCTGTATAGTCATTTTATAATTTGGGTGTATCAAATCTGTTGATTTAGAAGGAAACGTCTATATTAGTGAAAATTTGATTTAGCTATAAGAACCACCAGTGAAAGGAAATTAAGGCAGTAACTCTAAAAATATACTCCCACTGGAGTGAAATGTATGACTATGGTGAATCCAAATCTGATGTTGCATTTTAGCAAACAGCCTACATCTGAAAGCTGAATAGCCCCTTTCCCCACCATTTCTTTATTGTCCTTACATTTTTGTGGAGCACTTTTAAAAATATAGAAAAATACATGCTTTTGTACTGTGTAAAAATGCGTGCAACTAAGATCTTGGTGTACTGTCATCAAAGTTAGCTTTAAACTAGACCAAAAGAAGTAACTGGCACATAACTCTTAATAAGGGCCCTTGCAGTGAAAAGCAGGTAAAGGAAACAAGGCACCTTTTCTTGGAGGTGGCAATTTAAGAGGTGCAGACACTTTACTTAATTTGCAGCTTACAAAATGGCAAAGCCATCTACTAGATTCTATTTTTGGTGATTCATGATTTCTACGAAAACTGAGAACAAGAAAATTGAGAGCACATTCCTAGTAAGCAATGTGTAGCCATGGAGGGTGGGGTGGTTTTTGTTTTGTTTGTTTGTTTTACTCATCTTAAACATTGCACCAAACAGCTACTTTAAGTCTCATTTACTTCAGTGGTTCTACTTTTGGTAGGATGACTATTGGACATAGCCCAATATGGTTAGCCCCAGTGAGCATATATAGGATTGCATTCTTAGTGACTATGCATAGGGGTTGGACTTCTTGTTAGCTGTTATCTCAAATTAAGCTGTTGATTAAAGCTATGGTCAGTGTCCTCAATATTTACATGTACAGAGCTGAATAGGTTTTCATAGCTACTTGACAAGGTGCCAGTTTTGTGTGGTCATGTGCCTGATCATATAACTTGGCTGCACTGCGGCATCAACTCTGATAGCTGGCATTCTGTGCACCACATTGAATATGCATCATTTAGAAAAATGCTTTAAAATGTAACAGGCATAATATATACAGTAGGACTCCTATATCCAGGGGGATCAGTTCCAAGCACACATACCCTTTGGATGCTGAAAAATGCAGAACACTATTATAATAGTGAATGCTATATGTACCATGGTCTCTGGCTTCCTCTAGTGACCAATTCTGGTAACTTCATCATTAAAAATATTTGGGGGGGATTTTTATTTTAATATTTTTAATATTATCTTTTAATTTGCTAACCACCATTGTATACTCATTGTTGTCAACTGCGAATATTGTCTGACAATGTTGTAAGCCACCGTGGGCAGGGAAATAAATAAATAAATAAAATAAAATACTGATCCCACAGATAAGGGGGTTCTTCTGCATTTGTATAGTAAAATATACGATAGCATAATAGTATTTGTTAAATCCCTAAAAGACTTTGGTTCCCTAAGTGGAAAGGGCATGACACTGGAAAGAAAAAAAATAGCGATTCTATCAGTTTTAAGTAATTTTCTCATATATATTTCGTTAATGTTCTGTGACAGACAAAACTATTTGTATTATTTTTTTTAATTTAAAATATTTTTATTGAGATAGTTTCTTCATTAAATGATTTTTTTTTCCTTAAAAGAGGACTGCATGTGATAAGAGGGAGGTGTGGAGGCATGAAGGTTTCTAAAAAATTAAAAGGTCCGTAATGCTGAAATTTTCAGGAATCATTTCTTTTGCCGGAAATGAATGATGGTGGCCAAAAAAAAAAAAAAAAAAAAAACCTGTGTAGAGAAACTGAAAAAATGGGAGAATATGAAATCCATCTTGAAAAAGCAGGGTGCTCTGTGAGTGCTTGGGAAAAGCTGGCTGAGAATGTGTCTGCTCAGTAACAAAGAGAAGTAATACCTGCAGCTTGTGAGAGACCCGATTCCCTGGTGCTGCACTCATTGGAAGATGATTTCATCTGTGTGAAGGGAGGGAGGGAGGGAGGAAGTGCTCTGGCTTTTATGAACATTTGAGAGACCTTGAAGCTTGATTGGTAGACCACCTGGAAGGGTCTAGAGCCAAACATTTAATTATAAAAAGGGGCTGAGACGTTACTTTAGTGTGCTTTACCTCTCAGGAGATGTTGTGTTCTGTTGCTGTCCCACGAGGCCTTCCCTGGAAGGATGCCCTCTGTGTATGTCTCAGAACTGTGTTGAATCTATGCTAATGTGTATTAGGCAGATTAATTTACCTTTGTTGTTTTCTGGTGTTTTCTCTTGATTGCCTTAGCATTAACTGTATTTTTGCTTTTCAAAACTATATAAAACTTTTTGCCTTTGTGTCTTTCTGCTATCTTCAATTTTTTTAAAAAAATCTGTCCAACTGTCTGGGTTTTTGGCTCAGAGGTTTTGAGGTACTAAAACTAGGTCTTGCCTTGACTAGCTGTACCAAGAGCGTTGATACTTTTGTGGGTGTGGTGGCAAGTCTACCAAGGTGTAAATCTACCTTGCAAGGTGGGCATATTGCTTCTAGGTTCCTTGCCTTGTTTGATTTTTGGACTTTCTGGAAGCACTGCCATATCTGGGATGACTTGGATGTTGGGAGGCACCAGTGCCAGGCTGGTTCCATAATCTTCAATCCAACTGGGACAAACCGGGTAGTCTGAGTGGCTAGAGAGGGACCCCTGAACCTAGAACTGTCATATGTTGTATGGAGGGATTGTTTTTAGGATTCACTTAGGTAGCTATGCCATCTTCAAGATACTCAGATCCAGTATCTAATCTATGAACCTCTTGCCCTTCCTAACATGCTTTGTGTTCTTTTGCCACTAACCATGCAGGATCCTCATTGTAAAAAAACAGGAAATATCCTTTCCCCTTCTTAGAGCCTTTTTGCATTTCTGCAAACCTTACATTTATTCTGAGCATGTTGATACCCCACCCCCTCTTTTTTTTTTTACAGGCCTCTTTAGGATGTAGTCTTATTTCTCAAAACTCACTGTTACAAAGAATCACTTACAAACTAAAACACACAAAGAGAATAAAAATTAAATGGGTCTGTCCCATATCTTATTTTCAAACATAAATACTTTTGTATACTTTACGATTCTGAATGAAAAATTTAAATTTTCATTCCTTGGTATGAATGTGTAGTAAATTTTATGTGGGGCTGATTTGGCTGAATTCCAAATAACAATTCCCAATCCAAGCTAATCTGGATAGGATACGAACTATAATGGATTGGTGGGATTGACTCCACATATAAGCAGGCAATGGAACTAGAGACAAAGCCGTGGGGCTAGCACGCCTATCGCCCTATATGTTTAATCTATGTACTCTCATCCCATTTGAATAGGGTTAGAATGTTCATTATATGACTACCGCATGAAATATGACTGAGCATGGATCATAAATCCATGGTGCTTGGTAATCAGAAATACTGCAGTAGCTTTTAGAATATCCAAAAATGTTTTAGGGTTTTCAGAAATGTTCTGTATTTGGGCACATCTCCAAATTGGTGTGAGTTTACTTTTATTTACTAGACAGTAATTGTAGTAATGATAATTTTTATGTGACATCAAGTCAATTCTGACTTACGATGATCCTTTCCAGAGTTTTCCAGGTATAGAATACTCAAACGTCGCTTCTGAGTACACAGCTACAAATACAATGATTGCATTGCTCCTGAGAAACAGTGCTTAATTGAGAAACTGAGTTCTCAACTGAATTTCTCAATTACAGATTAGAAGCAGTGCTTAATTTTGAAAACACAGCAGTTCTACTGCTAAAGCCTATTTGGAAGAAGGTGGTCCCAGTGTCCTGGGAACCTTTCTTTAGGGCCAGCCCCACCATTTGGCAGAATGAGGCAGGCACTTCATGCAGCAGATGCTGAGGGGAGGGAGAAATGATGACAAGGTAGTAAACTACACCGCTGAATGCCCCTAAACTACACTGCTACCTTTAGTTCTGATTAAGGATGGTGTTACACTGCCAGTGTTGGTCTAGTCAGCTTCTCCATTTGGATTGTGGAAAGGGGCCAGAGGGTGCCATTTTATAATTTGTCTTGGAGAGCAAAAGATAGCAAACAGCTCCATTTGACCTTTGTCATGGGCTTATCTTGCTTTTTCTTTTTAAATTCAGATGGCTGGAGGAGATCTGTGTTTAGCTAGAAAAAAAACAAAAACAGGTGGCATACATTGTAAAGTCTTCTCTTCTGATTTATTACTTAAGATGTGGCAAGCTGAATTCCAGTTTTGCTCACTGGTTCCAGAACTAAATATGATGAGCCTTCAGGCTGAAAAGAAAATCAATGCTCTTTGAACAGCATTTGCTTTGAGAGCAGGCCACCAAAATTTGAATCTGTCCCTTGGAACAAATCCTTCATTAATAGGCCTTCATTCCTGCTTTGTTTGCTGCTTTGCCCCTATTCTCTTTAAAAGTTGGAAGAACAAAAAATCACTGCCCCGTAATAAGACTGTTGTAATTGCATTCCCCTCCCCCCTTCTCCCGTGTACGTGATAACTTGTCCAGTGCTCAGTGTCTGAAACTCGACATTTCTGTCTGTGTGATGACTCTAATCCATTAATGGATGGTAATTTTTTTTAAGGTACCATAACTTTGAAACCCTTCAAAAACTGAAATGACTTATATTGAAAACAGGCTAGGATTAAAAATAATAGAATATTGCTTTAATGTAATAAAATTATTTATTGTAACATCATCTAGCTTTTAAGTTTTAATGCTGGACTCAATGTTCTGTAGATTTAATTTTTGATTATTTTAGATCTTTCAAAAATAACTCCTTCCTTGAAAAATAAAGGGATAGTTAATATTTTCAGGTCTTTCAATTTTCTCTTGCATTCATCTAATCAAATACCTAAATGTTCCGCCATCTCGTCCTTATAGCTATATTATCTTCTCCATCTCTATTTTGTGGGTCTTTTAAATCACATTTATTATCTGTTGCAAAAATGAGAGCATTTTTAAGTACTATGCACTTTCTCTCTTCTCTCAAGTTTAATGAAATCGAAGTGATGGTGGGAGAAAACTGCTCGTGAGTAAGGATGTGAGGAATACTTACCAAATTCCTCTTCCTTGCTGATTTAGGCTGTCCTTGCCACTATAAGACACCTTGGTGAGAAATTTCCAAGCACTTTTGTAACAGGAGTGAAACTGGAGTGTCTGGATCCAAAGAATGAGAATATCACTATAATGTGTGGCTCTTATTGCCTGCTCAGGAACAGCTATATGTGTCCTGATTCCCACTTCTACAAACCTTTTAGTGCTTCAAAGCAGGATTAGATTTAGCCTGTTGCATTTTATGGCAATATAATTTATTGAACTGAATGAGGATTAATTCAAAGTGAATGTATATTGGGTTGTTTGTTATTTTCAGTACCATAGCCAAAATCCTAATAGTAATTTGCATATGCATAAGTGAAATCACATCACCTGTGGTGGCTAATAGCTGCTAATTAACAAAGGGGCTGGTTGTGTTTCTAGCTGCATGCCCAGTCATATGACAGGTGCAGAAATGGAAAGGCAACTGGCACCTTTTTAGTTGGCAGCATCAATGTGATTTCACTTTTAGATGCACAAATCACTAACAGGATTTAAGCCAATAACTCCTACCAGCAAAATAGTTATATTTGGGAGAGCTTGGAACATCGTTTTAAAGAACAAACATGGCAGGTGTTATATTTGGGGGGGGGGGGGTAGGAAGCATGGGTGCATGTATTTTCTTTCATTATACTGACCACCTAGCTTCCCATACTCCGTTAAATCCCAGGAAAAGATATTATAAGGTAACTCATTCTAAAGGGCCCTGAGACTGAAAGAGAAAAAATTGGATTTTTCTTATGGAGAAATGAACTTTCCGGGAAACTGGAGGTCAGTTTGTGGCACAGCCACTAGTTTTACTATTTTCCTAGTTTTAAAACACTGCCCTCCTTCACAACAACTACTAGATTTCCTAAGCTGTTTTATAAGCATCTGCAGAAGAGGCAAAACATTATCTACATTAACCCCACCAATGACTCCTTCAATACATTACCTAGGCGTTTGGAAGGCCTAGATAAGGCATTGGAGCCTGAAGAATGACAATTGTTCAAACAAAATTTCTTAGGAGATTTTTTTTCCTGAGATTTTCTTCTCTTTTTTAAATCCTGAGAAACAGAATGCTGCTTTATAGAATTATTCCCAGCAGGTCTTCACCATTTTAGTGGCTGTCTTTCCACCTCCACAGTCACAATGCTTTAGGATGACAGTTGGTAGAGGAGCAAGTGTGAACTTTCAAATGGTGGCCAGGCTGCCAGCACAGCTGCCATTGTTGTCTCTTGCAATGACAGCGCAAGTAAAAGTATTATTTTGGCGGTGGGAGGGGGCGAACAAAGCTGTGCTACAACCAGGGCTTCCTCAAAGAGGTTGTTGGAGAATTTCTCCTTCACCTACAGAAGTTTGATGACGTTGTGCCTTCTCTGCTCACAAATAAGGTAGAGTTTTTCAAAAGGCCAACTCTATGGAATTCTATAAAATAGATGTAAGCCTGCTGCATCCCTTGCTTTCCTGATGCCTGAAGGGCTAGTCAACTAAAAAAGCCTTGCATTCCCACTTCCAAAGTCTCCCCCATCCCACCCACTCTTTTCTTTCTTATATTTTCTCTAAGAAATGGCACGCTGTTGTGTTAGCCACCCAGATGCCAGGACTGCTGAGAAACGTAGTTTTCCTTTCGCTGCTGTCAGACTCTCCTCTCTTTCTTTATTCCATTACTGTTGGAGGAGAAAGAGAGCTAGGCATATGGATGGGGAGACAAGAGATAGTTTGGAAAGATGGTGTTGAGCACTTGGTCGTGGAAAAGAAGGGGCAAATGTTAGGTTGGTCTCTGCAACAGTGCTGGGAGAATAGACCTACCTGCCGTGTGCTTTGTGTCATACCTGTTAGGATCAATTTTGGTGTTGGTTTGGACTTGGAATGAGCCACACTATTATTCGGAGATTTGAGAGAAATAATTCCATTATGTGGCATGAATGAGGGACATTGCCCCATCACTTTTGAGAAATAAGCCTGAAGATGTACAAAGGAAATAAGTAAGCTACCAAAATCACGATCATTCACCAGCGAATGCAGGAATAAAAGGATAACTTGAAAATCACAATATTCGGTCATGTTTTTGTTTGTTTTATCTGAATTTGAGGTTGGGAATGTTTCTTTAGCAACCCTAATTTTTGCTCAGTGGTAATACTTACTCTACCCATAAACTTAGTACTATGAAGGCAAGTTGTTTTGATTGCTCTATAGCAAACTTCTGCCTTGAACACATTTATTCTTCAAACACAGTTTATAGTATCCAGCAGAATTCTTTGACCTCCGTTCCGTAAAGTGTGTGACCTGTATTACTGCTTCTACATGTCTAGAACTGATGGGCTAACTTGGTTTCAAGAGTATTGAATTCAAAAGCCTTTTTCATCTTTTGACTTCCCACTGTGAACTCAGTGGATCCATGCAGTGCACGATGGTGATTCCCTCATTCCTGTGGTGTACATATTTGTTTGTGTATATCTAGTTTAGCAGTACACAGACCAGCAGACATACGGTTGGGTGAAGAAACTGCTCCCCCCATCCTACACACTTTTCTTGGATGCCTCCAGGAGAGCTGAAATACATGAAAAATGACTAACATGTATAGTGCTCAGTAGGAACCTAGTGACAGGATTGTAAAGCAGGTGCTGAACTTTTTTGGTCTTCAGGGTAGCTGCCTTGCTTTCTAAGAGTAGTCACTTCATCTCCCTACTAAAGAAAATACACTATTACTTTTCCAATACTTCTGCTGCATTTCTGTGCACAGCCACCAATCCCTTTGAGGTCTAAAACACTCCTGAAATCCTACGCTTGGTGCCAGCTTTTAGACCACCTACTCCAATACCCTCCTTAGTGTACTGTAGTCTAGAGTTTCCCTGACAAATGGCTGCTCAGATTTCCTTTAAAAACAGAGGCTGGAAAAGGGTGTTTTTTTTGTGGGGGGGGGGGTGGGGGGAGACAGCTCACAGAATCTCCAAAAAGCATGGCCACTGCTTTGGCTGAAACATCCATTGAGGAAATATCTTTACTGTGACACAAAGCAGAATGGGATGCAAAGTTCATGTAATGGTTGAAACTCCATGCACCCTTGCTGGGGGTGGGAGAGAAGCTAAACCATGGCATTTATTTCCAAAGAACTAGGCATAAGATCAGGCTGATTTTTTTGACAGGATTCTACCAGACTGTGGTGTTGATCACCCAAGTCGATACATGCGACAGGTGCTGCAAACTAATTCCTTGATCTGGTTAGTTTACAATAGGCATCTTTCCCCAGAGAAATAAGTTTGAATGTCTCTATTTATACTGGTTAGGTCTGTATTATCCTTAACTTATCTCATTCTTTTCAAGGAGAAATAGAAACAGAAGGGGTGAGTATGATAATGAATATGCACAGCACATGTAATTTAAGTATGCATTTTTATGAGCAGGGAGCAGCCAGGTCACATAATTTTATTTGTCCATTTGGCTTAGATGTTGTCTACTGAACATGCTAGTCCACAAAGACCATATTTCAAAAAGTAAAAAAGATATATTTTCAGGACTATCCTTATTTTTGGCAATCACCCATTGATGCCCTATAGACAGCCACTGCAATCCACCTAATAATCTTTTAAAGGCAAGACCTTCCTCTGTTTTCAAACTTCCCACATGGACAACCAGATATCCCTGAGTCAGTCAGGGACTTGAGTCAATGAAAGCAGGCATTGATGGGGTTTTTTGTTAGCAACATTTGTTACTATAGCAAGTAAGGAGGCAGCAGGGATTTTAAAAATAGATTGAAAGAAGCACTGCACAATAGTCTAGGAAACTGGTTAAGATGGAAGAGAAGAGATATTAGTTCTTACATATGTCATTTTCAAGTGAATTTCTTGCAATATGATACCTTATTGCCTCCAAAAAGAAATTTTGTACTTTTTAAAAATAGTGCATCAACTATAGTTCACTGCCATCATAACAATATTATAATAAAAAGCACCAGATAATGAACCCATCTATCATCAGATTTTTGGTGTGTTCCAAACCTCCATGTGCCATTTATTCTGCCCATATGTGCCACAGAAATTCATACAACTTGGATTTCGTATTGATTTCAGTGTTAGGGATGGTTGATTGGTGGCACAATTGCAGAGCTTGTTAAAAATAAACTTGGAAGAGTGGCCATGCTGGCTGGGGACCCTGGAAGCTGTGGTCTGAAAAAGCATCTTTTCACACTATGGATGAAATCACACACTTTCCTGAATGTTGTTGCTGTATTTGCTTCTTTAATCCCCAGGTACATTCACTCTGTGACCACAAATCAACAGCCCCCTTCACAAAGTGCTAGCTTTATTTAAGAAAAGAGTAAACAATATCCTGATTCAGAAGGAAGGAAAGAATGTTGTACAGAATAAATCTAAAGTAAACATGAAGAAACATTCAGGGTTTCCCCTACTGAATCGGCTGCCTAGGTATAGTATGACATCTTCCTTGGGCACTTTCCCAGTGAAAAGGTAGCCAAGCATCTGTTGAGTTGTGCATTCTTATATTCAATTGCAATGAACTACATCATTATAAGAAATCTTTCCATTAACATTGCTGGCATTCCTTGCATGTGGTATAATGAAAGCATCGCTATTCATGATTGCGCCTTAGCAATATGCTGCAATAAGCGAATTATTCAATAAATTCAGATTCATTTTCAAGTTATCCATTCACAGCTTTCCTAGTGTTTATGGATTTGTTGTCAAGTCAATATCATTCAACAAATATATACTGCAAATGGATTTTGGCAGTTAAAAAACAAAAAACCAGATAGTATATCAGCCATGGTTTTAAGCATCTGTTATCACCTCCTCCACCTTTAAAATCTAAGCATCAGTTTGTGGAATTAGCTTGACACAGTTGCGTGCTTTGTCCTGATTGATCAACTGAGCTAAAGAAGAGATGCTTAGGGTGAGTCATAGCAACTTAGTATCCTGCTACTGAACATAGCATTACACCATTATGATGGACTCATTATGCCTGTATTAGAAGAAAATACATTAGTTTCCATGGTTAGGATTATTATGCATGCTAAATGAAAAAAAAAAAACAACTTGAGAATGATCATGTAGAAACAGGCTGCTAATCCATCTCACCCAGCTTTCTCTTTCAGCAGAAACCAGCCAGTTGCTGGAGGGAAGATTGCAACACAAGCAGAGTTTGGTTCGTTCAAGCTATAGCTCAGTGGTTTAGATCTCTGGCTGTGAAGCCAGAGGTTGGGAGTTCAATTCCCTACTGTGCCTCCTTGTCAGGGGCTGCACTTGATGATCCATAGGATCCCTTCCACCTCTGCAATTCTAAGGTGGTGGTGCTGGTGGTGGTTGTTCTGTTGTCCAGTCACATTTGTCTCCTGGATGCCTTGGCCACTAGTTTTTAGAGGTACAAATTCAGTTAATTATACAATTAAAACTGACCTTGCAAATTAAAAAATCTCATTGATACAATTGAGAAAATCTCAACATTTCATAGGTGGACAGAGGAATTTTGACATTTCACCTTATCTTCTGGCTATATGAATCCCTCCCTTGATAAAGTTATGCCAGCATTTCCTTTTTGTCACAAGTAGCTGACAGTAGCTACTCATAATAATTCAGTTTTCTCAAAGCATGACACACTGTCAGTGACCAAAATCACTGAAGATTTTTTATCATTTCTTTGCCCTCAATATACCACTTACAGTGTGCCCATGAATTGCCCCCACAAGTTGCTATGAAGCCCCATGTTAAATGACAAAGAGTACTGAGAGAAGGAATTCATTTACCATTAGCGGCACTGATGTGTGGCCAGCATCTCATTGGCCTGTGACTGCTTTTTTTTTATTACAAAAAAAAATGCTCTGCCCTCCTCCACTCATTCCAAAGGGTGAATGCATTGCAGATTGATTTAATGGCAGGACAAAGACTGAATATGAAAGAAGGGTGACATATTTTGCCTCATTACATTATTAATATTATTATGAAAAGTTAATTTATTTATTTTTATGGAAGAAAAAGATGTGGACATAAGGAATTAATCTGGGGACAGTAAATTGAAAGGGGACCTCTGTTTTGGGGATCTGGATAGAAACATGAATTGTGAGAAAATTGGGAACCAACATCATAATGAACAAATGATTTGGAGAGCCAACATGATAGAATGTTAAATTAGGACTACATAGGCAAGGCAGAAAGTAAATATAACAACTGAAGACCAAAATCCTATTGGGTAAAACCCATCAAGTATTTTCCCCCTTTTGATTGCCATCCGTCATACAGACAGATGAGTAAACAAATCTGACTGTAACAAATTACCTCCCAACATGGAATATTATCTTCATGCCCTACTTGTGGGATTCCCAGGTGGCATCCAGTTGACTTTTAGGGATCACTAAATGTATTCAACCTCTTTATTGTCCACTTTTCAGAGATATCCTTCACAGAGTGACTTGTAACCCATAATGGGTCGGACCCAAGCATTATGTAATGGTGAGGAATATCAGGCAATTACCATAATTGCTCCCAATACCCTCTCTGGTGTTGAGGTGCCCCTTGGATTCTGGGGAACTTCAGGTGATGAGGCAGTTTAGACAGCTTGCTTACAACTATACAATCAAGTGCACCTTTTCACTTAGTTGAAGTAACTGAATGATTTTGACGTAGCTTGTTTGTGATGTGGGAAATGAATGAAAGAGGGAGCAATGCTGGATATCTCAAATGTAGTACATCGACACCTGAAGATACGTACCCTGTACCATCTATGCTGGAACAGAGATTTTGGGCAATAACTAATTGGTTGTGAATACCCTACTTGGGGACAATTCTGAGACAAACCTAAAATAGCTGGTAGTATTGCCATAAATTGCTCAGGCCATCTCTTTTTTTCCATGTAGAGATTAGGGTAATAGCCAAGGTTGTAAGATTGCTCTGAGGCTCCAGTGAACCATTAGGATGCAACAGTCTCTAGGAACAACCAAAGAAACAAGTACCATTAAGATAACGAACTATATAGACTTTGGTCTAATGTAGTAGGGCTCTTCAGAAAATCTTAGTTGGTTCCCTTTCTGTGAAACAACTGATAGCTGTGAGTCAGAACATTAGTCTATTGTTTGCGTATGAGATCCTACCTCTACCTTTTATTTAGTTTGTGGACTTAAGCTAGTCTGTTTTCTCTCTTGAGTCCTTTACTCTTATTTATAGCAATGATGAAATGACTTAAGAAAAACACTTTTTTAAGGTATAAGTTGTTCATGTACATTAATACTTTCAGTCTGTATTGCATTGATCTTTTGTTGGTAACACTGTGTAGTGTCACTGGACTTTGAAGCACATGTAATAGTCTCACTGCCCTTTAGTCCAATGGAAAGTGTCTCTCAAAGAATTACAACCCCTGGGAAGTACCATGAGAGCTTCGCTTTTTGTACATGAACAACAGGAAACAAGGCCTGAGACAGCCATACAGCTTTGGCAATAGGCCCTGGTCCAGGTGAGCAAAATGTAGGTATCTATAGGTGTGGGTCAGTGGGCTGGAACTCCCTGAATCCTGTCTGGGGAATTCTTGGAGAATTCTGGGAGTTGAAATTAAAAAAAAAAAAAAAAGGAGGCAATCCCTAATGTGAAATATCTTTAGAGACCTGTATGCAGAGAATCTCTAGGCTCTTATAACTGATCAGTCTTCATCTCATAATTGTTGACCTCCCACACTCTTCCTCTTGACCAGCCATGCTGTGCCAGTGTAGCAAGATAAGTGGACTTTTGACACATCCTTCTTTGCATGGGAGGGGGGCACACAATTTCTGTTATTTCACTTAACTGTTCTGTAAGTGGGTTGTCCTAAAATGTCAAGGAGAATGCAATCTAAAAATAGTATCAGATTTTGCTCACTATCTTCTGTCTGCAGTTCCATCAGTACAGTTTCTGATGTTTTTAATTTAGATAGATTAGGAAAGTAACTAGAAAAAGCATTCAGCTGCTGTTCTCACAGTTAAGTAATTTTCTAGTTCATTTTTTTAAAATTTTAATTATAATAGCCAGTGGTCCATAAATTACAAGTGCCCTTGGATTGTTAAGGTTGGATTTAATTTTCTGGTTGAACATTTTGTTGAATATTCATTTTGACTGAATATTTGACTCCAAGAAAAAAAAAAGTAATCCTGGAAACTAATAGAAGTAGCTTAAGAGTTATGGTGGGAAGAGAGCAGAGCTATAAAAACATGTTTGTAAAAGATAATGATCCAATTGGAAAAGTCATATGTGGAAAGTAGACACAATTAACTCTTGCTTTTAATAGTACTTTCTTTTCTCTTCTAATACGGATAATGAATATGGAATATAGGTTGCGTGTTCTTTCTTTAAAAATTGCATGGCTTTTCATACAGCAAGACTGAAAGGACTACCAAGTAACATAGATAATAATATAATGTTATAATAATATAATAGCAGACCTATCTGTCACTTGATCTGTCAAACCAAATTCATTGTGTTACATATAGCAAAGTAAAGTGTGCTGCTTAAATACTGCCCCATAGTGCTTAAAGCACTCTCTGGGCAGTTTACAGTTTAAACATGCAGGCTACATATTGCCCTTTCCCCACCCCCCAGCGAGCTGGGTACTAAATTTAGCACCTTTGGAAGGATGGAATGCATCCAGCGTTGGAGTGATCACCACTTCCTGAGGTAATTAGTTCCATTGTCATACTGCTCTAAAGAAGTTTTTCTTGATATTCAGCCTAAATCTGGCTTCCTGTAGTTTGAACCCATTGTTAAGCGTCCTGCAGTCTGGGATGATCAAGAGCAGATCCTGCCCCTCCTCTGTATGACTACCTTTCAGGTGTTTGAAAAATGCTATCATCTCTCAGTCATCTTTTCTCAATGCTAAACAGGCCCAGTTCTTTCAATCTTTCCCCATAGGTCTTGGTTTCCAGTCCCCAGATCATCCTTGTTATCATTCTCTGAACTGGTTCCAGTTCGTTGGCATCTTTCTTAAAGTGTGGTGTCTAGATTTGGACACAGTACTCTTGATGAGGCCTAACCAGTGCCGAATAGAGAGGGACTAGTATCTCACAGGATTTGGAGACTATAAAAGGTAAAGGTAAAGGTTCCCCTTGACATTTAGTTCAGTCGTGTCCGACTCTAGGGCGGGGTGCTCATCCCCGTCTCCAAGCCGTAGAGCCTGCGTTTCTCCGTAGACAGTTTCCGTGGTCACATGGCCAGCGGGACTAGACACGGAGACTATACTTCTGTACTAAATTTGCCTTTGCCTTTTTTTTGCAGCCACATCACACTGTTGGCTCAAATTCACCTTGTGATCTACAACAATTCCAAGATCCTTCTCACTTGTAGTATTACTGAGCCAAATATCCCCTACAGTGGTGCTTCAACTTACGAACGTCCCGACTTACGACCAATTTGAGTTATGACCAGCTCCGGTCACAATATTATGCTTCGACTTGCGACCGGAGCTTTGAGTTACGATCAGAAAAAAGGTGGGGGGAAAAGGTGGGGAATTTAAATTGCTAACCATTAGTCGGCGAAGAGGCTGCTTCTTTGTAGCTTCTTTCACCCCAATGGTTAGAGTGTGTGCGTTTGGAGGAGGCTTCGGACTGCCTGGTGCTGCTTCCTACTTCTGAGTGAGTACATACAGGGTTTTGCAGTGTGGGTTTGGGCTGGGGGGGTTATGTTTCTGTGCTGTGATTTTTTTTGTTTTTTGGTGTGTGTGTGTTTTTCGGCCCCAGTGCGTTCCGATGGGGCTTGCTGTGTTGTTTTGTTTTTTGGTGTGCTTTTTTTTTCCGGCCCCAGCGCGTTCCAATGGGGCTTGCTGAGGGTTTTTAAAATTATTTTAATTTTAATTTTAATTTTAATTCATTTATTTTCTGGCCCCAGCGCATTCCGATGGGGCTTGCTGAGGTTTTTTGTTGTTGTTTGTTTGTTTTTTGTTTTGTTTTTTCGGCCCCAGCGCATTCCGATTGGGCTTCCTGTGTTGTTTTGTTTTTTGGCGTTTTTTCCCCCCGGCCCCAGCGCATTCTGATGGGGCTTGCTCTGTTGTTTTGTTTTTTGGTGTGTGTGGTTGTTGTTGTTTTTTGGCCCCAGCACGTTCCGATGGGGCTTGCTGAGGGGTGGTTTTTTTGTGATTATTTTTTTCGGCCCCAGCGCGTTCCGATGGGGCTTGCTGTGTTGTTTTGTTTTTTGGTGTGTGTTTTTTTCGGCCCCAGTGCGTTCCGATGGGGCTTGCTGAGTTTTGTGGGGGGTTTTGGTGATTTTTTTTTTCCTGGCCCCAGTGTGTTCCGATGGAGCTTGCAGTGTTGTTGTTGTTTTTGGTGATTTTTTTCCCGGCCAGAATGGATTAATGGGGTTTCAATGCATTCATATGGGAAATGGTTCTTCGACTTACGACCAATTCGAATTACGACCATAATAGACTTTACTGCAACCAAAGAACCAACAGAAGCATGAACACTGTCTTTAACTCTCTCCAGGAGCTTCCTGGACTGTTGAGTTTCCTGCAACAACTCCCCAACAGAATGCCCTTTCAAGAGGGTCCCCTTTTAAAGCCACAGGGTGCCCTGAGAGTCCTGGTCTCTGAAGTGAGAGGGAAGGATGAGTCTTGGACCTGGCTGAAGACTTCTCAAGGATGACCAGTAGAGCCAGGAGGGAGATACTGGTGCCTGCTCCTCTACTCTTCCTGGAGTCTCTTCTGTCTCATGTTGGCATTTATCACCAGCACTGGAGCTGGGTCAGAGTGGGTGCCGCTGCTCCTGTTCAATGATATAGGCACCAAGGTTGTGATAGGCTCCTGGAGTTCCTTCCCTGGGGTCCCTCATCTGCAGCTCTTTCCTCTACCCAACAGGTGGGGCTCAGGGAGTTCAGCCTTGGATTCCTCTTTCCAGTCGCCACTTAAGCAGAGACTTAAAAATGGGAATCCCAAGACTCAATGACCTCTCCCCACAACTTCTGTTCCTCCAAAGTTTCCATCTCTCCATCTGTTTCCCTGAAGGAAATCCCCGAGTCCTCCCAGTCTTCCTTCTTTATTCTGGCCTCCCCTTCTCTCCTCTCACAGGTAGCCCTCATCAGTCAGCTCCCTTGCCAGCACTGTTGTCCTTTCCCCTTGCCTTCTAGAGGTCCAGAAGATATGACCTCAGACAACCTGCCCGGGGTGCCAGCGACAACCCCTTGACACATACCTATTAGTTGTGGGAGGAATTGCAAGAGAAAACTTGGGTGAGATGGGTGGATTTGCTTTTTTTGTTTTGTTTTGTTGCTTTGTTTTATTTAAATTGGATGAAGTTTATAAGTTAAACTCACACAGTTGTTAATTCTTCCTCCCAGTACTCACGTTGTAAGGGACTTCTGTTTCAAATAGCATTTGAAGGAAATGTAAAAAATGAGAAACATCAAATTTATGGCCAAGCTACACATTGTGTGGCTCAATATGCACATGTTTCATTATTTAATCAATAACAGCTTTGGCTAATTTATTAATTTCTTAAATAGATGCAGCAGTGGCAGAAAGGGTGTTTAACATTTTCTCCTGTGCTGTTTCTCCAAGTTATCAAGGACTTCTGTTTGGCTGCAAGGGGTGGAACAGACATCTTGCATATGTAACATTTCACTTGGGTATCATAAGATAAGAACACCCCGCAGTCTAATTTGATTCTGTAAAGGGGAGTGCTCCCTTGTCCACAAGAATATCTCCTTTACGTGCCTAAAGCATCCCTGTGCTGATAGGATAAAACACTGCCAAGTTCTCCTGCATATGGAACACTATATGTGCTGTGTTAAAATAAAAATAGCTCCCTTGCCATTTACATCCTTGCAAAAGGTTTATGCTAGAACTGAAAGCTGGAACAAAATCCAAAGGCTGAATAAATCCATTTGCCAAAATCTGCTCATGCAGTTTCCAGAACTTGAGTTGTATTCTGAGGTTTTTCCCAATTAGCTTATCTTTATAGAGCCAGGGCAAACATATTTAGGTTAATGATGTAACTGGCCAACTCTCGTATTTTGTCCTATGTATTGCAGAGTTGCGCCCCCACCCATCCATCATTTGCAGGACAGCAGAGAATGCCCAATCTGGGTCACATACACCAGAGCCTACGTTGAAGACTTGAATGATCTCACACACATACCATTTATCCACATCCATAGATCATTGTAGGAACTTACTACATTTACATCCTTCCTTTCCTCCAGTGAGCCGAGGGGAACACGCATTGCTTTCCTCCTCTCCACTTCATCCTTCATCTAGGTCATGTACTCATGCAGGTGTCATAAAGGGAGCTATACAAATTTTGGTTAACGTGTAGAAGACAGCAAGACTTAAGTTATCTCCAGGTCTCAGCATTCAGAAGACTGCTAAGATTATCACTGCCTTCAGGCATCTATATTCCTCACTACTAAAGTAACTGCTGTTAGGCATTACTGCTGCCAAATGTTCCTTGGGAGTTAGATTTACATCTTGTGTACGTATCTCCCTCTCCTTTTCCTTGTTCATTCAGATCATGTATGTTGTGTGATTGGTGTTGAAATACTGTGTGGATCTGACAATATGTCACCCTCCAGCTGCTGTTGAAGTGCAACTTCAATACAGCCAGTGGTGAGAGAAGAAGAAAGTTGCAGTCCAACAACTTCTGGAGGGACTCACTGTGAGAGGCGTGATGAGAGTATAGAGGCTCTCATCGGAGTGCCGTCCATCTCTAAGGTTTCCAGGGAAGTGCAGACCACTCCGCCGCCAACTCCACGAGAGAGGGTACACCAGGGAATAGATACCCGGGAACTAGAAGAAAACCTGCGGGGTTTGGCAGTAGCCACTCAGACCGAAGGAGAATTGGCGGGAAGGGAAGAAAGGAGGAGGTCCGTGATTGAGGCAGGAATGGGGGATATAAAAAGGGAGAGAGACAACATACCGGGCGGCTGGGAGCTGATCTGGGTAGAGGACCCTTGGACGGGACAATGGGAAAAAGTAAAGGTACCTCGAGAGGAAGTGGATTATAGAAGGAGGAGGGGTTTACCGCAACGACCCTCGTACTGGGGAGAGTTCGAGGCCAGGGAGTGGAGAAGGAGGCTAAAGGAAGAGAAGGAACTGGTGGCCAGAGAGGCAGAGGAACGACGACAATGGCGAGCGGAGGAAGCGAGGAGGAGATTGTGCCACCAGGACCGTGGGATTCCTTGGGATGAGAGAAGGAGTCGTTTTGGATCCGAGATGGAGGGGAGGAGACCCTACCGTTGTTAGGAGACCAAGACGAGGACCAACGTCCATTGACTCCTGATCCATTCCTGCCTGGACCTTGGGAAACCAAGTCTTTAAACCCGTTTGAACAAGAATCGTGGATACCCCTGAGGTGTCCGTTGATGTCACAGGAGAAGTTGAGATCTGAACCGTTAATCAATGATTTCCAGTTAAAAGATATAATAAATCCCAGTTTGAATTTTGAGATGAAACCGACTCCTGGTTTATTTGGTAGTGAGGCTAAAGCACAATTCGAACCTTCACACTCACTTCTTGTGTAAGTAGCTTGTCTGTTTACAATTGCTTTGAGATCCTTTTCCAGGCTGGTCTTGAGAATTCTCTTCTTAATTGCTTAAGGCAGAGAGCTACTTTATGTTCCTCAGCAATGTCTCTGCCTCCCTTCCTGAATGATCTTCACAGTCATGAACTCCCTTTCCTTTTTGTTTATTCAACTGGGCATTCTTCACACATTTTAGTAAAATTAAGCCCAAGGTATATATTAGTTATTTCCCATAATAAGGTTATTATGTTCTCTTAATTCTGTGGAGATGGCATGTGAAAGCTGATTATTTATTTATTATTGCAGAGCTATAGTGTATGAAGTTTCATTTAAATTCTGAAACAAACCTGACACTATGTGATGCCTATGCACACTATGTGGCAGCTAAAATCTCATTTAATGTGTGGGAATGGTCCAGAATTTCTCACTTAATAAGTGTATCATGCAAATTCGCACACTATTATGTAAATGCACTAAAGAAGCAGCAGAATTTAACAGTAATTATTGCTGTAGGGCTTAAAAATGAGTGACATATACTGACTTTCTTGCTCATCTACAATATAAAAAATAATTTTAAACATTTGTGTGATGACTTTAGAAAAATGGAAGTATCATATTTCAAGAATTGTTATTGCCTTCTAAAGTGAAGGAGAAAGGGAAAAAGAAGACAAAAGTTACATTGATAAACAGATAAAGTGCATTGTGTGTAATTCCCCAATCTAAAGCAAATAACATTTTAATTTTATGTGTGAATAAATAAAGACTGTTATTTTATTTATTTATTTATTTATTTATTTATTTATTTATAAATAATATTTACATAATCATACAATAACACTCCAGTCAAACTTATGCAAGGTTTACATCCTGGGGCCAATTTCATAGTTTATTACTGGTTTGAATGAATTACATTTTAATTTATCTGAAGCAAATTCAACAGTTTTCTTCTTTTGTTAATCTTGTGTTGTTCTTTCACTTCACAATCATGCTCTTTTTAGCACCAAATAAAAGCAGCCTTTTTCACACATGCATTTTATTTTGTATGAATAATCCAATTCTTTCTTTCTTTCTTTCTTTCGACATATATGAAATATAGGTAAAATTAAAAACAAATTAAAATGTTAAGATGATTAGACTATCATTCAATTAATCTGCATGTTTGCTCGCTTGTTGAATGTTTGCCCTGCCTCTTACTTTGTAAGGTAAATGTTGTTACACCAGACAGAGTCCTATTAGTCACACTTGCTGGCATAATTCTATTGCCATAATTCTCAGCTAGGAATTGCTGCAGGTTATAACGCTGGTGTAAGCATTTGCTGTAGCGTACCAGTTGCGTGACTCAGCATGAAACAGCAAATGCCTACACTGACTTCTTAACTTGCGTCTGTTTACCACTGAAATTTACATTGGTGCAGTTACACAGGTATATTTTTTCAAGTGATTCCATCCATTCTCTTTTTACAATAACACATTCTCTGCTGTAGAATCCCTTATAGATGAAGGGAAGTTTACAGTTTAGGGAAGGAAGGAAGGAATGGACTATTGGGGCATAATCCACCTAATTTTGAGAACTATCTCCTGTTCCAGGTCAACTAGCATAGAGGTTTTTATGGGTTTTGGGGATAGAACATAGCTGAGTCCTTGTCAGACTTCTTTTCCTTCTCTTCCTGTTCTGAGAAATGCAGAAAAATGAAAGTGAAAGGGAAGCTGGCTGAACTTGCATAGGCTGTTCCCTACAAAGGGATAAACAAATCTGTATGTTTATGGTGCATCTCCCCCCCCCCCCATTTTTTCCCCTCCCAGTCCATTCCATTGTCACATCAATCTATTATTTCATCTTCATCCCAAAATACATAGCTCTGAACAGGAAAACCTTAGCTGCTTTAACTATAAGCTGTCATTTACCCTGAAGTAGTATCACCAGGGTCAATGGGATTATCAGAATTATGTGTAGTAAATTATGGTGCAACAATAATAATTGTGTTCTCTAGTCTATATCTACATCCTTCTGTCTTCTGCAGAGAAAACTATTCAGTCCTTTGCCAAGCCATATTAATATAATGGTTATGAGACAATATTTATCTTTAAAGTGCTGAATCTTTTGTACATCCATTTTAAACCTTCATTTTCTCTGTGAAATATGTATCTAATAAAATTACTTTCTAGTAAGATAAAATATCATAAATATTTGTACCACTGATGCACTTACTGGGTGGCATATTCTTTAGCTTTCATTACTTTGTGATTGATGAAACCTGCCTGGTATTTTAGCCTTTGTACTGAATTAATGTTGGCCTTCTCAGCACAGATATCAGTAGCTTAAAAAATTAGGTGGGGAGACATTATTCATTTTGACCCATTGTAGTGCTATTTATTTTAACTTTCTTACAAAGAACTAAGACACACATTTCTTGAACATCAGCAAATGTATCTCTGGGGCTGTCTTTTGAAGAAACCACCATCTGTTTTTGAAAGTTACTCTACTCCGTTTGTCACATTTTTGCATGAGACTGAATAATATAGTCTAAAGATAACATTATTAGAGAGAATATCTATTTAAACTAACAAAGTGTAGAAAGGGGCTTTACTACTTTAGCTAGTTCAGATTCATATAATTCATCTTAATGAAATTACTGCAGCTAGGCTGGCACATAAACCCTTGTATGTGTTTGAGAAGAGTACTTGTGTGATTGCCTGTGGCCTGCAATAATATATTCACTGCTCTCCCTTATCCATCTGATCAATTGCCCTTTAAATAGCCCAAATAAACCATGATGGGCAACAGTTGAGAAAGTATGTAATAATGAGGCTCCATAAACCAAAACAAGATGGCAAGGTTTGTGCATGGGTCAGGAGCCAATCCAACCAGATACTTTCCAGACTCTTTCTGACCCAAACTCAACCGAGATTCATCACAATTTTGAGGTTTCTGAATATCCAGAACATAATGATCAGGGACATGGAAATGGCTGTAACTTTGAGTTGGTTTTACAGAGCATTATGAAACTTACCAACATGGTGGACATCAAAGGGAAAATTCACCATGCTAGATTTTAGATATAGATCTTTTCAGGTCTAGAGGCCAGCCATGTTTAGAGTTTTCTTGTTTTCTGCTTCCCCCTCCCCTTTTCCTTTCTTTTAAGCTACTACTGTTCACTGCTTAGCACAAGAACAGATACTCTTAGGTATTTTCCCCATGCATGTTACTAGAAGAGGAGTGGATTCAAATGGCAGCAGCAACATAGTAGGCAAAATTCTTTACCTGAGACAAAGACAAAATTACTTCTGTGTAAATTTGCTGGGCATTATGCCAGGCAGTATGGACTGTGTAGTTCAATTGCAGAATTGGTTGAACAGTTCCCATTGTGACCATTGTGGAAAGTGCCTGTAGAAGTGATTTGTGAATAGCAATTCCTTCTTGGCATGATTAGAGCTGCTCCTTATGTAACATCAAGTATAGCTGCTCAGTAGGATTTCAGCCATCAGGTCCTATGCATCTCCCTCTTTCCTTGCCCCACTAATATTTTACTAGCCAGTGCCCTAAACTACAAAGAGAATCCAGGAATCACAATTTACAGTGTATGTAAGAAAGGAAACAAGTTCCCAGTAGGATTTGATAGTCTAGATTTTTCCATTTAGACCAATCATAACTTCACCTGTATTGGAGAGGTGTCTTTGTGAAACCCAGAATTTTTCTTCTGAAAAACCTGCAATTCCTAGAGCAAGATAGGAAGCGGAGCTTGCTACTGGACAACACTACATCAAGCTGCTGCTTTAGATGACCAGTGTAGGGGATCATCTAAAGCATGTAGGGGTTATGTGAGGTAGCTGTGTTGTGTAGTATGAAGTAGTTATACAATCACACACCTGTTTTATTTTTAAATGCCCCCGCTTACGTCCTTGATTGGGCTGAAAGACCTTTTAAATTGCAAAACTTGCAAACAAATGGGGGAGAAAGGAAAAGAAAAAGAGTGGAGAAGATTCTAGAAGAGGAGGAGAAGGAATATGTCGTGCAGAAGGTCATTGTCATCTCCAGAGTTCTTCTGCAAAACTTCAGTTCTTACAGCAGAAGTGTTGAGAAGGTTGTGACTGGATGACACTGTGTCAAGATGATGGTTCAGATGATGTAGTCATGTTGTATGAGATCATCAGGTTGTGTAGTTTGAGTTTCTTTTGGCATAATCTCACACATGCTGTTATTTTTAATTTTCTCTCAAGCACTTCTGGTATGGTTTAAAAAGGCTCCTTTTTAAATTGCAGTACTAGCACACCTAATGAAAAAAAAACCAAAGAAGAAGAACATGAATTAGAAACGGAGAACAAATATTTGGTGTAGAAATTCTGTGATGTTTCAGAGAGCACCAAAGAAAAATACACTAAATATAGTAAGGGTGTGTGTGGGACATATACAGACAGACCCTATTATTTTAAAATGTAACTTAACTGAGTACCCAAAGTCCACACAAGAAACACCCAAAGTATACACTTATACACTGAGCCAAAAAAACTAGCTGTTAGGACAAAAGAGTCATTACATTTTGTAGCATCTATCATATGCTAATCGAGCTAAACCAAAAATTTGGGAAAACACTATTCATACACATTGTGGGGGGAAAAATGAACCCCAAGTGACCTCAGTTAGGAACCTTCCACACACTCTGAGTGATTAAAGAGTTCAGTAGTCTGTGAAAATTCTCAGTCATCCAGGTGAGGTTATCTGGAAGTTGAGTCATGGCAACTGGACTTATTTCTTATTATTATTAGGTTGAAACATTTCGCTACTCATCCAAATAGCTTCTTCAGTCTGAGGAGAGTTGGTAGGAGACCCCTGACTCCACGTTGGTTTCACTTCCCCTTGGTCTGAATAGGCTTGTTAGATGGACAAGGGACAGGAGTGGGTGAGTGAAAATCCCACTTCTACAGTCCTTCTCCACCCATTATCATGGGTCATTAACAGTGGTCTTTCTGGTTCTAGTGTGTATGGTCCTGCTCTATCTGGGGACAGATTAAAGGGCAGCATGATAAATAGGAGACAGATTGGACCTAAGGCCTCCACCCCTGTTGAGTGAGGGATTTTCTATAGGCACATGTATGGCCTCCCTGACCCCTCTCTCAAACCGCCTATCTTCTTGGTCCAAAATTAGTACACCTTGGTCATCAAATGAGTGTCCTTTGTCCTTCAAATGAAGGAACACTGCTGAATGTTGAATTTAATCCAAACATTCATCCACAAAAACATACTAATAAGGCTTGTGATGTCATTTGTCATCAAATGACAAAAACTGTGGAGATTGACGGCTTTGCTGTCAGGAATATCTCCTGGACTCTCCCATCATGCAAGGTGTGTGCAGGGTTCCCCAAGATAATATAGGGTTCATTTTGCACTCTGTGTTTTCTCACATTTTTGGCTTAGCAGCTTGGTTACCATATGGTACGATCGTAGATGCTACTGGATACAGTACATGCACTTTAACATGCATGTATGGAGATTCTGGTCACCTTCCCTTTTTGCATCAGAACCAGTTCACAACCCTACTGGAAACCCCAACAGACTCTGCATTGAAGGGATTATTTTATTCTGTTGTTTTACTTGTGTTTTTAATACTGTTCTTATTTGTGATTTTTAAAATATATCTGTTTAATGCTTTTTAAATATCGTAATAATTTATTATTTAGCTTTAAACTTTGTTTGTTTAGTACTGTAAGCTGCCTTGGATCCTTTAGGAGAAAGGTAGCATAAAAATATTTTAAACAGACTTCACCACCACAAAGTAGCTACAACTGTCTTTTTAAATTTTTTATTGATTACTTAAAAGTAAGAGAAAAACAAGCTAAAATGAAGATATAATAAATTCAAACACAAAATTAAAATAATGCAAAACAAAAAGAAAAATGGGAAAACAGGGAAAAAGGAAAACAAAACAAATGAATTACTGGGAAGGGCTCAAGATGGATAAATTTGACTGTGGAACATAGTTCCAATACAGCTTAGCAGATATGCCTGATGATATAAACTAAGATCAGGAAAACCAAATCGACCTTCAAGAAATGCAAGTTGCATTCTCTTCATAGAAATTTGAGATAATGCAGAAGCCTGTATAAATTTCTGAAACACGTATTGACTTTATGGAAATATTTACTAGGCATATGAAGGGGAATTGCATGAAGAACATATATAAGCCATTCGTTTTGAGTGTATTTACCTTGCCCTAAAGGGACAAATTTAAAGATGCCTATCTATCTAAGAGACCAAATTGCTAACATGCGCTGGATTATGGAGAAAGCCAGAGAGTTCCAGAAAAACATCTACTTCTGCTTCATTGACTACGCAAAAGCCTTTGACTGTGTGGACCACAGCAAACTATGGCAAGTTCTTAAAGAAATGGGAGTGCCTGACCACCTTATCATCTCCTGAGAAATCTATATGTGGGACAGGAAGCAACAGTTAGAACTGGATATGGAACAACGGATTGGTTCAAAATTGGGAAAGGAGTACGACAAGGCTGTATATTGTCCCCCTGCTTATTTAACTTATATGCAGAATACATCATGCGAAAGGCTGGACTGGATGAATCCCAAACTAAGATTGCCCAAATTAAGATTGCCGGAAGAAATATCAACAACCTCAGATATGCAGATGATACCACTCTGATGGCAGAAAGTGAGGAGGAATTAAAGAACCTCTTAATGAGAGTAAAAGAGGAGAGTGCAAAAAATGGTCTGAAGCTCAACATCAAAAAAACTAAGATCATGGCCACGGGCCCCATCACCTCCTGGCAAATAGAAGGGGAAGATATGGAGGCAGTGACAGAGTTTACCTTCCTGGGCTCCACGATCACTGCAGATGGTGGCAGCAGCCACGAAATTAAAAGACGCCTGCTTCTTGGGAGGAAAGCGATGACAAACCTAGACAGCATCTTAAAAAGCAGAGACATCACCTTGCCGACAAAGGTCCGCATAGTCAAAGCTATGGTTTTTCCAGTAGTGATGTATGGAAGTGAGAGCAGGACCATAAAGAAGGCTGACCGCCAAAGAATTGATGCTTTTGAATTGTGGTGCTGGAGGAGACTCTTGAGAGTCCCCTGGACTGCAAGGAGAACAAACCTATCCATTTTGAAGGAAATCAACCCTGAGTGCTCACTGGAAGGACAGATCCTGAAGCTGAGGCTCCAATACCTTGGCCATCTCATGAGAAGAGAAGACTCCCTGGAAAAGACCCTGATGTTGGGAAAGTGTGAAGGCAAGAGGAGAAGGGGACGACAGAGGACGAGATGGTTGGACAGTGTCATCGAAGCTACCAACATGAATTTGACCCAACTCCGGGAGGCAGTGGAAGACAGGAGGGCCTGGCGTGCTCTGGTCCATGGGGTCACGAAGAGTCGGACACGACTAAACGACTAAACAACAACAACATCTATCTAAATTCAAAGATACCTCCAAGATCAGTTTAGTCAAATTTATCACAATTATCTATGAAATATCCCCAGGAACCAGTATTCCAAGATAAGTAATAGTGTCTGGACACCACCTAAATTGACAAAGTAGCTACAACTGTATATGCTCACATACGCTTGATTATGTTTATACGGCCTGCACTCTAGCAGTCTTCCAGTGGAGATTTTAAAGGAGTGGCTAAATGTTGCTGTTGTTGTTGTAACTTATACACCACCCCATAGTGCTAGAACACTCTCTGGGCGGTTTGCAATATAATTATGCAAACAACCTCCCCATCCCCCAGTCCAGTGAGCTAGGTTCACTTTTTACTGATCTCAGAAGGATGGGAGGCTGGGTCAACCTCGAGCCAGCTACCTAAACCCATCGGGATAAAATTCTGATTGTGAAGAGGCTTGACTGCAATACTGCATTTTATCCACTGGCAGCCTCCTATCAGGGTATCTAGAGGACTTCCAATATTGGCAAAGAGTTGGACTAGGTTTTCATTGGATTAGGTCACCTTTCCAAACTCAATTATTTTAGTCTCTGCCATTCATGGAGAATATACTAGATTAATCATCTTTACTGGGAGATGCCTGCAAGATATGAAACTCCCCTCAAAGATGATTACAAAAGTTTAGGCAGGAGCTTTTTCTTTACCAACTCTAAAGTAGCTGCTAACCTACATTTGTATGTATCCTTGCCAGTTTTTTGTTTGTATGTTTGTTTTGAAAACTAGGTAGCATCAAAATGACTTGCCAATGTAGACATCGCTTGTCAGTTATAAATGTCTGCATATGGAGCAGATTTAGCCAAGGATTTTCTCCAGGAGCAACCAGAACATTTCAGAATATTAAAAGTCACCCTGTGGCTGTGATAATCAAAGGGGGGAAATGATCAATTTTCTTAGGAAAGCATTTTAAGAAATAAGCTTTTATCTGTAACAGAACATCTTTCCTAATCTTACCAGAACAAATATGCATTTCGTTATGGATCTGTTGGCCTCTCTGAATATAAGAATATTTTGAGATTTCCTACAGTTGCTGCCTTTATATTTGCCATTCACTTTGGGTGTTGGGTGGTAGGAGAGGAAAATGGAGAGACATCACTAAGAATAGATGCTGACTGTTGCATCAAAGTAATCACACATGGATTTTCTGATTGCAGATTGAACGTTGTTTTATATTTACCTAGTTTAGAAAGGTATTTCCCCCTTTTTGCCATTTCCTCATTTGGAGCTATAAATAATTGCACTCTGTCTCCCCCTCTCCCATCTATCCAAAATGGCTTATGGGGGAAAAACTGGATTAAAAGTAAAACAAAACAATTGTTTAATGATGTTAGTTATTTTCATTATCTGGTTAGAACATTGTTTTTCAGATGTACCTGATACTTCTGAGAAGGACATAGAATTCTGTCACAGTGTCCAGGGAATCCTTATCAGAACTTAGCTTGGTTCTCTGGTGGCATGGAGTGTGAGGCTTGATAAGTGAATCCCATTTTGTTGCCTGCACACCAGGTCTTTGTAGCAGAGGGCATTTATTAAGGGAACAGATGGGGAGGCATCAGTTATCTTTTTGTGCCTTCTGTTCACTACAAAGGCCAGGAATCTCAGTAAGAATAATTGAAGGCATCACAGAAGAAGTCAGGTATGTAAAGAGACAAGAGTTGTGCTAAGCCTTCGAGTCTTGTTGTCCTGTCCAACAAAGCCAAGCATTTTAATCTTCTCCATTATTCTGTTTGTGAAAGTTGTTGGAATGTCTAAAGCATTTATTTATGTTAAATGATACTTGTAGAGGGTAAATGAGTGTCCTGAGCCAGTGCCAGGGATAAAAACAACAACAAAAACCACCATGTGTTCATAAAGTACTCTTAACTTGCATGGAGATTCTGGTCTCCTTCCCTTCTTGCTCTGATCTGATATATTGCATTGGATGCTATCCTATGATTACCACAATAATCTTTGGAGTTACATAACAAAGGGGGATTGAAATACCTGGTACATAGACTGCCCTTTGAACTTTATCAAGTAACTCCATGATCTTAATCATTTTTCTAACTGCCCTCATATTTACCTGCAGTTTGTATTCACTTTCTTGAAACTTGTCTTTCTGTAACTTGAAAAACTCAAGATATTAATTAATTGTGCTTTGACTGAGCCTAGCATTGGGACGTTGCCAAGGTCATAACATATGCTCTAAATTCTCTGTTCTCATTAATTTAGGTGATTCTAAATCTCCCATTTCCCATTAATCTCTCTACGCGCTGAGATGTCTTGATGAGAAGTTTTCAAGGCCCACAAGGTTCTTTGTGAGAACGAGCCCAGAGTGGATTTGATTCCAATCACATTGTTAAATCACAATTTAAATCATTATTTGAATTTTTAAAAATTAACTTTTATAATTTCAATCATTGATTTTTTTAATCCACCTTGAGTGAGACAAGGAATGCCATTTTATCATGTCAGAGTCTCCATCATTTCTGCACATTGTCTCTGCTTCTCAAAGTCAGAGGAGACTAGTTTTCTGCAAAAGTACACAAACACAGAGCAAGTGTGGAGGGACTAGCTAATTGAGGGGGGAAATATGGGGGGACCCTCTCCAATAGGGATATGACAAATATTCTCTGGGGTTTTTTTTCCATTTATGTCAAATTTTGAGATTTTGCCCCAGCAGGGATTCCCTCCAGAACTGACATAGACAACTCCAGCATTTCTCTGCCAGCTGTGGGGAGAAATATGGTTTCCTATGTAGAACAAGGACAAGCACTGCAGAGTCAGCCCAGTACTACTCTGTGGGAAAATCCTGTGCACAATTCCCCAGAACTGTGTATAGAATTTGCTCAGGAAGAAATGGCCATGATTTTGTTGGCTGGGAAATGCCATCGAACACATGAAAAAAAGGAAGAAAATCTTATGGACAACTGAGACAAGAAACAGAAAGATTTACAACTCTATTCTTCAGCCATAACCAGACCAGCAGCCATCACAATTTTTCTCAATTTACCTCATCTGTGTTGAAGTATTGTTTTTCTTTAAGTGTTATTTGTGCAAAACTGCTTAATTTGCACAAAATTCATTCTCATTCTTGTTCTCTTCACTTGTTCACAGTACCACAAATTATCTTGCTGCACTCTAGGTCTAGGAAAATGAAATTTCAGTTCCTCATCCTCTCATGCATAGACAAGAAATGGAAGTATTTACATGCCTCCACGACTCATTTGGAGCTCTCTCGGGTGGTGCAATGTATTGACTGCCCTGGTACTGGTCCAGTCCTCTCCGTATAGGCACTCTACCCTCCTAAATGGCTGGAAAACAACTAGTGTCACTGATACTTACTCAGTGCTGGAAGGAAGGAAGAACATGCTACAAATAATGCTGTTCTCTCTGGTAGTCTCAGCATTAACAAATAACAGCAAGTAACTGTGCTTCAGAATGAGATTTCATAAAGAGCACTTAGCAGACACTCAGCATAAAAAAACACAGTGGATACCATGGTAATTACACATTAGAGATAAACATGCCAGGAAGAGCTGCCCTAATAAAATCTCCATTTTGGCAATAGAACCAAACCTTCATGGAAAGAAAATTAAAGAGATGCTGTGGAATCTGCAGCAGAAACTGGATATAATTGTAAATGAAGAGTTAATAAGCTGCTGGATAGCTCAGTGAGTTAGATTTCTGACTGTTAGAGTCAGATGTTGGGAATTTGATTCCCCACTGTGCCTCTTGGGAGAAGAACCAACTTGGGTATAGCCTTGGGCAAGCTGCACAGTTCCAGGGCACTCCTAGAAGGCAGGAATGGTAAACCACTTCTGAGTACTCTGTATCTATAAAACCCTGACAAGGGTTATTGTAAGTCAGAATTGACTTGATGGCACATAATTATTTTTTTAAATTAAAGTGAAAGTGTTTCTTCACCTTCCTGGGATAAGCCTGGTGTTTCATCCCACTCTTGGGTCTGAAGCTGGCATATGCAATGAAACATGGCATGGTTGGTTTTTATATTAATTTACTGTATAAAATCATTCTGCATAGTAACCTAGAGAATTGTCTTATATCAAATCACACCACCAGTCTGCGTAGTCCAGGAATGTAAACTGTGACTGGTAGTCGCTCTCCAGGAATTTAAGCAGGTCTCTTTCTAGCTGAACCTGAGAAGGCCTGGGATTCTCTTGTGGTCTCCTACCCAAATACTAACCAAGCCTGACCACGCTTAGTGTTTAAATCAGATGAGATTAGTCTGCTGAGGGTGATATAGCAGCCATTTTGATATGCATCTGCTGGTCATTATTTTGTTGCTTCAGGCTGCAAATGTCTAGAGACCGTTTTCTCTTTATTATTACTTTTATATGTTTCAATGGCGGGGCTTAACACTGACAACACATTCTGGAGTAGAGATCTGAAAGGAAAATGAAGAAATCAATTCTATCCTGCATGCCTGAGAACAAATTAACACAACAAATCAAGTGTTTAAAAAATCATCAAGCTCATCACTCTTTCCTTTGTGTATGATTTCCTCTTGTCCATTTGGCAAACAACTAGTTCCTTACCTTTTCTGCCCTCCTCCCAAGCATTTCTATGAAACAATATATCCAACTAGTACCTTTCTTTGTATTAAGCCTCTGATATAAATCAGTTATTTCATGATTTATCTCTTTTGTATCTAATTATTTTGGCAACTTATTGTTTTGATGCTTCATGTCTATTTTTATAATTTTGATTTTGAATAATTTCATCATGCATTTTATTTATATTAATAAAAAGAAAACCCCAGCATGCCTGAGAAGTATAGATAAAATTATCCAGTATATAGAGGGGTAAGCCTTGCACAGGAAAAAAAAAAAAGAATTGAAAGTAAGGCTTGTCTCCCTAATTGTGAGTTCTTTGAAAGTGTGAATAAGCACAGGATGACCCAATAGCTATTGTTTACTTTGTCTTTACAAAAAGCTTTTGACAAGGTTTTTCAGGACATGTATGTTGATAGAACCTGCACTGGTTGATATAGTGATAATGTCCTACTTGTATGGTATTAATTAGGGTTGTTGTTGTTTAGTCGTTAAGTCGTGTCTGACTCTTCATGACCCCATGAACCAGAGCACGCCAGGCCCTCCTCTCTTCCACTGCCTCCCGGAGTTTGGTCAAATTCATGTTGGTAGCTTCGATGACACTGTCCAACCATCTCGTCCTCTGTCGTCCCCTTCTCCTCTTGCCTTCACATTTTCCCAACATCAGGGTCTTTTCCAGGGAGTCTTCTCTTCTCATGAGATGGCCAAAGTATTGGAGCCTCAGCTTCAGGATCTGTCCTTCCAGTGAGCACTCAAGGTTGATTTCCTTCAGAATGGATAGGTTTGATCTCCTTGCAGTCCAGGGGACTCTCAAGAATCTCCTCCAGCACCACAATTCAAAAGCATCAATTCTTCGGCGGTCAGCTTTCTTTATGGTCCAGCTCTCGCTTCCATACATCGCTACTGGAGAAACCATAGCTTTGACTATGCAGACCTTTGTCGGCAAGGTGATGTCTCTGCTTTTTTAAGATGTTGTCTAGGGGGAGGGGGACAAATCCATGGAGAATAAGGCTCTCAAAGGCCACCACTGAAGATAGCTGTTTATTACCATCAGTTATGCCTCTGAGTGCCCATTGCCAAGGAGTATGAATAGGATGATGTCATTGCACTGATATCTTTGTTATAGGTTTCCCTTAGGTATCTGGTTGGTTGCTATGTCAACAAAATACTGGACTTGACACACCTTTTGTCTGATCCAGAAGGGTTCTTCTTACATTCTTACATTCTTCTGCAAAGTAAATATAGAGTTTGCTTACATTATTTATACACACACACACACACACACACACACACACACATATGCCGCCCACACTACCCAAAGGTCTCTGGGCAGCTTACAACAATTTGAATTCAATAAAAAGATAAAAACAATTAAAATACAATTTAAAATACAATGCTCTAAAAATTGCCATCAGGACTCACAGTTGATATTATTTCAATCAAAAACCTTCTGGAACTGGAAGGTTTTGACCTGGCGCTGAAACGTCATCAACGTTGGCGCCAGACGAATCTCCCTCGGGGTGGCGTTCCATAGTCTGGGGGCAGCTGCCGAAAAGGCCCTTTGTCTACAAGCCATCCCTCTTACCTCCTTGAGGGATGGCTCTTTCAGGAGGGCCCCCTGGCTAGATCTTAATAGCCGGGTAGGTTCATATGGAAGGAGGCAGTCCTTCAGGTATCCAGGGCCCAAGCCGTTTAGGGCTTTATTTGTCAGAACAAGCACTGCACATATTTTTTTAGCAGAGGATGTCAGTTTTCCATCCATGACAGTGAACTATCAAATCTGGTTTTTATGATGAGATTATAGTCATAGGTGTGGATGAAAGAGAATCTTGCCAACTGTGTAAGGATTGCATGCTAGCCCCTTTGAGGTGTTCTGATTGTATGGGGGAGCCGACTCCTCCATGTTATGTATGGAGGCTTCCTGGAGACATGACTGACATGTGCAGATGTAGGTGTGACCTTTCTGTGCATATTCATTGTCATTTGAATATTAAAATAATCCCTCTGATGCTTATTGCATCACATCTCCTCAATATATGTATCATTACTTTAAAGCAACCCACAGGGCCACTACTCTTTCATCCTGAATCAGGATGTGGGCTCATTACTTACCACTCTCAGAAGATGTCAAGTGGCTGATCAAGCATTCCATGGAATTTCCATTGAGCTTTCTGCATTGATTCCTATCTAGGATTTCCAGCACACATGTTTTTCCTCAAATACCATGCTATTTCAAAATACTGAAAATGATTTTGCTTCTGGTGCTTTCACATCCATAATGCTTTGTCAACCTGCCAAGGCTTTTTAGATAGCACACTTCTTTGATTTATTTCTAGAGTGACAATGAATTCTAGGTATTAGCTCTTCACAATATTTGGCATTCAGTACACATCTAGTGAAAACTCAAATTAAAATGGATTGTATTCGCATTAGGTAAAGGTAAAGGTTCCCCTTGACAAATTGTCCAGTCGTGTCCGACTCTAGGGGGCGGTGCTCATCCCCATTTCAAAGCCATAGAGCCAGCGTTTGTCCGTAGACAGTTTCCGTGGTCACGTGGCCAGCGCAACTAGACACACAACGCCGTTACCTTCCCACCGTGGTGGTACATATTTATCTACTCGCATATTACATGCTTTCGAACTGCTAGGTTGGCAGGAGCTGGGACAAGCGACGGGAGCTCACTCCATCGCGTGGATTCAAACTGCTGATCTTTTGACCTTGCAGCCCAGAGGCTTTGCAGTTTAACCCGCACCACCACCACGTCCCACCTGTATTCGCATTAGGAACATTTTTAATGTATATCTAATGGATCCTTGACACAGACATTAAAGCAGGGTTTCAATTCTTCATTAAACAGAAGTTTTGAGTAGCATTAGCTCTTTCTAACGTTGTTGTAGAGATGTTTAAGGGCTTTATTTCAAAGTAAACCAACTTGTACCACACCTCCTAAGCTCATGTCCAGGTCATGAAAACAGATCCTTAACAGATTTCATATTTGCCTATATTTTGCAATGCCCTTCTTTGGCACATACCGAACTGCATAACAAAATGTTATTTTGAATAGACTTAGAAATGAATACCTTAAGAAACAATACACTTAAAAATATACTTTTTTATAATAAATATTTTGAAGAAGATTTTGAATGTTTCATATTTCCAAGTATCTTCAATATTTTGAAGAAAATATATTTAAAATATGCATTGAAATATTGTGACCACTGCCAACCCTGCGGAAGGTCAGGGTGGCTGGACGGGTTTCCTCCAACAGTGCCTCTTCTGGATGAATGTGGCTCCCCCGAGTTGTGGCTTTGCTAGGCATCTGGGCTGCTATTGTGGGGAGGTGGGCAGGAAAAAAAAATAAAAACCGGGCCTTCTCGGCAGTGGCCCCTCGTCTCTGGAACAACTTACTAACAGAAATCTGCCTGGCCCCCTCGCTGAGGGCCTTAAAGAGCAAATTAAGGACCTGGTTTACAAGCAGGCCTTCCCAACAACCATTACTTAGCTTTACCTCTTCTTTTTCCTTTTTTCCCATCTTGGACTCTTGTAGTAAAATTGGGCCTCGTTTTTTAATGCACTATGTTTTCATTTATTATATTTATATCTTTGGTTTTTGTATTTTGCGTAAACCGCCCAGAGTAGACATGTTCTAGATGGGTGGTATATAAGTCTAATAAAATATTTAAATATTAAATACCCCAACATTCTGCACCTACCCCAACTCCACCCTCTAAGTTCAGCTCATCCTCCTTTAGACTCACCTAGCGGCCCAGTCCTGCTGTTCACACCTTCAGGCTGCACTACTGCTGGGGTCTCCAGGTAGTCCACTGATAGACATGGGTTTGAGGCGAACAGCCCTCTATGGAGACATGGAGCATTTCCCCTCACAAATATATACTTATTTAAATTAGACTTTCATGTGGTTTAAAATAAATTTTGGCCATGGGCAAATCAAGAGTGCAGTCGAATAGTCTCAAGATTGAAATATATCTGTGAAGATTTTCAGTCATTCAGGTGAGGTTATCTGGAAGTTGAGTCATGGCAACTGGACTTCTTTCTTATTAGGTTGAAATATTTCGCTACTCATCCAAGTAGCTTCTTCAGTCTGAGGAGAGTTGTTAGGAGATCCCTGGTATATATCCTCCATGTTTGTTTGACCTCCCTCTGGTCTGAATTAAAATTCCTCACTCAACAGGGGTGGAGGCTTTAGATACAATCTGTCTCCTATTTATCATTCTGCCCTTTCATACATCCCCAGGAAGTTTAGGACCACATACACCAGAAAAACCACTGTTAACGACCGTTAATGACCCATGACAATGGGTGGACAAGGACTGCAGAAGTGGGATTATCCCTCACCCCTAGTCCTTTGTCCTTCTAACAAGCCTATTCAGACCAGGGGAAAGTGAAACCAATGTGGAGGATATATCAGGGGTCTCCTACCAACTCTCCTCAGACAGAAGAAGCTACTTGGATGAGTAACAAAACGTTTCAGCCTAATAAGAAAGAAGTCTAGTTGCCATGACTCAACTTCCAGATCTCAAGAGTGAACACCTGCAAAATGGAAAACAACCAGAAATTTAATTATTCATCCATGCCCAGGTGGTGCCAATATTTTCCTTAACTGTGTAGAGCTGAATTAACTCAAGGAGATAAGATGGGAACAGGAAAATGGATTTTTGCAGTTTCCTCCCATTGTTTGAATCATGGCAAAGAGGGAGACAGCATTCTGTTTCTCCCATCCCTCTGTGCTGTTAATAAATAACGATCAGAGCCTGGAAAACTAGGCATCCTTACTGAGGGATTCTGAGAGCTGGAGTCTCCAAAACCTTTCTAAGTTCTGTTTGTGATGTCATGGTCTCCTGGTCTTTGTTGTCCGGTCACTTAGAAAGTTGTGTTCTCAAGGAAGGTGAATAAACATACTTTTTCACTCAATACTCCTTTTGTGATTGGGCATTTTTGTTTAGGTTTATAGCTAACAAGGTGAACAATATTGTTCTGAGTTCCAGGTGCGTCATCTCATCTTCTCTGCACATGAGTCTCAGAAATAGGTTTTGCTCTAGGCTCTAATACTTAGTTATCCGTGTGACCCAACTCAATTAACTTAATTGATTCTTGGTTAGATTGCCATTGGCAAATGCACAGTGGTCCAGTGCCTAAAAACCTATTAAAAATCAATAGGGATAACTTGACTTGGTAGGAAGTGAAATACTCTCAGTCCCAATACTGGTCTGTGTTCCACAGCATTGAACACCTGGGTTGAGAATTAGAGGGTAATCAAAACACTGGGCAAATTTAAGTATTTTGCTTATGTGACCCAAAGCTGCAACTTGAAATCTGACAGTATCTATTGTGTTGTTACGTATCTTGTTAACGTTGGGAAGGTACTGTTGGGGGGATGTTGGAAGTACAAGTCTCAGTGGCTTGAGATGAGAGTTCACAGGTAGATTCAGTGGCAGATAGAGGGAATGATACTGGGTCAGAAAACTGGGGGCTGCAAGCATTTGGAAGTGTTCTGCTTATACACCACCCCATAGTGCTTAAAGCATTCTCTGGATGGTTTACAATTTAATTATGAAGACTACACATTGCACTCCCCCTCCATGACCTAGGTACTCAATTTACTGACCTCAGAAGGATGAGAGACTGAGTCAGCTTTAAGCTATCTATCTGTACCCGCTGGGATCAAACTCAGGTCATGAGCCGAGTGTTCACTGCAGTACTGCAGTTTAACCGCTGTGCCATGAAGTTCCATTAAGAAAACAGCTAGGGAATCTTATGGATGAATCTAAGGGTTAAAGGACATTTCAGGGAGAATGCTGTGTTCCCCACAATTAACCTTTTCCCACTCCCACAGTGGGATTTTCTCTGCAATACATGCCTCAGCCATCAGAATGGCAAGTTCAGCCCATGTTTCCTTTCAAGTGACCAGTCACAAAATAAGGCACTCTAAATGCAAGGTGTATTTGCATAAAATATCATGTTATATGACAAAGAAAGGGCATGCAGTACTTGAAGGGAGTGCCTCTGCATAACACATGATATTGGTATTGTCTGGTTTAACCCTCACCATATGTTGTGCAAGAGAACTGGAATGGTGGTGGGCAAAATGCAGTATGTAACCCAAAACCCAGACTGTTTTTACACTCCCAACTCTCCCCCAGACCTCTGTTTTTCTCAACAAAAGGTTGAGCTGCAACTCCTCAAAGCCTACCAGGACAAGAATTCATCTGTTAAATAGGTTACAGGTTGCACCGTTTAACATAACATACACAAAATACACATTCTTCAAAATTGTATATAGATTGCTTGTCATTTCCTGTTGTGGGGTTTGTGCAGAGTGGATGAAAATCACTGATTTTTTTTAAATTGATTTTGATTTAAATCAAATCCACCCTGGGTTTGTGTATGTGTGTGTTTCATCTTGTTCTTGGCATTTTTGGCAATCTCTTGTGGCCCCCACAGGGTTCCAAGGGCCGAAAACTGACCCCTGGACCAACCAAATTTGCCTACCTATAAATTAGAGCAGTGGTTCCCAACCTTTGGCAACCCAGGTGTTCTTAAGACTGCAACTCCCAGAAGCCTTAGCCACTTGCTATGCTGGGAGTTGCAGTTCAAGAATACCTGGATTATCCAAGGTTGGGAACCACTGAGTTAGAGCAACCAGCAAGGCAGGAAAACCAATGGGCTGCTAGGGAGGATGGAGCTGTGCTAGAACTTAAGAAATGATTATTTTCTTTCAGTTATCTGTCTGCAGACTCAGTACATCTGAAATCCCTAGTTTTGTTCCTCATTAATGCTGGTACATGATATTTGGACTTTCCTCAACTGTTCTCTGGATATCCAGTTTTTCCAGGAAATTTGGAACCCCTCCAAATTATCAGTGAATTATAGGATATTAAACTATGGATTTCCTTGTTTCGATCATTAAAGGCTTAAGAACAGTCATTTGGTGTGGAAGGTTTGCTTTTCATGAATAGTTTTGTCTTGAGGTAAGTATGCTAAGATTGTGTTCTGAATAGTTTGCATACATTATCTCAAGTTTTTATTGAGAGGGTCTTTTAAAGACTTCCTCCTTTGCAACTACCAGGATGGTTTTTATATTGTTAGTACCTGCTGTGAGTTTCTACCACTTAGGAACTTAAATGGAACATTAGATTTCCCTTGTACCTTTCTTTTCCTAGACTAACCCATGTTAAATGGGTCAAAAACAATTGTAAACACCTAGCTTCTTGCAGGTCATGATTGTGTAGATAATTGCTTCTTACCACTCAGAGAGGGCCATTAACTAACAAGCTGGAGTACTCAAAATGGACACATTTAAGCAGCTAACCTGAAATTTTCAGCATTTTTTTTCTCTCCCTGATAGGCACTGTGGAAGAGTCAGACTCAGGCAATTTGATTTGCCTTTCATAGTTTGTGACAAGGCTCATGATTATTACATACAACAAAATATCCAGTGCCACAAATTAGCAGATCCTGCTGTTTTGGACAGGCAGCATTTAAATTGCTGCCACTGAACTGTTGGCTGCATCCCAGTCTGCCATAGTAATTACTGATGAGTTCTTGGATTTCATCAAGCCAGCAAGGTGATCACCCCCTTGGAACACAGGAGGTATGGCAAAAACAAAGGGACAGAGGAGGGGGAATGGTCACATCTCTGTGCTAGAACTCTGGCAAGTGCCACTTGAATTATGGCACTTATTTGGCAGGAGCAAAACTCTGACAGAGAATAGTTTGCAGCAGCACGAGATTATAGCTTCTTCTCTTTTTCCTTCCAAGGGGAATTGCTGTGAGCACTGAAGCAAAGAAGCCAAATTGGGTGGTGAGGGCGGGGAGGTGGAGACAGCAAAGATTATGATGCCAAGTGCAGTATGGAAACTTGTGCTTGGTGATAGTGTTACAAGCTCTTGTTTCACTGCCCTTTCTTAGATTTTTGATCAAGGAACCAAGTTATAATAAATGATTAGAGGAGATATAGTATAGTCTCTTTTGCCTTCTCTTTCAGATTAGTAGAACCCAGCTGGAAAATGCTTAATTGGTGTAAAATGTTCTTTCTTCTTTATCTTGTAGACACTGGTTAGATAGGTCTATGGGCATTATAGAGGAGCCTGTTTCATCTGGGAAGAGGTCTAGAATCAGTTCCTTTACACACCTATACCCAGCTGGTAATCATGACTGTCAGACGATCTCTTAGCAGTTTGGGGAGTCACCCTTCTCACATGTAGCAAACTTCTGCATGTGCATGACCACATCCAACAAAAGGATACATGCAATAAAGACACCTTATATGTGCAGGTGGCCTTCTCTGAATATACCTTGAGAGTCCCACACAGTCATGGCTGTAATAAGAGTGTTGCCAATCCAGTGCTTCCTTGTTGTTTCGGCATGGAATACAGCTATTCTAAAGACCATGAGATTTACTATGAGTTAGAGTTGATATACATACTTTGTGTCCTGCAGTGCTGGTGGACTTGTTTGTCTTCTGCCTTTTAGTTGTAAATCTAACTTTAGAAGCATAGAAGTAAGGAAAGGGTTTTTTAAGATGTCGCTTGCCATGGTTAGCAAGACATCCTTGGCAGGCAGTCCTATGTGGTGAAGCACTATGTGGTGAAGCTCTTCACGTGTTGTCAAGCTGTTTGTCTCATGTGAGTGTAGCCTCCTTTACAGTCCTTGACAAAGCATCTTGTTGCCTTTGCTCTCCCTCTGCACCTCCATTACCTGTGACTTTTGGCATAGGAAGCTTGAGACAGGACACCTGTTCCACACAGGTGAGTCCCACGCCTGATTTATGGCGCTTGGGGATGTTGCTGTTCTGCATTCTAGTTGCATGAATCCCACATTTTTGTTTGGAGGGTACTGGAAGTTGTCATTCTCAAAAGTAACTTTTCCAGACTCTGATGATGTAGAACCCTGAATGTGATAAACTAAGACAGGAAGGAAGCAATGGAGAAATGTAGGACTTCACTGATCTGCCACTGCCCACTTCATCATGAAGTGAGTCATTAGCATTTTCCACCAGTTTCCATGTGAAAGGCTGGCACTGCAACTGTGATTAAGGAACCAACAAATCACAAAAATGCGAGACAGCAATAGGGAACATACTGAGATTATGATAGTGCCATCCAGATTCTCCTGAACACCTGAATGACTTACAGGGTTATTCAAAATTAGGTCTCACTGGCCAAAATCCTGTTGAGGATTTATGCCACATAATGCAATTGGCAGAAATCTCAATGGGAGACTTGCCATGAAACAGAAGTTAAGGAGGGATTTGCTATAGTTCATTAAGTCTCATGATTCAGCCTATGCTAACTTTTCCTCTTGCAACAATAAGCCAAAGAGATTTATGTCAATTATGTATAACTCCCATTAGGTATAACTAATAAAATGCTAGCCATTGTATTCAGTTGGACTTACTCTCAAGTGCATGGGATTATGATCAGGGTTTTTTTAAAAAATCAGAGCTGGCGAAAGTTTGTTTTATTTTATTTTATTTTATTTCTTATCCCTTTGTTGATGATGCTACATCTTCCAAGGACAGCAAGACCATCATCAGCCTGTTGTATCCATCAGGGTTCTGTTTTGTCACCTATGCTGTTTAACATCTACATGAAACTGCTGGATGTAGTTTCTGGGGTTTCTGTGTGTGGAGTCATTAATATGTAGATGACACCCAATTCTTTCTCTCCTTTCCATCTCATTTCAAGGATGCTGTTTTGGTTCTAAATCAGTGTCTAATGTCAGTAATGGACTGGATGAAGGTGAATAAACTGGTGCTTCTGTTCATTCAAAAGACAGATCGAGGAATAGGCATCCCTGTGATGGATGGGGTTGCACTCCCCCTGAGAATACAGGTGCGCAGCTCGGGTGTGCTCCTGGATTCATCCCAGAGCCTGGATGCCCAGATTCCAGTGGTGGCCAGGTGTGCATTTGTTCAGTTAAAACTAGTGTGCCGGCTGCACCTGTCTCTGTAGATGTCTGACCTGGCCTCATTGACACATGACTTTGTTAACCCTGATTGAATTACTGTACTGCACTGTATGTGGGGCTGTCTTAGAAAGTGCAATGCACTTATTGTGGTCTACCAGAATGCAAGAAGAGCAGATCAAACTAAAGCCTTCTCTAGTCCTGCATTTTGTTCACACTGTATCCAGGCAGATGCATATGGAAAAACCACCAGCTGGTAATGAGTGCAACAGCTCCTGCCCTCTCATTCTGTCATAGATACTGAAAGTGATACATAGCTGTCCTGACTAGGATCTATTGATGGCTCTAACTCCCATGCATTTATCTAATCCTCTTTTATAAAGAACTATTCCTGAAGCTCCTGACGCTCTTGAACTCTGTTTGTGCTTAAATAGTTAACATACAACAATGGATTTCGAGGCATTAATAATATATCATAGCATAGAGGCATTAAAACAGGACTATTAGCCGCTGCATTTCTACATTTGATTGATATTAGCAGTAGTCACATACAATTGTTGATATTAGTAATATTCTTGCAGTAGGAAAGATCAAAAGTTATTTGCTTTGTTGATTACCTCTAACTCTGTTTTGTGAATCAAAACATTTTATTTCTAAGTTATTTGCTGTGGCCAAAACAATTTCTTGTTTATGTCTTGATATATATGTGTTTTTAAATATATATATAAATAAATATATATCTATATATAAAAAGCATGTGCACACACACACACACACAAAAGCACACATATAGTCCTGTTTATATATATATAAACAGAGATACTGTCAATAGTACGGTTAATGAGGTGTTTAATGGGGGATGGGTGTCTCCATCTCACTATAAGAAACAACAGGCTGATTTACCCAAGCATCTGCCTCAGTTTATATGTGATCAGTCACTGTCTCAATACTTAGTGTATTGCAGCTGACTACATGAACCACCTCTCCAAAAGTTTAATGAATACCTCAAAAACATCTTTTTAAAGTATTGACAATTGCATGTTTCTCTTGCAGCAGACCAATGGGTCACTGATGCACTTGACCTTTGTATTAAAGGGGAAAACATTTTCAGCAAGATGGAAAACCAAACAGCTTCAAGTGGCATGATATTTTATACCTCTTTGAACTATAACATGCCTGGTGCATCACTGTTTGTGTCACTAAGTCTCCACTGTTACTGTTACTCTCTCAAATTTGTTTCTGTGCCCTCTCCCACTCTGTTTCCGTCCTTCTCCCATTTCTCAGTGCCATACATAAGTGTCAGATTTAGCAGATTCTCCGCTTCCTTGTATATATGTTTGATACTTCTTCTTTGTAGATTAAGGGAATAAGGTAGCTGGTGGAGGTATTTGTCCCCCTTCATCTATTAATGACATAGTATATTAACAGAACGATTTCATGTATGTCATATTTTACCCAGATTCAGCTTTCTGTGCTTACTTTGGATAAGGCACAATCTTTGTGTATATGTTGTATGTGTGTGTGTGCGTGCGTGCATGCATGCGTATGTATCGGACAGACAGTCAGACTGTCTGTCTGTCCCATACAAAAATAAGTATGCTGCTTTTGATGTTATGTTTCCCTTTTCTGAATCCTTTGCCATTAAAAAAAATCACATGAATAGGACTTTACTAAAATTACATACTAGAGATATAAGCTTGATGCCGCCCATGATAAAATACTTCATATCTTGATAAAGTTTCATATTTCCTTGATATATATCACTTACTGTAGGCTTACTGATTCAGTCTCTAGTTTCTAGGATGTAACTGTGGAATGCAAGCATGTCTCATTAAATTTGTGCTCGGCTTGTTATTGCAGTTGTTAATGAACAGGAAATCAAATATCAAATAGAAACGACTAGTTCCCTGTATCTCAAAGACGATATTGTGCATTACAAGCACTGTAGCATGGAAATTGCAAATAAGCAATATTGAAGATCTAACATACAGAATAGTTTCCACATGGCTGGTTTTTCCAAGATGCTGTTTCTATAATAGATTCATCTAACTCTTGTTACTGTATATTAGTGAGAGCTAGAAAACATACAGTTCAAGCTCTCTTCTAAAATTATATAATATTTACATTAATTTCATTCCTACATATCAGGTGGAAGAGCATCTAACCCACTTTCAAAATACTGGCACTGATGTATTATGTTGCCTTCCCATTTTCCTAATTGCAGTATTTTAATGAGTATGGCATATTAAAATTTCTACCAAGTGGTTCCATAGCTTCTGCTCTCTTTTGAAGGTCATTAAAAAAAGAGATAAAGGAGGGTAGGACCATTGTACTGACAAATCTAGCCAGATCAGTCCAAGACATCTTGTGCCATACCATCTCTCCTCTACACATCTTCTTAGGGATGGGAATGGGCACCTTTAAGGGTCTGTCCCACTGAGTGATTCCTGTGATGATTCTACTTCAGTAATCTCATGTTTCAATACTGTGGGAATGTTGCAGCAGCTCAACTGTTGACTTTACTGTGATCTTCTGATTACTCCTTATTTTGCATACACTTCTGTTTATGTTACTATAGAACTGGTGTCAAATGCTGAAATATGACAGGAGTCAATATCTTGATTGATGACTGGCCCAGATACAATGTACTCTGAGTACACAGAGTGGCTTTCCAGTTTTATTGAGCAAATGTAGCCTGCTTTCCCCCTGCCCCCATGCCTATAGCTGTAAGAAAAAGGTGTAAATGATATAATAGATGGCAAAAATCTTGACTCCATGCACATCTGTCTTTCTCAATTTAATATTGCCTCTTCTCAAAAAAAAATTATTCAGGGGCATGGTTGGATTTCAAGCTTCTATGATCTGCTTTATGTTTTTACTGGAATCTGGAGATCTGCAAACCAGAACAAAACCCAAAAGGGTAGTGCACTAGATGGGGCCAATTGCCTCCTTCATCTTACGAACCTTACACTGAGATGGTCTGCAGGTGCAAAACAAAATCTGAGTTTCTTACTGTGGAAAGGTACTATATTTTAAGACCAAACACTCCCCCCTCCACAAATGGGCAGTAGAGCAGGACAAAGACCTAATCAGTGACAACCAATAAATACTTATATTTTATAGAGCAGAATTGGATGTTAGGAGACATTCCCAAGGCTGGCCACAGAGTCTATGCCAAGAATTCCTGTTTAAGTTGCAATTTTTTAGACAACAAACTGTGTCAGCATTTATCATGATAAAGGCCCCTGTACATTTTTGCTAGGGAACACTGAAGCTCAGATATATATAATTCCCCTAGGCAAGTAATAGGACAGAATTACTTTCAAGCACATTTGAAGCCCTGCCATTTCAGTAGAAGACTAACTTTATCCTATGAATTTTTACAGTTAAGTTTTTAAAGCTGGAAAGGACCCCCATCTGCCAGTGCAGAATCTGAAGCTAAACCATCCCTGACAGACATCCAACCAACCCATATTTTAAAACTTCTAATGGAGAAGCAACATATACAATTGGAACATAGAATGTGAAAAATATGAATCAAGGTAAACTGGAAACTATAAAGCAAGAAATGGAACATATGAACATTGCAGTGCTTGGTGGCAGTGAACTAAGGTGGACTGGAACAGGATATTTTCAGTCAGACAACTACAAAGTGTTCTACTCTAGAAATGACAAATCCAGAAGAAATGGAGTGGCTCTAATACTGAGGCAAGATGTAGCACAAGAAGTTAGGGACTATAATGCTAGGTCTGACCAAATAATATCAACCAGACTTTGTGGAAAACTTATCAACATAACCATCATTCAAGTCTATGCTCCAGCTACTGCTGCTGAAGAAGGTAACAAGTGGGGTACCACAGCGATCATTCCCAGTACTGATGGCCTTTGACATTTGTGTTAATGACTTGGATGATGGGGTGCAAGGAATGTTTATCAAATTTGTGGATGACACAAACTTGAAATAGCTAATAGGGAAGACAGAAACACAGTGCAAAAAAAATATTGATAGGCTTGAGCACTGGGCTGAAACAACAAAATGAAAAGGTTTGAAGGACCTTAAAATTATTGTAGCTCATAAGCAGAACATGAGACAACAGTGAAATGTGGCTGCAAAAAAGGCAAATGGTCTTCTAGGCTTCATTAACAGAAGTATAGTTTCCAAATTCCATGAAGTACTAGTTCCTCTCTCTTTGACACTGGCTAGGCCTCATCTTGACTACTGTGTTCAGTTTTGGACATTGCACTTTAAGAAGGATTCAGACAAACTGGAATAAGTTCAGAGGGCAGCAACGATGATCAGAGGATTGGAAACCAAACTGTGGGGAAAGGCTTAAAGAACTGGGCTTTTCTCAGCCTTGAGGGGGAGGGGAAGACTGAGGGGAGATATGATAGCACTCTTCAAATACTTAAAGGTTTTCATTAAAGAAGAGGGGCAGGATCTGTTCTTGAGATCAAGAATAGTGCAGAAGACATAATAGTGGACGCCCAATACAGGAAGCCCAATTTCAGTTAAATATCAGAAACATTTCTTAACTGTTCGAGCAGTACAACAATTATTCCATGATCCTATGATTACATAAGAATACCCAAATTAAAATACGGAAAGCCAAAGAAAAATAGTAATCCAAACAATATACAGAAATACAAAACCCAGGAAAGATTCTTAAGTCCTTTAAAATATTAAGGAGGCAATAGGCAAATTTTTAAAGTGGGAGTTCACACTACTGATAGTAATAATTCTCTGATACTTGAAGTGAAGGATAAAATAATGGTAGTGAGTACATTAAATAAATATTTGAAGATAATGGACAAACAGAATTCATTCTATCAGCTGTCAGTACTGGACCAGAAATACAGAACTCTGAAATCCAAAACAGCTAAGGAAAAAATGACAGATCTCCAGGACTTGATGATGTTTTTATGCAACCATAAGAGCTGATAATCACTTAAATGTTTTAGTGGATATTTTCAGTCACATCTGCAGAATAGGAAACATTTCTGAAACTAAAACCTGCCAAGAAAGTTGAAGATCAGATGACAGAGGATATAGGGAAACAAAGAGGGAAATAACAAGGACGTATGCATGGGAATTGTAAGGATGCTCTATGCTTGTTTCCACATTGTAAAATTGTTAGATGTTCTTTCAAATATTTATATAAAATAATTACTGCTGAGGGCTATTTTTTTCTGCCTTTCATAGATCAATGTAGGTTGTTGCTACCTTTTCGCTTGTGGTGTTGATCAGTAACCCTTGGCATAATTTTTTAAAGACACAATGCTCACTACCCACTCCATTACTCATAACTCCTCATATATTGTACAGTACCTTTAATTGTATCTTTCTGACAAAACCAGTGAGCAGCAACACAATAGCAAATCCAATGATACAAGATAAATTGGAAACAGTGACAAAGAGAGACCTAAAGTAGATGAATCACTCAGACAAGTTTAGCAGTTGACATTTCATGAAGCTCCCAAAAAAACTGATTCATTTTTAAGATAGCACCACAAGACTCTTGGGCTGTGCTGCAGCAGACTAGCACCGTAATTTTTATATTTATTTAGTTTATTTAAAATATTTCTATCTCACCTTTCTCCCCAAAAGGACATGATTGCCAGCCCCCACTGAATTTCTCCCACTGATATCAGTGCATGTGACCCCCCCCCCCAAAATACCCACACCCTTACCTTCCAAAGTATTGCATTTATTAAAAACAAAACAAAAAACAAGTACTCTCATTTGGGACAGTAGTAACTCCATTGACACAGAGGTTGCTTCTCACATTGCTTATCTAGCTACCATAATTATATGAAATTGTCATCTTGCCAACTCATATCGCTTACAGAGACACAGTGGGTACAATTTATATACCTTAATGCATTATTTAGCAGCTGGCTCATTTTACAATCAGGTTTCTACCTCACAACCTTACGAATAAAACATATACTTTACTAGTATATAGAAGCACTAAATGTTCACACATAAAATAAAAGTGCAAACTGAACTACCTAAATTAAGTGTCTGAACCATGTGGGAAATAGCACTCAGAGTTGCCATGACCACACCTACTGCTTGGTATCAGGGCAAGATGTTTGCAGTGGATGTAAATTCTTGCTTGTCTTGTCCTTGTACACACGGACAACGCCTTGTACATTTTTCTCCTCACCCTGTGGGAGGATGATGTTTTCTGGTGCTATTATCTTAGTGTCTTTTTGGAAATTGTACAGCTTGTACACCTTGTATGACTTGCACAACTCCATTATTATGATTTCTTAATGAATGCATTCCCTAAATACACATCTGATATTGCAATATGTGAAGGAATTTTTTAAAAAAGTTTCTTCAAACTTTATTTAAACAACAGCAGCCTGAATCCCTTTGGTACTCCCAACTAAGGTAGACCCATTGAATCGGAGGGATTTACATGTATATTCACTGACTCTTCAGCAACTGATTAAGTGTTTCTACTCTAGTTGGAACTACTATTTGGATATAAGCCAACATTTATAAGAGCCAAAGCACAGGGTCATACAGTACCTGTGATAAATCCACCATGATGAACTGAGAGACCACACCACTTCAGATTGTAGGTGCAAAGTTGGAAGTAAACATGATTCACAACTATTAACTAGTGTGTTAGGGACATAGCTTGAAAAAATTCCTTATCATTGCTATGCAAGCTTTCTATAAGTTTAACCTATATATGCAGAGCCTTCAAACATTTGATAATATACCTGAAGTTTGAGTTGGTAAGCAGTAAATATGAAATAGAATTGCTGAATGTGGAGTTTGGCAATAAATTCAGACTAGATCAAAAGTCTAAGATAGGAGCCAGAAGAGGAAAAGTTATTTCTGTTTAAATGGAACTCTACCCAGAAATACTCTGTGAATATTTACGTTGTTCATAAGAGACAATGGATCAATTAAATGTATGCATGTTAGTTAATTTAAAAATTAATATTGATGCCTGAGATTAAGTATCTCTAGAATAATTAATTTTGTTTACTCATTTTATTTTAATTTAGAAAGGATTTCAAGGACATAACTAATAAAACTCTCTTGAGGAGTCTGATTTTCATTAGGCTATTGCTCAAATTGAAATTGCCCTTGAAAGACACAATGCATTTTTATGTATGCAATTCAGAAATAGTGCTATTTGGATGTGCGTACTGAGAATTCTGGATTAAATATAAACTAGAGTAAGAAAAACCCTTATGAAGCAGTTTTTGGTTACTATACCATTGAGAGAAGGTAGGGGTTATATATACTTCTCTGGGTTCCTTCAAGATTTGTATGATTGCTTACTCCTCTATTTTTGGTTCACTCACAGAATCTAGACATTTGTGCAAGTGTTCCCAAAAATTGCAAACCAGGGTTCCAGGCTGACAAGATAAATGCTTAGATCTTTTACCTTTAAAAAACTGATTCCTGGGTGCTCATGAGATGTGGTGTTGTGGCTCGAGCGTTGCCTTGGGACTTGGGGGTGAAAGTTCTAATCCCACTGAATCATGAAACTCCTTGAGTGACCATAAGCATGCCACTTCCTCTCTACCTGACCTTTCTTTGACATTGTGTATCTACTATATATGTTATACTTCTGGAGGAGGAGAACCTTGATCTCATTGGAGGAAAGGTGTAATATAAACGCAACTGATAAATGTTATGTGTCAACAAGTCGGAACTAGCTTATAGCAACCCTTATAGGTCTTTTGAGGTAAGTGTGACATTTAAATAACAGTTTTCCCAGTTCCAACCCCCTCAGTGGTCAAGCAGGGATTTGAGTCCAGGTCTTCTGAGTCCTGGTCTGTCACTTGTCCACTACACCACACTGCATTTTCAACTAATAAATAAATAAATGTAAATAAAATGCATTTTAAAATGCACATCTCCTGTTTTCTGCTTAATATTTCCAAAGATTGGTTTTTAATTCTTCTGATAAATTTTTTTATTCCCCCTCCTTAAAAAAGACTCTTTAAAAAATGGGGAAAGGGAGTGGTACTCAAAGTCCTCATCTGATGTTAGCTTGCAGAAGTTGAAACAAGGAAACTCTGAGTTGAATTTCATTAGATAAACATTGTGAAAGGCCCAGGCATGATGAAATTTGCTTTGTCTGGTTTTCCATGTGTATATAGTTGCATATAGTGCTGCTGTTTGTCTCCAACACTGCAGTTTCCACATAATTAGTTTCATGCTCTCTATATAATTAGTAGCATTATCACCTGCTGTAGTGTTGCCTTCTAAATTATCCATGCTGTTATAGGTTATGTACTAGATGGGGGTTCCTTCTCACCCTTTACTTGCTGAGATACTTTAAAGAGCTTATTGTTAGTATGGAGGGTCCTCTTCAAAACTGAAATTTAAATCCTTTGTAAATGAATCCCCATATTGGTCATTATGCCATTTGAATAAGAATGATATAATCTCTCAATGCTGTTCACATTAATCTGCACTGTAGTCCCAAGCGGCAACTCAGTTTAGTCCTTTCTTATCTGAATGCAATGCACATATACTGCACTCAATGGGATTTATCTTTTGTTACCTTTCTCCATAATCCTTATGTGGCTATCTCTGAACAATGTATTCTTACTATTCAGTTTTCTTAAGAACCTTTAAAATTCAGCAGACGCCACACACATAAAACCTAATTAGTTTTCTGAGGACATTTGTAAGATGAGCCACAAATAAGTGAAATCCTATTTTCCTATTAAGCACAATATTAAAATAGGGGGTTGGGTCTTGAGAACGTTCATGTCTTATAAATGACATCTTTGATGTCTTCTTCACCATCACACCTTCTTTCACTTGCTTTTTTGCTAGTCATTCCCCTCTCACCTCCTCTGTCTTCTCACTCCTCCTTCACATGCCCTCTTGCTTGCCTTTTGGGTGTTCTTCTCCAAGCTCTGACGTCTTCCATTTTCTCCACCCCTTCTCCTTTCTCTAAGTGCTTTGTTGGGCACTCCTCTTTTGTCTTCACACTTCTCCATCATGTCTTATTTTCTTGCTTGCTTGGTGGGTGCTCTCCTCTGACTTTTGCTGTTTTACTGTCATGCTTGGTGATGTAAATGCTAGTTTACAGTCTGTTTACTGTGGTTGTAAAGTTGGGTTTAGGATGCTAGAACATAAGTCAATACTGGAATTCTAGTAAAAGTAGGGGTGTTTAAAGTCAGCAATTCTAAGTTGGAGATCCCCTGTACTTTGTCCAAATGTTTCTGAAAACCCAATTAAAGTCCAGTTGAGATCAAATAATACATAGTGGATATTATCTTGGAACAACTCTGTTTAAATTCTAGTCTCAAATCCAAATTTAAGCATTCATTTTATTCCTAGCTTCCCTTACACCAGGTCTGGGTAAAGTGTGATCTGGCTAATACTGCTGAACACAGCTGCCATCTGCCTTGTCAGCATAGCCATCCAGCAACATGTAAAAGAAGCTAGGGATGGCCAGTGCAGTCCTGTCCCCTCCTTTCCTAACTTCCCCATATTTCTTGGCAAAGTCTGCAAAAGAGCTTTGTGTTTGAATATGGTCATAAAGCTGAACACAGTAAGAAGTGCTTCCTTGTTACTTGGAGCCTTTTAACTGTGTTTCCTTGAATGCAGTTACAGCTTCCCTGTAGACTTTGCAATACAGGGAGATCTTCATGGTTTAAGGGAATAAAAAAGAATATCTGATATCCGAATTACCATCCAGTTGTACAAGATATGGGATCTTGAGGAGAAGATAACCCTGTTAGTCTACAACAAGAACAACAAAGAGCCTTGTGGCACCTTCAAGAATAATAGATCTGATTATAGGGAACACTTTTGTAAACCACCATTAGGCATTCTCTCACACTTACAGAAATTAAGAGTGAGAAATTCAGAAAGTGAGTAGGCAAAAACAAAACAAAACCTTGGCTCACCTTGAGCAGGTCTTGCATGGTTTCCAGGCTTGGTTTCCTGCTGCTCAAAATGGAGGAAAGGTTCCTTCCATGGGCAGAAGCAGAGAATGCTCCCTGCTCTCAACCTCCTACCTTGGTCAGGGTGCCTTCATTTCTCCCATTGATATCCCAGCTCTGCCAGCACATTAGAATCAGGGGCCCTGAAGCGTTCTTCATTTGTGAATCTGACTGTATAAAGTGATATTTACTGTGGGTACAAAATAAATCGTAAAGATCTACAAATGGCCCATGAGTGCAGCGTCAGCATTTAGAGGACTCCACTGAGGCAGAACACATTGCTTGAGACACATTCCAGACCTTGGAATCTCTTCCAGGAAAAGGTTCTTTTCATCCAACTCCAACTGTGCAGGGTCCTGCTCCTAGGCCAAAGTCATGTGTCTGATTTTTTCCCCATTAAACACAAAGAAACACAAATTTCCTGGTTTTTTGTTTGTTTTTTAATATGGGTAGGTAAGCATGAAAACAGTAATGGAGAAGAGAGTAGCTCTAGAAGAGAGTTAGGACCAAACTGAACAAGGCACCATCCACATAATTAGCAATTGGGTGACTAGATTAAAAATAAATAAATAGCATGCACAGTTTGCCTCACCCCCCCCCCCCTGTCCTTTGGACTAAGAGGCTGCCATTGGAATATGAGGCTCTAATCGTTTCTCCTCTGCCGTGGTCCTTACCTGCACCACACTTTACATGCTATTTACATTGTGAGAAAAGATCCTGTCTGCTCCAGTGGACGTTTTTTCATGATATACATATAATAGGTTTGGGGAAACAGATGTTGATGAAGACAGTAGCAAGGGCCTTTTTAAAAGCCATCCACACAATTGCTAATTGCACAATTGGCACTGTGTCCAATTTGGTTGCTGATTTGTGTATGTATAGGTAATTAGTAAACCTTTTTTCTATTACCCATTGCATTATATTATAGAACAGCCCTGGAAAAACAGAAAGGAGAAATCAGCATAAATAAAACATGCGTTTGAATTTGGAAATTTAGGGTTAACCATTGTGCTATTCTTCCTTGAACTTCTAAGCCAGCCAGCTACCTCCATGTAGAATTCCTGTTAGTGACAAGTGGTAATGGTTTAAGCACTATGTTCATGTCATTGGATAATGTCTTAAATGAAATCTATATCTTGGCAAAAAATGCCCATGCAAATGTGTTAACTGAGGGCAACTCATCGGCTTCTCATTGGATTGTCACTATGAAAGAGGGTGAGCTATTTCAGTGGAATCAACAGCTATTTTTCAAATTTACCAGCAGCCCAAATGGGCTGTGATAAAAGAATTAATTAGCTTTTCCTCTTTTTTATTATTTTAACAATCAAAATGGTGGCTATGTGCTGTAAAGGTTGCTATAATTGTTTTTTTTTTAAAAAAATTAAAAAATGAGTTTAAGTGCCAAAATTTCTTTTCTTTTAAAATGGCCTCTCGAAATATAGTTAAAATGCCTCCTACAACCTATACAGCAGTGGTCTCCAACCTTGGGCCTCCAGATGTTCTTGGACTTCAGCTCCCAGAAATCCTGGCCAGCAGAGGTGGTGGAGAAGGCTTCTGGGAGTTGTAGTCCAAGAACATCTGAAGGCCCAAGGTTGGGGACCACTGCTATAGAGGACACAAGAGAACATTTTCCCCCTAAATTAAAAAAAAAAGGAGGGCATGAGTGTCAGGGGGCTGTGAAAATGGCCCTGGGCCACATGTGGCTGATGTGGCCCACCCCTGCTATGAATGATACACTGTTTTCAGTAAAATAAAATGTGGTATTCTAGTGGTGGTATTGAAGAGAGAAGACATTTATGTATTTACTTACTTACTTACTTACTTACTTACTTATTTATTATTTTTCAAAGACCACCTACTCTGAATATATATTTTTTCTTCGAGCTATTCTAATCACATCATTGTTGCTGTTTAATCCTAGGTGTGTGTGCTGGAGAGACAGATATTTGATTTCCTTGGTTATCAGTGGGCACCAATCCTGGCAAATTTTGTACACATTATTATAGTCATACTTGGCTTATTTGGAACCATCCAGTATAGACATCGCTACATAACAGGAGTAAGTACCGTTAACCTTGTATAATTAATATTGTATTTGCCATGAATGGTAAAATTTAAAAATTAAAAACATGGAACAAGTTTGGGATTGAGTCTATAGATATATCAGTTTTCCAATGGGTTTTTAGATATGTTTAGTATTCTTTTATAATATCTGGTAAAACAGAAAATTGATTTTAAAACACTTAAATTTATGGAAAGGGTTTTTTTCAAAGAGAAGGTGGGAAAATTCAAATACTATTTTGTGAAATGAATTGACCTTTAATGCAACATTCTTGAAATGTTATATTATTTGTGACATTTTTTGCACAGAAGAAAGAGAAACACAATTTGACTCCTTATTTGAAAATAAAAATATAGGCCGTAGAAAAGCCACACAATCTTGAAAGAAGCTGGCTGTACAGTCCAAACTAGGATAGATAATATAGGTCAAAATCCTGTTGCAGAGTTATGTTGGCATAACACAAATGACGCAAGTCCCAGAGGCAAATTGCCTTAAATGAATAAGTCTCCTAGATATTATCTGTTCTATACTGAGTCGAGCAACTCACATAAAGCAATTCCCCTCCAAAAGTTATGCCCATTCATCACATTATGCTGGTGCAGCTGCCCAAGAAAATTTGGCCATTGAGAAAAAGATAACTACTGCCTGATCCTATGTCATTTGCTTCAGAGGGGCTTATTCCCAAGGAATGTGGATACAATTGCAAACTTAGAAGTATATGCTAGTGACAAATCAAAGTCAGAGTTAAAAGCCCTAGAGTCAAACATAAAGCCAAACACTTTGGGAGATAGTTCAGGTACAGCTGCATATGGAAATGCACTTCATCCTTATGGTGTGGGAATGTCTGTCCTGCATTATGGCCTACTAGGCATGTATGTGTGGGTACAGTGTTTAGATAGAAACTGTCTTGAAAATGCAACATATCTAGGTCCAAGTCATGTCCTTAACACCCCATCAACATCCTGGGAACAGACCACATGTTTCATATGTCCTAGAGAACATTATGCCATGTGTAAATATCCTTGGGTCCATAGAAAGCTATACTTACCAGACACAGGGTGATATATGATACAGTCCCATTTTTCTATCACAGTGTATAGTAAATTGATCAGCTAAAAAGACAATCTGTAGTATTTTCAGCATAATGACTTTTCAGGAAATGCTACCAGATTTGCTCTGTACAGTTTTCCATTTGATGTGCCATTTTTGTGACAATTTTCATACTTACTAATGTGAGAAGTATGTGTTTTCTAACTTTTTCTACTGAAAAATCCCTAAGATTCTTCTGAAATCCAAATTGAACAGACTGTGGTAAGCCCCTATCCCAACTCTTTGCTTCCTGCTTACTATTCTTGACTGAGAATCATCTTGGATGACAAATGTTACTACAAATTCACGAGTCATGATTTCATTTCCAAATGGTTGGACTTAATGGCCTTATGGTTGGACTTGGTGGCCTTATAGGCCCCTTCCAACTTCACAATTCTATGATTCTAGGATGGAGATCCCATCTGTTCCTAGCATCTGGGAAGAACCATTCTTGCTTCTTTAGAATAAATCCATTAAAACCACCCCACAGTGAACTGTTGGTGCTTGGCATTTTTACAAGCAGTCTCCTTCTGTGCTGTGTGTGTGTGTGTGGGGGGGGCACTTTGGACTTGATAAGGCACTGATCAGCGAGCTTTGTGGGTGATTTACAGGTTATTGGCTTTGTCACTTAAGGATAAAGATATCATTCGACTGGACTAGAAAGAACTCTTGTTGGTGTTCTCTAACCACTGTAATGAAAAGAAGATCTCTATTATTTCATGGGCTAGCAAGTTTAAACCTCTTCATTTTTCATAATTTGTGAACTTGTTGAATCTCATTGTTTATTCTGTGTTTGTTTATTAGCTACATTTACCTTTCTAATAGTGAGCTCAAGGTGACATGCCTGGCAGCAACACTAAGAGGTTGGATGAGAGACAGTAATCAGCTCAGGGTTACCTCATAAGCTTCACAGCAAAGTTGGAACTTGAACCTGTCTCTCTCAAGTCCCAGCTACACTACATTGTCCAAAGTAATACTCTTCAGAGTTCAAGCTGTCACAGTTGCTGGTTGCTTGTACCTAGGCTGAAACAGAACAGCTCTTTTCAGATGTTCATATGCAGCAGAATTTGGATATGGTAGGGAGCAGAATTGCATAAATTGCTCTAATTCAACCTACATACAATAAGTAGAGTAAATGTGCTGATAGACCATAGTGTATGCATGCACACTCTCCATAAGCATGCATAGGTTGGGGTTGGAGCCAGTGAGTATGGCCATGTAGAAAAGTTCCTTAAGTGCACATATAACAGTGACTTCTTGCTAATGTTGTTTAGCAAATTGGCAGTGCTCATTTTCTCCCTAAAGCCTTTCCCCGCTCTGGCCCAAATCCTGGTCAGTGCTTTTACTGAATAAAGCCATTTAGTTGCACTGATGTGAAGCATATTCATAGGAGCATTTCACTCTGAAACCACACCACACTGGCTTTTAGCCCTTTAAAGCTAGAAGAGGTTACAGGAGGTAAAATATTTAAATGGCAAATTGCACCCACCAGAGTCTTCTGGGGTACAGTTTGTGATTTGGGGGCAAAAGAAAATCTGGAGAGTGTGAAGCGGCCCTCCAAAATCCTGGGGAAGGCAAAAATTGTGTCCAGACTCTTGGAAGCTGGCCACCCTTGATCTGTTTGATAGCTATTAGGACTTGTAAAACTTTACTATCAGAAAATCTACAATTTATTTTTGTATCACCAATCAAAGAATCCTTATCTTACCACTAGTAGCAAAACATCTGCTGCTGCTTGTCTCCTGGGTGAGGATCCTTGAGTAACTCTTTTTAAAATGGCCACTGGATTTGTGGACTAGATATTAATGGGTTCTGCCAGAGCTCTGTCATTGATGCAGTTCCTTTTTAAATGGCACCAGTTTGGTTATGTAAAAGCAGAGCCTCTTTATCCTATTAACATTAGTTCAGACCCAAAGAGCTTTGTCACTGCAAGTAACCTTTAGTTATGGAGCTTTTTTCAAGCCTCTTAGTCATGGAAAGTAAGCAAGTAAATCCCCAGCCTTCAACTGGAGATTAGCAGTTAAACTAGTCTACCTTTCTATTTAAATTGTAAGATGATACTTTAACTACTGCTATGCAGATCACTGCTTGAATTTTAGTAGCTAATATGGATTTGGGGGATAAGATTAAAAATTGTCATAATTAGTTTTAAGCTGCAATCCTAAACACACCTACTGAGAAGAAAACTTTGCTGACATCTGTTGATTTACTTTCAAATACACATGCGATGACAGGGTGCTTTTAAAAAAAATCCTGTATGGGTTTTATTTAGAACCTGTTTGTCTCCTTTTAGTATAGTTTACTTATTTCAAATGCAAAACCAGGCTATTATTCATTAACAATGTCACTTTCTGTTTTGCTTCATTTTTATTAGGCAGTTGAAGCTTTAAAAAGCTTTTGTCCTTCCATGAATATATGCAGTAAATAAAATGTTTATATTATATTACTGGATTATCTTTGTCAATGTTTATGTGGTTTAAATCAAAGCCATAATTAATTGCATTTGGTGACAAGGGAATGCTCCTATTGATATCAGGGCATGAGGTGACACAATCCAACTTCCTCCACTTCTCGTGCCATTTTTATGTAAGTAGGAAAGAGAAGAACATTTCCTTCCTTTTCTGTGGAATTTGTTGTAACCTGGGGGCACAGCTGGTAGGCCGAGGAAGAGACTGTGAGTATGCTACCATTTGCTTTGCTGCCTGCTGTTACCTGTGGGCTTGCACCTGCAGAATATCTTTCTCCTCTGAGGGCTAGACCCTCATTATGGCATACAACCAGCTATTTCCATCTGCTCCCTCCCTCTGATTTTTGTCATCTCTGGAGAGTGGAATATAAGATGACCTCCTGTGGGAAGAGTCACTTTATTGATGCCATGAAAGCGAGGACCAGAGATAAACTGTAAGAAAGTGGAGGAGGGTGTTATTGTTCATCTGCCTGCCTGACTTAGGGTTTTGCCCAGGGTCTTCTTGCTGGGATGTCATTCTGCTGGTGGAGCAATGTGTTCACAAAGAAGGAAAGACGATGAGAGAGCAGGGGGAGACACTGGAACCATTGCAAGTAGATGGAGATATGGAAAGGGGAAAGAGTTATACAACCATGGAAGAAGGGAGAAAGATGCTGGTTGTCTTCAAACTGGCTCCAGCTGAAATAGCCTGGTGAAGGTACTTTGACAGCACCTGATTCTGGATGAGCAGGCTGACCTGGCATACATTACCAGAAACTTGGCTAAGTGAAGTGAGGGAATCAATACTCTGCCCACCTACGTTATTTGTGCAGCAGCAAGCCAGACCTTGGAAGCAGGGAGGTAGAATGGAGCAGTGGTCTACTGTGACTCTATCCCCCTCACCAAGCACCCTGTTCCACAGTTTTTTGGCTTTGAGTGTATGTACCTGAAGGTGGGTACTCAAGACAGCATTAGGATTCTGCTGATGTACAATATACTTTGCTGCACAACAGATTCCCTTCCTTAGCTTATTTGAACTCAGGTGGTGCTGGAGTCCCCATGGTTTGTTATGCTGGAGGACTTCGATCATACTGAGCTGCATTATCAGGAACGACTCATTACATCACAGGTCTATCTGGCCCCACTCATGTAGCAAGGCAGACTCTGGATCTGGTTTTCTGTGTTGGACAGGATGAGAGTGGTCTGGGTTTCAAAAATCTCTCTGTAGTTCCACTGATATGGACAGATCACTAATTGGTTGAGTTTAGACTTGCTGGAATTTTGAGCCTGCACAAGAGTGGAGGACTGATTAAAAACTTGATGACAGAAAGGTCTCAAGTGGAAATGGACATGAACTGCAGGTGTTCAGCACATCAAAGCTCTGCCTCCTCCAGCAGGCGCCCCTAGGAGGAAGTGGCCGGGCTTCCCTACCCTGCCTCCTCCTAGTGCTGCTGGAGGAGGCAGGGCTTTGAAGCACCGAACACCTGCTCGGTCCATAAATGAACCGGTACAAACTGCCATGCCCATCTCTAGTCTCAAGTGTTTCCCCTTTCTGAATATGAATTTCAAATTTAGAGGAAAATATTTAACAAAACCCAACTGAAATCTAAAACCAACAGCAAATCTCACCAGTTTATACAGCCTTGTATCCGTCTACAAGTTACAGTTTTGCTGAAAATTATAAAATTGGTAAAGTAATTGGAACAACAACTAGAGATGTTTGAGAAGTGGAATCTTTATAAATTCTAACAGGAACGAATCTGGTGCATACCAACAGAATACTTTATAGCCTGAACTATCTATTGCGGTTTGGATTTCTCCCAATGTTATGGCAGATTTTGCTTCCAAAAATGTATTAAAATGCATTATAAAAAGCATATTTTGTGGTAATATCAAAGAAGTATTTAAACGTGTGTCTTGATGTATTTTATTTTATATAGAAAACTGCTGGCTAGTTTACCTTAATTTTGCTCTTCTGTGCTATTTTTCCTCCATGAACCTATGAACTAAGTTCCTTGTAAATCTTAGGGTTATAATCCCTTAAAGCAGTGGTCCCCAACCTTTTCCCAACCACGGACCGGTTGGGGGGGCGTGGCACGCTTGTGCGGGGGGCGTGGCATGCTCGCAGGAGCGTGGTGTGCCCACAGGGGTGTGTGGCATGCTTGCGGGGGTGTGGTGTGCCTGTAGGGGGGCGTGGTGCTTGCAGGGGGTGGAGTGCGCTCGCCTGCATGCACGTGGCGTGCTTGTGGGGGGGCAGGAGATCTGTGTTCGCGGCCCGATCCTGCCTAGGCCGCAGACTGCTGCCAGGTCGCGGACTGGGGGTTGGGGACCTCTGCCTTAAAGTACTTATTGTTTCAGCATTTTGTTCACCTTCCTAGTGGTCTGCAACGAAAACCCAGTGAATTACTTTTTCAAACTATCCTTGTTGTCATGAGTGCTATTACCAAGAAAGAAACATTTTACAGCTGACATTGAAAAGCAAGATAAACAGCATGGATGGTTGTAAAATGCAGCAGTAAAGATCTTCCAAAATTTCAGTTTCTACCATTTCCATAGTTTATCTGTCAATTGTGCCATTTATTTAGGGATTTGTTTTATGGGCTATTGTCTATGCACAGGCTCAAATGATAAGGCTACATGCAGATAATAAATAAATCTCAAACCTAAGTAATAAGGATCTAAGTGAAACAGCATTTTACATTCTGTGAATTCAGCAGGTATTGCATGTGCTATAAATGCTTCCCAACGAGGCTCTTTATACACTCCTTGACACATAAATACATTTTTCTCCTCAACATCTTTACTGTGACTTGGTTTTTATCTTTGCAAGTTTTATCTTTGGAAAGAACTTGAGCAAAAAAGAATTCTAATGAATGTCAGAGAAACTGTCTTGTCCATGCAGGCATAACACAAAGTTGTGTCTGTGTAAGTGCCCAGCAAGAAACACACAATTCCTCTTGCCACCATTGGACAATGTGCTGGCAGAACTGCTTCATAGACAAGACTGTATTGTCTGTGTAATGGAGAACTTTCAAGTAAAGGTGGTATCTTGTTCGTTCCCTTCAAAAATGTTCAAAGGAGAACTTTAGAGAATTTTTTGTGAGTGAGGATGAGGTTCAGTACTTAATAGTTTGGTTGAGGAGTCTATATGGTGTGCCTTGCTTGCCATTGCACAATAACCTCTGTAGGTTCCAGGAGAAAGAAGAGCAATAAGGGGCTGTAACCCTGGAGCCAGATATAACACCCTGTCCCCATTTCTCTGCTCACAAATAGGGTGGAAAAGTCTGAAAGGCTTATTGCACACCGCTATTGCTGTGCACAGCAGTTGTTATTTTGTTTTGCATAGTTAGGCCAGTATCCTGTTTAAGTTTCCATACTTAAAACAGTAAATACGGAATGACTTAGAGATCTTCACTCATTTACCTAATCTTGTGACCAGCCATACAATTTAGGAAATGACATGACATTTCTACATTGCCACAGCTGCTACTGCATTCGTAGTCATGTGTGTGGAAAATTTGTTATTGTTATGTGCCAGTCAAGCTGACAGCCCTCCTCCAACCTATGGTGACCCTATGAATGAGCGATCTCCAAAATGTCCTGTCCTCAACTGCCCTGCTCAGCTCTTGTGAACCCAAGCCTATGGCTTCCTTTAGGGAGTCAGTCCATCTCATATTGGGTCTTTCTCTTTTCCTGCTTCCTTCCACCTTTCCCAGCATTATTGTCTTTTCCAGAAAAAAATGCCTTCTCATGATGTACCCAAAGTAGAACAGTTTCAACATTTTTGCCTCCAAGCCTCCTTCAGGCTTGATTTTGATCTAGGACCCACTTGTTCATCTTCCTGGCAATTGAAGGCATTGGCAAAGCTCTCCTCCCGCATCAGATTTCAAACAAGTCAATTTTTTTTCCTGTCATCTTTCTTCACTGTCCAGCTTTCACACCCTTTCAAGGAAATACAAGAGTGTGGATGATCTTGGTCTCAGTCTTCAGGGACATTTCCTTACTGCCCTCCTAGGCTCAGTCTTCTTCTGATTTCTTGGCTGCAGTCTCTACTTGAATTGATGATTGAGCCAAGGGATACAAAAATCTTTAACTATTTCAATTGGAATTTAGTTTCTATGAAATTGAACGAAAATGTTTGAAATTCTCATGGGAGACATTTTTCAACACAGCACTCCCTAATAACACTATGTAGCATTGTTTCATTACTATTGTACTGTTGAGAGAGAGCTGCAGTAAGTACTGAAAGTGGTGTGGACTTCTGAATAATTTTTTAGAAAGAAAAAGACACAATGCTCTATCTCAGTATTTGCCAACATGGTGTCCCCAGATGTTCTTGGACAACAGCACCCCAAAATCCTGGTCAGCACAGCTAGTGGTGAAGACTTTGGGGAGTTTTAGTCCAAAAACCTCTGGGAACCCAAGGTTGGGAACCATTGCTGTATCTAGAGTACCAGTTAACTCATAGTCTAGATTCTAGACTATGAGTTAACTGGTACATGTGCTGTTTATGAGGCTATATTATAGTCCATTAAAAGATTCTCTTGGAGTGAATTCCTAGAAATCCTTGGAAACCATAGCTTTCTCAGGCCCATCTGAATTCTGATTTACCAGCAGAAATTTGTGCTAACATGTACAGCTGAGATTCTGTATCTGAGTTTTTTCAGGGTTTAATCTCTTTTATTTCTTCAGTTTTGAATTAATTGAACATTATCTACATTTCAATTATGTACATATGCCTGGAAGGCCTTTGAGTATTGGGCATACATTTCATTATTGTTAATAATGCTATTGCTGCTAGTAATATTACTATTATATTACTTATAATAATATAAGATTTAGCATAACAGAGATTAAATCAATGTAAAGAGAGGGAAAAGGCCTGAATGGGTCTCATGAGGATACCAACATAAGACATATACTGTACAAGTAAATTCTTATTTCATCAATATCTCAATGCCTATTCTATTTTAATGGGAGGGGGAAAAACGCTTCAGGGCTTGCTTTTTCTCACTGAGGATCGTCTATAATCTGAGTACCATTTAATGTACCAGTCAAATAATAATTCTATTGCTAGTTCTCCAGTTTTGATTTCTTACACTTAACAGCACTATACTAGGCCATTGTGCATATAGTAACATAGAGATAGTAGAGTATGAGAACCAGGGTGGTGTAGTGGATGGAGTCAATGGATGGACTAGGACTCACTATGGGTGACACTGATAAAACTGTTCCTTAAATATCTCACACATATCTTGAAAACTCTGTTAGGATAACTGTACATTGGATACAATTTGACGGCACATAATATAACACAGAATGGAGAACAATCAACAGATGTCTTCCTGCTTCTATTAGAACTGCAAGGAAGTATAGGAATGTTTGAAATACAATATGTAGCACTGAACCCACCATCGCTGTACCTCCCCACCGTAAACACCAGCTGTGTCCTCCTTCCCTCTCTCTCCCCCCCTCTCTCTGATTTCCTGTTTCTTACCATGTTTCAGTGCTCTCAGTTTCTTTTGGGCAACACCAATAAGCAGCAGGCATTTTACATTTTAACCCAGGAAATTGACTCCAGGTTTTAAAATCACTGTTATAGAAGTCTTAGTGATGGATGAGAGTGAACTGACAGGAAATGGAAGTACTGTACACAGCTGCCTGGAAATTCTGGGAGCTAGCAGTCCAAACACACAAATCTGCACACCTCTCAGTGGAAAGGACACCTAGTGAAATGTAAATAAACCAGATTTTGAGCCATGCTTTCAAAATGAGTCCCCCATGCTCTAGAGGTGACCACACAAAATAGTACTCAAAACTGAGAGACCTACGTACAAATAAAAATAGAGTGTATAATGAACATTTAAGAATCATTGTAGAAGGGTAGGACAAAAGCCTGTATAGCTATATCCCATATAGCAGCAGTTCCCAACCTTTGGTAACCTAGGGGTTCTTGAACTGCAGCTCCCAGAAACCCTAGCCAGCATAGCTAGTAGTGAAGGCTTCTGGGGATTGTAGTCCAAGAACACCTAGATTACTCAAGGTTGGGAACCACTGCCATACAGGTATTCCTGTATTCCAGTCCTGTCCATCTCCTCGACATCAAGTTGCATGTGCATAATTGTTCTGCTTCTGAACGTCTCTTCATAAGTATCACTTTGCAGAGCATCAGCAGAGGTGCCCTATGTGGCAGCTTTGAATTCACTGATGGGGTTGGAACCTAAAATTTCTAACTTCATAGCTCCCAGTGAGTCTGTGGGCCAGCCCAAGTGAAATCTAACTCCACTCTATCACTTGATGAGATCCATTTCTTTGTCTGCAACATCCCTCTTCTTTCATATCCTGAAACAACATGCAGACAGCGAGACATAATATCAGCCTTAACCCTTTTCCCATCTCCTTTACCCTTCACTTTCAACATCTTGCCTAATGAAGAAATATTCTCAAAAGCTTGCACAGTTTTTGTGCCCCTGCACACTAATTTTGTGCATTTTTATTGGCCTATCATATCATATCTCTCTGTGGAGTTTGGAAATAATGAACATTGGTGAAAAACTTTGCATAACCTTGCACCAAATGAGAAACATTTGGCTATGGTTATGAGTTTTTTGTCAAATGAGCATGGTTTGAGATCTGTCACTGCAATTCTTAGTTTTATGTTTGTTTACAAGTCTGTGCTTATCTTTCATAAGCAGCCTGCACTGAACATGAGCAAGTAAACAAAGAGTGGACCGCTTACCCTAAGTGCAATATAACGTTGAGCACCAAGTGCATGGACAAAGGTGTGTTTTTTTTGGGGGGGGGGTGAATTCATGCACCTCCTTGTATACAAAACAGTACTTTATGCATGTATGGTCAGTACATATTGCTAATTCATACTATGCGGCTGTGATATGTGGTGTTAAGATCAATTTGGGTTGGGAAAAAAAGTCCCTGTAGCTCACACTCCATGTAAAGAAAATCTTTTTAGGGGAACTGAGCCATTTGGGGTCCAGAGCATCAAAAGATGGCTCTGACCCACACTAATACATATGCAGAATGTCCCTTCTGGGGCTCTATGTTTCCTGTCACTAGTAGGAGAACTGCTGGTGGTAGCCTTTTGCCACAGAGCTTTCTACAATTTCAGAAAATGCTTCTAATGTTTTAGAACGTGCAGTGGAACTAATGTTCATGCACAGAGGCTGGTAGAGGAACAGCTCTGACAGAACCTAAGCTCCATCAGCATGCACCAAGCAACTGGGGTAGAGGTGCAATGACATTATGTGAATTCCTTTCAGTCGCAGGGATCATAAAAGTTATTCAGTGCAATAGAAGAAGGCCCAAAGTAAGGTCTGCTTGATTATAAACTCTTATTCTTACTGGGAAAATTATTTTGGTTATTCCCTTTTAGTTAGCAGAGTAAGAAATGTGTAGAGATCAGCTCACTAACGCCCCCCCCCCCAAAAAAACGACAAGCAATTTGTTGGAGTTAAAATCACTCTAGAAGCATTTAAAGTAGAAAATAAGGTATATTTATTTACAGTTGCTGTCTAGGTGACTCTCAGCCATGTGGGAGACAGACCCTCCATGTTCTCATGGTGGAGAGAGACTAACAAACAAAAGAAAGTTAAGCAAAAGAGAGAGAGAGAGAGAGAGAGAGAGAGGAGGGGCAAGCAAGAGGCAGGAAAAAGAACTTCAGCAATAGGTTAGTGGGAATGGAGAGTATCCTTTTTGTTTTCTACCTTCCCTCTCACTGATATCCAGTGTTACAAATCATGCACAATTGTTACTATCTCAGCAGTTCTCACAATAGCCAGATGTTCATGGATGAATTGCATTGCCTCCATTGTGCCTGCTCTTGACATCATGAGATTCAAGTGGATATCTGAATGGAGCTACCATGCAATCAGCCATTGGTTTTAGTTGAGTGTATCTGCCTTTTATGTGGTTTCAGTTCACACAGATTTTGCTTATGCGTGGCCAGCTTTTGTATGTGTAGACTCCATTGGCCCGTACAAAGGAATACATGGGGATAGAGAGCTGGGTCGCAAATGTGATCTTGCTCTTTTACATCCTGCATTCACTAAATGTGTAGGACAAAAGAAAGTTTTGTTGGTAAGGAAGTAAAACCATAATCACAGGTTTCATCTGAAACTGGACTCCCAAAATATGTTAGGATTCCTGCTGCTGGAAGATTCTCTCAAAGGTCTACAGTATAGCTCCTGTTTAAAAAAAAAAGGATAGTATGATAAAATACTATGATGGCTTAAACCATATTGGTACATTTTGAAGATTTCACCACATATTCTTATAAATAACGTGCTGAGTTCTTTTTGCTTAAACAAACAGTCATGTTTTAGGATAAAGACCTCATTTTTGGTCCCTCTATTTTTGCAATTTGCATTTTTTTAAAGTCACCTCTACTAGTAGGCGATAAATTACACATACAGACATCATTTGGAGAATTGCAGGCTAATTTCACACCTTTTAACTGCAATTAAGAGCTTGCTTCCTGCATACTAATGGAAGTATTTCCCATGTAGCAATCCTTGTTTTAAAATACATTATTGTGGGTCAGTCCACTACTTTTGTTTAAATGATCTTAGTACTGGGAAAAATTACACAATTCTACACAATCAAGACACTGCCCTGGGCTAAGATCTTTCCAGCACTGGCACCCAACTCGTTCTCTTTGCAAAATAAAGATCCTGAGTTGCCATTCTTGTTCCAATTGCCCTTCTAATTACATCTAATTGGACTAACTCATGATTAGTTAATCCAGATTTATTCTCAGAACAGTTTTGCTGAGCATCTCTTTAGTTCCTGCCAGAATAAAATCCTACACGGGGCTCCTTCTTTTGAAAGACAGCTCAAGAAATATGTAGGGTTGAGACAAATGTGTGTGACTTTCTTTTTCCCCCCTCACAACATTTGTTTGAGTGAATATTTTATTAAATACCTAAGTCAAGAAAATAAAATGTGACTCTCTGTTTGTCCTCCAAGTAGAAGGAATTAATAAAAGATCGGGCAGAACTATGCAGAAGTCATCAAAGTCTGATGTTAAGGGTCTCGTGTACTGTGCAGGGATTGTAGCTCCTGAATTAGCCTACAGAGCATGGCTTAGGAAACAAGGGAGCTGTGGAGCTCCTATGCTGCTGAGGACCTATCAGGAAAGTAGGTTGCCTGAAGTCTTGCCAACAGCACTGAATGCTGTGAAGAAAGATTCTGGACTACAGAGCTCTTTTATCCAATATGGCAGGGCTCTTCTTATGCAAGATAACCACACTGGGATGAGGATTAGGTAGATTTCCTTGTGTAAGCCAATGCTTGGAACTCTAGGCAGGAACACAGTGAATCTTTCAATAGCCATGTGAGCTGATGAACAACCAATGTCATGTATGCTTTGGCTCATTTGGAAATTTGCTCACTGAAGTGCAGGATTGCATGTTCCCATTCTCCAAAAGGCACAGATTATTCTCTGAACAGTGACCTTAGTAGTCCACAGATTCCACAGTGTCTTGAAGAACCTCATAGTTTTAGCAGGTAGGACTAGAATGAAGTGTAAGTAGGAGACTTGAAAATAGACGAAATGTAAATGAGAGATTTGAAACCACCTTAAAAATGGAGATTTTTCACCAATAGGGAAATTTAAGAGATTATTTTGATAGAAATTTAGCAATCCAGATCTAGAGCATCTGGAAGTGGCTGGACTTTAAACTATTACTTGTATTTTTTTTCCGAACCTTATCAGAGACTGTTGGTCTCCATTACTCATACCGTTTTATCCGTACATGGTAAATTGAGACTAGATATTTTAAAGCAATTGTTATTGTTCCATCTTAGCCCAGATTATATTTGCCTGTGCTGATACTTTTCTATACACCATAACTGCATTCCTTACAGTTATTCATTCTCTTCCCCCCATTTAATTCTATCAATTATTATCCAAATTTCAGAGTTTGCTCCAGTTTCTATGTATTAATGTAAATTCAGGTTTCTATCCTAAACATTGGTCCTTTGAGCTCTCCACACTGATTGCATTAGTAGCAAGGAATCTATTTTTCATTCTGATTGTACTCAGTACCAAAATCAGTCGTAGTTATAGGTGAAAGATGGACAAGTTTCTCCATATTTGCCTCACAATCAACTCATTCTCTCCTAGAATAAAAATCATGGCTGCTTGACTTCCGTTTCTTCTCTTTTACCACATGTTCAGAAAGAATTCTCAATTAACAACAGGAGTACTTTTTTTCTAAATTGGAAGAAAGCTTTCTTTGTTTGTGTCAGAAGCACCAGAGTACAATTAATAAGATAATTTTCACCAAATAGCAGGCAATATCAACAGCATTTGGGGGGCAGCTAACACCAACTCTTCCATGGTAATGTGAAGGTGCTTGTTTTTTTTCTAGATTCAGAAATAAATGTGTTGGTGTAAAACCCAAATTTACTTAGGTTCACCTTGGTTCTGCCAACTCCAAGAAAGCTTGGAAAGAAAGAATGAGTCAATGAAAAAGCAAGCACTTAGGGTTCAGATGATCATATGAGTTCTCTTGAGCATCCATTGAGGCTGGAATTCAGATTCCACTGGAACTGGCATTTCTGGTGCATCTTAGTGCAGGTTGTGTTCATCCCATTCTAGTGTAGCCATTTAAGAAGTTTGCTGTGCAGAAAGTATTGGCCAGAGGTTCTACATCTGATATTGCCTAGGAAAAGACATTAGCTCTCAAAAGACATGAAACGATACTGATAGTTTCCACAACTCTGCCTGAATAGAGGCAACACTAAAGAGGGGTACTTTGGTTTTGCTAGAAAAGGGCAGAGGCTTGATGGTTTCACCTCAACATCTTAACCTTGCATTCAGAAACACTAGTTCAAATGGGATCACCTACAATGTAACTTAGTAGCACCCTGTTCTACGTTTATGTGTGTGTGTGATAATTGAATGACAGGGAATAATAGAAATCAGAGACCCTTAACCCGACAATAGACAACCAAGACTCTGGACACACAGATCTCAGTAAGGGAAAATGTATCTGTGAATGTATAGTATACAGGAAAGCACAACATTTCCCCATCCTCCACTGGGGACCTTTACTTGACTTACAAGTAGGATCACAGCTTTCTTAGGCTGAGTATATAGCAACTAAAAAATCCTAATTCTCAGGTAACAGATAATATTATTTCTGAAAATTCTAAGAATGCAAATATACCCTGTTTCCCCGAAAATAAGACCTAACCTGAAAATAAGTCCTAGTATGATTTTTCAGGATGCTCATAATATAAGCCCTACACCAAAAATAAGCCCCAGTTAAGTGAAACTCCGCCCTCCACCATTGTGCAGCAACCAGAAGAAGATGACATGACTGTATTTGAATAAATGTAGATCGTTGTACATGAAAAAAATAAAACATCCCCTGAAAATAAGCCCTAATGCGTTTTTTGGAGCAAAAATTAATATAAGACCCTGTCTTATTTTTGGGGAAACACGGTATGTTAATCATCATGATGAATGGCACTGTTTTCTGCAACAATAAGCAAGAGATACAACACAGACTGGATATAAATGTACAGAGTACCAATGAAATGCGATTCTGTTCAGTTCAGACCACACCCTAGAGCTCTAGCATTGTGTAGATTTATACATGATAATAGTCTGCATATAAGATTCTGTTGTTACATATAAGTTATCTTGTCTTTAAAAGAGGTCATAGTAAGAAGAGTCTGACGTTGCATGTAGGGATAAATGGTGTCTAAAGTACTCCTAGTGTCTGCTTAGCAAGTAATTACTGGCTTTCTGGGATTTTGTGATGTTGTGAGTGCAGAACTGTTGCAATAAACACATTTACTGTTTTCCTTCAAGTCAAATTAGTTTTCATGAAAGAAGCTAGGTTGGGGGCATTCGAAAATGAATCATGGATTCATCCCCTTAACATTAACTCAGCAGGCCTTCACCCTTCTTGGTCTTCAACATATGTAGCAAAACCTTGGCAAGTGAGGAGACACACTAGTTCAGTTTCTCTCCCTTGCGGTGTTCATTTATGCAAATTCTCCATGACCAAATATTTCAATCTTTGACCATTCTGCCACATCCAATCTAATCACAGTAGCATCTGCTACAGAACTCATTACACTGGTGCAAGTGCCGTATAAAATTTGAAGTCAGCAAAATGAGAAAGTGATGTGGCTTATAACATCTTCCTTTTTGCAGCTACATCCAGTATATTACCTCTTGTGTTTATTTTTATGTATTTTCTTTTCCTTTCCTTCTCTTTGTTATTGTTGCCTTTTCATTTTCAATGCAATTATTTTAGGTTAGGATTTTATTCCAGATAGCTGTGGTGGTAACTAATTTCATAAATAGACAATATTTTGTATACTCTGGGATTGTACTAATTGGGACATTTCACCATAATATACCATAGTACAATATATACAATGATACACAAATTTATAAATTGGTGTGGATTATTGTACCACCACACTCATGAAGACTAACAATATTATAGCAAACTAACAGGCAAAAAAATATTGACAAAATCTATAATCAAATCAGGCTTACATTTTGCTGTGTTCTGTAAATACACACAATAGTACAATATTTATATTCATGCAGTAGTTATTGGCAGAAGGATATCTTACAGATCAAGGCTAGAATTCAGTTTATCGTCCCAAATGAGTCAATGGGATTTACATAGGTTTTATTCACCACTCAACAACTGATCATGTGGAAATAAGAATTTAATTCATCATATATTCAATAATCAACAAATACGCTGGACCTGATACGAAATGTAATTATAATGCTCAAATGTGATCTTTGTGCCAGCAAGAGATTGGTTTTGCCAGTAAAAGTGAAGCAAGGATGACTGTGACTTTGTAAAGAATAGAAAGAGGAACTTGAAGTAGGCTTTTGAGGACAGTGTCAGAGAAAGAAACTGCAAGCCATAACCACAGAGGGAGAAGTTCAAGGATGCATTAAGATGAGTTAAACTATAAAATCTGCTTCTGTATGCCTTCCGCCTTTGCACTTAGAGACTTTTTCAGTCTCTCATTGCTTTGTGCCATTCCATGCATGGCCTTATATAAAGAAACTTGTTGGAGAACAGCTTTGTTACTGTTACTTTAAAACTTTTCTAACAATTCAATGACCCTACTGTGTTTAGGATTACCAGTAGGATTTAGGTCTACAAGAGATGATTTTCAGCTTCTCTTCATACATATTATGGCAAGAGGATCACAAACTTTTTCAGCCAATGAGCATGTCTGGAAATTTAAAAGAATGTTTGTGGAGCCTTTTACAAAGTAATTGCCAAGGGAAAAGATTGTGCTAGTTCAAAATCTGGCTGCCACAGAGGACATGGCTAGTCAGAAAACATCAATTTCATAGAAGGCAAACAACTAAGGCTAAACTTGCCCATAAGTATGGGACAGCACTGGGGTCAGGAGAATAAAAATAAAAAACTCCTAAATTCTGCCCCTGCTCCTGTTTCATAGAAGACAAACTGATGAGGGTGAACAGGAAGTATGTTGGCCAAGAAACACGATGTATACTAGAGGTGACATTTGAGCCCAAATGCCAAATCACATGCTTCCTCCACAAAGAAAAAAACATCAATTTTGCAGAGAGAAAACAAATGATTTTCAGAGAATTAGTGATTATCACAGGCAAATCACACAGATGCACCCCAAGGCCAGGAAATATATACACATAGACAGTATCCTACATTCAAAACAGGCAAGCCACATAGCATATTAGAACAAATCAATCAATAAGCTAGCACTCATATTACAACAACAAGAGGAAAACAACAACAACACCTAGACTTGGGTATGGAAAGAGATAAATACCCAATAAAGCTGTTTCACAATTTATGTGATTGATAAAAGGCACACAGCGTAAATATACCTGCTTGCTATGTTTTGCAGTAGCTGTAGCTTCCAAACACTTTTCAAAAGAATTCCTATGTTGAGCATGTTAAAGTCATATAATATGAGGTGAGTAAGGCATAGATCTCTGTAGCCAAATCTCTCTTTACAAGGAAGGGGCTCAGGAGTGCATCACTTGAAACTGGGCAAAGGCATTCCTGACCACTGCTAACATTTGACCATCTAAAAGCAGTGCTGGAACAAAGAGCATTGTAACTTGCATGCTAAGCCTGGATTGGCCTTCCGTGTATTAATCTACATTCACTCATTGACTGCATTCAAAGAAGGGTTCAGGATTCCCACACCCTCCTTGGCATCAACTGGAAAGTTGAAGAGTAGAAATTGGTTGATGACACCCAAACCCAGAACTCTACAAGCCCTTCTGCTGAAACTTTGTGTAGGTATCTAGAAGCATTGCAAACAAACAACAGCACTAAAGAATCCAATGGACTAAAGGCCAAGGAGCCAAGAAGTAGTCTTCTAAGATAACCACCTGAGAATGCTCAATCAAATAATAACACCACATTGCCTCTCTTTCCCATATTAGCCAAACATGGTGCTGAGCATCAGAACCAACAAAGATTTACTGCCTGCCACTAAGTTCCAAGGCAACCAAGGCAGTTTCTGCCCCAAACCAGGCCTCAACCCAGAGTCCAGACAATCCCTTTCATCCAAGACAATGTGGGTTTGTGATGCCATTGGTTAATTTCCCTTGCCATAGGGAAATTAAAGGTCATAATTAAAAAGGATAGGTGAACCAATGAAAGCTCTTCCAGAAAGGCTTCTGATGATTACCTTAGTTAGAGAATCCTGAGTCAGCCCTTTTTTGAAGACCTCATTTACAATATCTGTCACCCAATAATCTAGCCTCCATCTCCCCCAGCCTCCTCCAACAAAAATTCAGATTCATCTATTAACCACTGACAGACAATTGTCTCAAGCATGTCAGTATACTTATTTTTAACGTGGAACACGTGTTAGACAAATTCTTATTCTAAAGTGAGTCTTAGCTTTGGACTGTTCTGTTTTGTTTGACAAAGAGACCATTATGTGTCAAAATTCTTTCCTTGTTTAAGCATCAGACCATGGTGCCCCATTACAAGAACAGTAATAATTAACATCCTTCCAAATTAAAGATAAAAGTGTCAAAAACACAACAAGCAATCTTCAGCTCAGAACGAGGCAACTATGAAGAGACAAGGGAAATCCTTACAACTTCTAGTAAGAATTCTGACAAGGCAATCACTAATTTGTGCTTCTAAATTGCTGTAGAACCTGTGAGTGGAAAAATGTATGTTTGTAGTGCTTGCAAATGAATCAATACAGCCATCAAACGGCTCAGGCATGTGGCCACAAAGTGACAGAAGTTTAAAGATAAAGATGTTTTTTTCCCAAAGACATTAGAGGAAAAAAAGAAGCTTTTAAAAAAAATGAAAGGAGTTTACAACATGAGCAAGAGAAGATAAATGGTGCTTGCCTGGTTTTTCCCATCCAGCTCCTAGGCCTTAACAGTAGATGATTATTTACTGTTCTTATATTGTCATAGATAAAAAAATGCTTTTAATTATTTCTAGAGCAGATGTGAAGCAACAAGGGATTTAAATGCTGTTGTTATTTGATTAAGAAAAGCAGCAAAACTATTTTATAATGGGCATAATATGAATTGATTAATATGCATTTTCAAAATAAACTCAGTAAATTTTCCATAGGGAGGAAATCAGATCTTGAAGCTTCTTCATAGAACGGTGGGCTAACATTAATACATGTACTCCAGTGGACTGGTCTCTTATAGCAAAGTCTTTGGCTGAAAAATTGGCCATTTGCAGGTTCTGTTCCAAAGGGTGTAGCTAGCTAGAAAATGTCTTAACAACAATCTACAACAGGGGAGTTAAGCCCGATCTAGACTGGAAATTCTCTACTTCTTTCTAAAAACGGAGCCCCTGACTGAGTGCAGTGAATAGACGGACTCTTTCATTTGCAGAAATGTTTCTTCTCTGCAGTTTATGTGTACATATACACCTAATCATAGATAAGCACTTTTCAGCCACTTTTTAGTGTTACCAGTGATAACACTATTTTCATCTTCAGTTTCTTTGTTTTTAAAGCACAGGTTGAAAAGTTAGCTTTTATGTAGGACTCTAGCCCCAGTCCTCCTGATGTTTATGTAATATTTGGGTGACTTGCAACATCTAATTGAGGCTAGGATGCACTTCAGTCACATGCTAGGAGTCTCATGGTGCAAGGAAACCTCATGGTGCAGTCATTAGAGTGCAGTACTGCAGTCAAGACTCTGCTCACAATCTGAATTTGATCCTGATGGGCTCAGGTAGCAGGCTCAAAGTTGACCAAGCCTTCCATCCTTCTGAGGTCAGTAAATTGAGTACACAGCTCGCTCAATGGTGGGCAATGTATAGCCTGCATAATTAAATTACAAACTGCCCAGAGAGTGCTTTATGTGCTATGGGGAGTAGCATATAAGCAGCACACTTTACTTGGCTTTAGGATGCATCTCAGTCATGTGCCTAATAATGTGCCCAATTGTGCATCTGAAATGTGCCCTTCCACCTCGTCAGTGAATTGCAGTTATCACAAGTTACACAAATCTTACGCAAACCCCAGTAGGATTCCAGTGTTTGTATATTAAATATGCCTAAAACTGTTAGGAACTGTCTCCAAAGTCACCAAAAACTGGGGGGGGGGGGGGGTGTTTCATCATAACTCCATCTAAAGAAAGATTTCCAGTAGAATTGTCCATCCTATATGTAGATCCCAGGACCAGGATGGCAGGCATAGATGGCGTACGCCAGTCTTAGGGCCATGACTTCTTGATCTGGTAAATGTTTGTGTGGAAATGCCCTCAAATAGATGAAAGAGAACAAATTCTGTAGTAATGGATGCAGTTTGGTATCAGAATGGGATGCTGTTAAAATAGACTGTTAAATGGGCTGTTGAAAATATCAGTCTTGCTAAACAGAATTGTTTTAGAATCTTTCCATCAATTGTTTGACTCAATCAGATAATTCATGTTCAGCATTTATGCAATTGAAATTAACAGCTCTGTTCATCAATATTAACTGCCTAATGAATTTTTGTGACATCCTACATCATTTCTGTATTCCTTTGAGCATGGATGTAAAGAATGCTACCCTAATTCATTCTTCTTGTCAGTTTTGGCTATCTCCACTGAGTGAAATACCTTGATGAAGAATGTCCAAGCCCCACAAGATTCCTTGTCTCCAGGAGAGAATGAGACAAAGGGGTGCTATGTCTTCTCGTCAGTTTCTCCATAATTAAGGCACAGAACTAATATCCTTTCACTTTCAGAGGCAAAGTGCACATGCACACGAGCGCGCGCGCGCGCGCGCACACACACACACACACACACACACACACACAACTGCTTTATTAATTATGATTTTAGAAAAGAAAAAAAAAGAAATAAACCTATGATGCTTCTAACTATGGAAAGTCCACAACACAAAAAAGTTGCCATCATCATTCTGTACAATGTATATCACTTGCACTGAAGTGTTAGTCGAATTAAAGTATTATTTGAGCAATTTTGCTTAACTTGCACAAAACATTGTTCTCTCGGAAGCCCCACAAAACACCTCACCCTTCCGGAGGACAACGAGAATCATTATGTGGTTCCTTATCCTTTCATATGAGGCTGAGACAAGCAAAGATTTACAACCCTACCTGTGAGAGCTTCCCTGAACCTCATTAATATTTTCCTGTGCGCTTTTTGGAAGAATCTATCCTATTCCAGTAGAAGACACATGGACTGGTTAAAACTGTGGGCTATTTAAACAGCCCACATTATTTATTATCATCCTCCCAATATGGTTTACAGGGCCAATAATTCTTCCCCTCAATTAACACAGTAAAAGAAGCAATAATAAAACCCACTGGGTTTTACGATATGTAAATACATCATTGCAGTGCATGGTGCACAGCATTTTATTTCCAGGGCATGCCAAAGCAACAGAAAGCTTTTATCCATTATCACAGGGCTGTAAGTTACATGGCTAACAGGCTCCATGTCCCGTCCCGCTTGGCCTCTGCCCTAATGTTGAATCATAGAATCATAAAAAAGTGAAGTTGGAAGGGGCCTACAAGGCCATCAAGTCCAACCCCCTGCTCAATGCAGGAATACAATCAAAGCATATCTGCCAGGTGATTATCTAAGTTTTTCTTGAATGCCTCCAGTGTTGGAGCACTCACCAACTCCCAAGGTAACTGGTTCCACTGCCGTACTGCTCTAACAGTTAGGAAGTTTTTCCTGATATTCAACCGAAATCTGGCTTCCTTTAAGGACACGCCCATTGTTGTGTGTCCTGCACTCCGGGATGATCGAGAACAGATCTTGCCCCTCCTCTGTATGACAGCCTTTCAAATATTTGAAAAGTGCTGTCATATCACCTCTTAGTCTTCCTTTCTCAAGGATAAACATGCCCAATTCTTTCAGCCTTTCCTGATAAGACTTGGTTTCCAGCCCCCTGATCATCCTTCTCGCCCTCCTCTGAACTTGTTCCAATTTGTTAGCATCCTCCTTGAAGTGTGGTGTCCAGAACTGGACACAATACTCAAGGTGAGGCCTAACCAGTGCTGAATAGAGGGGGACTAGCACCTCGTGGGATTTGGAAACTATACTTATATTAATGCAGCCTAAAATAGCATTAGCATGATCGTATCAAGGTCATTTTGAATTTTGTTTCTGCCTTCTAGGGTATTAGCTATTCCGCCCAATTTGGTATCATCTGCAAATTTGACAAGCATTCCCTGCACTCCCTCATCCAAGTCATTAATAAAAATATTCAAGAGCACCAGGCCCAGGACTGAGCCTTGGGGTACCCCACTTGTTACCTCCTCCAAGTTAGAGAAGGACTCATTAATCATCACCCTCTGAGTACGATTCTGTAGCCAATTGTGTATCCACCTGACACTTGATCTATCCAGCCCACTCCTAGTTAGCTTGCTAATCAGGATATCATGGGGCACTTTGTCAAAAGCTTTGCTGAAGTCAAGATATACTACGTCTACAGCATTCCCTGTGTCTATCAGGGAGGTGACCTGATCGAAAAACGAGATCAAATTAGTTTGGCAGGATTTGTTCTTGACAAATCCGTGTTGGCTTCTAGTTATTACTGCATTGTTTTCTAGGTGCTTGCACAATGACTGCTTTACGATCTGTTCCAGAATTTTGCCTGGGATTGATGTCAGGCTGACTGGCCTGTAGTTCCCAGGTTCCTCTTTTTTGCCCTTTTGAAGATAGGGACAACATTGGCCCTCCTCCAATCCTCTGTCACCTCACCCATTTCCCATGATTTCAAGAAAATAATGGATAGCGGTTCTGAGAGTTCTTCAGCCAGTTCCTTCAGTACTCTCGGATGCAGTTCATCCGGCCCTGGAGATTTGAACTTGTTCAAGGTGGTAAGGTATTCCTTGACTATTTGTTTATCTATCTCCAGCTACAATCCTGTCCCCCCTCCCCACTTGCACTTCCAATTTGTTTGGAAGTTCATAGTCTGTCTTATGGGAAAAGACTGAACTGAAATAGGAATTGAGCACCTCTGCCTTTTCTTTGTCCTCTGTTACCATTTTTCCATCTCCATTGCGGAGCTGTGCCACTATGTCTTTTGTTTGTCTTTTACTACTCACATAAATGCTTTTTTTATTGCTTTTAGTGTCTCTAGCTAACCTCAACTCATTCTCAGCTTTTGCCCTCCTAATGCCATCCATGCATTTTCTTGTTACTTGTCTGTACTCTTCCTTGGTGGTCTGGCCTTCTTTCCATTTCCTGTACATCTCTTTTTTGGTTTTTAGGTCCTCCCTGAGCTTTTTGTGAAGCCACACTGGCTTTCTTTGCCACCTCCCCCATTTTTTTCTTGTTGGAATTGTTTATAGTTGTGCCTTTAGAATTTCTTTTTTAAGAAGCTCCCACCCTTCTTGGGCTCCTTTTCTTGTTAGGATCTCCTGCCATGGGACCTTATTTATCCTTGTTCTGAGATTATTAAAATTGGCTTTTTTAAAATCCAGCAGACCTGTGTGGCTACACTCTGCTTTTGTTTTCTTTGAAATCAAGAATTCTAGAAGGACATGGTCACTCTCACCTAGAGTTCCCCTTACTGCCAGTTCCCCCACCAAGTCATCTTTGTTGGTCAGAATCAAGTCAAGGATAGCAAATCCTCTAGTTTCTTTCTCTGCTTTTTGTAGGAGAAAATTATCAGCCACACAAGCCAGGAATTTCTTAGAAGGGCCATACTTGGCAGAATTTGCCTCCCAACAAATATCTGGATAATTGAAATCTCCCATCACTACTACGTCGTGTCTCTTTGAAAACCCTGAAATTTGTTTTTCAAAAGTTTCATCTGCTTCCTCTCTTTGATTGGGTGGTCGTTAGTAGACTCCAACTACCAAGTTCCTTTTGTTTTTTGCCCCAACTAGTTGTGATGCCAGTAATGAAAATATTCATGACGGGGAAACAGCATTCATTTAAAAACCCAGAAGTCATCTTATAGCATCTCCCAGTTTCAGTGGGAAGGAGTAGTATAGCCCATGGTGGGCCCAAGAGTGGTAAATTGCCCCCACCTGAATTCCAAAGTTGTGTACTTCTGCCTTACCAGGGTTTCTATTGCTATTGAATGTGCCATTAGAACCAGTGATAGGCATGAATCAGTAATCAGCTTCTTTTTTGGAAGCATTAATAAAAGCTCCAGCAAATCAAACTAATGGCACAATCTATGGCTGACAATTTCAGCAAAAACGTGAGATATGTAGCATATAGCTAAATTTTATGCTTTGTGCAGGTGGATAATTCCCATTCAGCTGAACTGTATTTATTCCAAAGTAAAAGCACAATCATAACTGACCAAGATGTCCAAGAGATAGCTCACGAATTCTAAGTCAGCTGAAGCTGTGCTGAGTTCCAAGCCCTCCAAGCCTAGCAATATTGGAAATTACTGAAGACTACCGTATTTTTCCATGTATACAACCCCCCAATGTATAAGACGACCCCCTAGTTTTTACCGTTGCTGGAGGCAGAGGAGTCTCCTGCTGCTGCTGCCTCCGCCACCCAATCGCCTCCTCCAGTGCGACTGCCGGGGCTTACCTCCAGCTCACGTCACCGCCTTGTCCCCTGCCCGAAGGAGACGATCGCTGGAGGAGGCGATATGGCGGCGGCGGCAGCAGTCAATGGGCAGCAGCGAGAGGCGGCCGAGTGCGGCTGCTCCTCTGCCTCAGTCTCCGCCTCCTGCTGCTGCTGCTGAGCCCGCGAGTGGCGCTGGAGGAGGCTGCAGCAGCAGCAGCAGGAGGTGGAGACTGAGGCAAAGAAGTGGCCGTGCTCAGCCGCCTCTCACTGCTGCCCATTGACTGCCCCCGCTGGATCGTCTCCTTCAACGATCGTCTCCTTCGGGCAGGGGACAAGGTGGCGACGTGAGCTGGAGGTAAGCCCCGGCAGTGGCACTGGAGGGGGCGATCGGACGGCGGAGGCAGCAGTCAATGGGCAGCCGCGAGAGGCGGCTGAGCGCAGCTGCTCCTCCACCTCCGTCTCCTGCTGCTGCCTTCCGTGTATAAAACGACCCTCAATTTTTCCTCTAATTATTTTAGGAAAAAGTATTGTTTTATACATGGAAAAATACGGTACTCTTGCCCTGGGATAATGGATCTTTCCATCTTCTTCCTTGCTCTCCTTTCTCCAACCTTGGCTCATTTGCTAGCAGATCTTATAAGCAGAGCAGTTCCACAAGCAAATTTCTGTGTTGGCACATCTTTGAAATCAGCTAGCCAAAAAAAGTTCAGCCAGCAAAAGGAAGTTTCTGCAGGCAGAAGAGATTTCTGCGGACAAAAATGCCTTATCACCCCTATAGCCATTGCATTTTAAAGTTAGGTACAGTGCCTGCATGGGGTAAATGCTCATATAAGCTTTGCAGCCATTATTATGTTGTAATGCCCAACACTGTTTCCTCTCCCCTTTCTATCATCTGTCTTTTGTTGTTTGTCTTAATTTTGCTCCACTTTAATTTCATTCTGCCTAATAAGAAAAGATGGCTGGGATCACCCGGGTTAGAATCTTTGCCCTCTTAAGAGGACCCTTACTTTGATATGCTAAAATGAATTGGTGCATGCATTTGCTACAGTAGGTGTTGAGAGATACAGAGAATCATGGTATACTAGCATTTCAAGCCTGACAGCATAAAAGCAACTTCCTGGCAAGGTTCTGCATGCTGCTGGTCAAAGGCCATTATTTGGCGTTAAGACCCAGTCAAACACTCCAACAGACTGATGAACAGGCACAAGCCCATCAAAGCAGATGGACATGAGTGCACAGAGCCAAAAGACAGTGTATGTGCATCAAGTGTGAATGCTGATGGCACATTTCCCAGCCTATGGCTAAGCTTATGCATCTGTAGTTACAGGAATGCCAGCTTCACTCTGAATTAAATTTGTAAACAATTAAAAGAATGGTGTGGGTGTGGGTGCGGGTGTATGTGTGGGGGTGGGGGTGTGGGTGAGAGAGAATGATCCTGGACTTGGTGGGGAAAACACTAAAAATAGAGCAAAGGGATTAACTCTGGGCATCTCATCTGCTAAATTCTCTGAGAGACACTTCCGCAGGTTGAACTGCAACCAAAATTACTATTGACTGAATATTATTCAATCAATAGTAAATTGACTGAATAATTGACTGAGCTAGGCTTTAAAAGTCTTAAAATCTTTTTAAGCTTCCTGCTGAGCAGTGTTGATATGCCAAATCCCCAGTATGCAGAAGCTCATTGGGTTGGGCTGCCTCATCTTCATAGTGCATTTGAGATTTTCCCCCCCTCGCTAGTGGCAGACTGTTGGCTTTTGATCATTTTTCAAGGCAGAGCCCTTTTACTGATGGACATTCACATTTTACAAAACCACAACTATACTTTTCTCTGCCATCATTGGGGATGGAATCTAAGTTTCATTTTGAACAAGTGATTTTCAAACAGGCTAGCTTTCTCTTATACCAGAGATTCTAAATAATGGAAGACTTTGAAATTTTCAGGAGAGGGGTGGTTTTTGTTTTTTGTTTTTATTTTAATTGCTCATTCCTGAAAGCAGGAACTCTGGAAGGAAAACCATTCCAAAAAAATTGGATGTAAAGACATTTTGTCTTCTATTAAGAAAGATAAAAGCAGTTTGCTCTTCTCATTTTATGATCCTGGTTAAACTGCAGTTGTACATTTTGACATTTGCAATGCAAATGAAGCATCATTCTCTTTGTGACAAATGGTACAGAAATAGCTGATTCACTGATTCTTTCCTTACTATCTGTTTCTTGTATTGACTATTTGTATTAGTCTCTGGGTTTCCGAAGAGCCAAGCAGTGTCTGAACAATTTTGTACAATGGGTAGAATGAGATTTACTCTAGCACAGCTTCATAAGATCTTGTCACAGAATGGCTGTAAATGGGGGGAACACCCATGTTGGCTGGGCTTGGCTGCTCTTTCTTTGCAAGCATTATTCAGTAGCTTATGGGCTAAATATGTAAGAAAAAATCTCACATTCTTTTAGATAAAGAACAGCTTTTTTCAACAACAGCTGTTGTTGTTGAAAACAAGGCTAGGTGATTATTGTTAGATGAATGGCTCGATGAATATTCACAATTTTTTTTGGTCCCATCAATTTTTGCAATTTTGGCCTATGGAAGCTTCCCACCAAAATTTGCCAGAATGCCTAGAGATTGCTTGGAGCTCTTAAAACTGCACAATGTTGCATATATATATATATATATTTAGGGGTGGTGAGGGTTCTTCTCCATGATTTCCTACACAGAATGTATGCAAGGCTGCACAGGAAAGACAATGTGCATCGTAACTCAGTGGCTTAGATATCTAGCTGCAGACCCAGAGGTTGGGGGTTTGATTCCTCAGTGTGCCTGTAACCCCATCCAGCACAGGCTGGATCCCTATTCCTTGATCTACCTTTTAACTGATCAGGAGTACCTCTGTCTTGTGTGGATTAAGTTTCAGTTTATCCCCCATTGTCCAGTCCATTACTGACAACAGACACTGGTTTAAAGTCGAAACAGCTTCCTCAGATTTAGATGGGAAGGAGAGATAGAGTTGGGTGTCTTCCACGTACTGATAAACCCAAAACTGACAATCTCTCCTCGCAGTTTTATGTAGATACTAAATAGCATAGAGGAAAAAACAGAACACCAAGGGACACTACAGGCCAGCAGCCAGGGTGTTGAACAGGAGTCCCTCAGCATCACCTTCTGAGTTCTCCCCTCCAGGGAGGGCTGGGGCCACTGGAAAAGTGTCTCCAAGTCCCATCCCAGAGAGACAGCCCAGAAGGATACTATGGTTGATGGCACTGAAAGACACTGAGAGGTCCAGCAGAACCAACAGGGACCTCTTCTAGCTAAATTCAGTACAGTATTAAAATACATTAAAACCAACAGAAATACAACAGTCTCTTTAAAAAACCCAAAACTAGTCAGGCAGCCATTAAAAGAACTGAAGAGAAAGACCTGCTTGCAGCAACAGCAGGACCAGCTTGGCCACCCATGTGGCCTTTGGCAAACTATGCAGTCCCAGAAAGTCCCCAGAAGAATGGAATGGTAAATAGACATGGGCAAAGATACTTTAAAGGTGTGCAGTTGCACGCGGGTGCGTGACTCCGCCTCCCTCCACAAAGATTTCCTCCTTCTCTGTGCAGCCCCTTTGGTTCCAGTAATGATGGAACCCCGCATGCATGAAGGGGGCAGAGTCGCGCACACACGCAGGGGAGAAGTTGTACATGAGAGACAGAGCCCTGCCCAGTGGGGCTGAAAACTAGAGGGTCCGTTATACATGGGATATTCATATTCATATCCCTGGGGATACGAATACAAATATCAGCACCACAGGTGCCTGGGAAGACTGGACCCTCCCCCCCCAAACCGGCAGGCCCACTCACCGCATAGCACAGATGGCCAGCATCATTCTCATTGCACCAACCATGGAAGTAGCCCAGCCAGCACTTCCCTGCCTTTCCGCACAGCTGACCACTCCGTCAAGGAGGTGGGGTGACAAGTCTCCCTGCTCAGCTGTTGAGCAGTTGGTTGTGCAGGTATGTGGGGAAACTGGCTGGACTGCTTCCCTGATTGGTGCAACGAGAATTATGTCAGCCATGCACACTGCACACACCGTGCAACACACAGCGAATGGACCTGCTGATTCGGATAGGGAGGGTCCAGTTTTCCCAGTCACCTGTGGTGCCGATACGTGTATTTGTATCCCCAGGGATGCAATTACAAATATCCCATGCCAAATACTAAACGACATCTGAGTATTCTCTACCTGGAAAACCCTGGAAAAGGCTCGCCATAAGTCAGAATTGACTTGACAGCAGATGATGATGGTGATGGATGATGATAGTGATAATGATGATAAGTTGCCTTGAGTCCTCTTGAGGAGAAAGGTGAGGTGTAAATATTTAAAACAGATGATTATGGTGGTGGTGGTGATGATGATTAGAATAAGGAAAAGAATAAGAATATATTTGCAAGTGTTATATTTGCTTATTCTGCTTATAAAGATCAAATACATAGAAGATGAGCTCAAGTGATAAAACAGTCAAAGGAAATGTGAGAAGAAGGTGTTTTGGATTATGGGAGACACATATTGTGCAGCATGATGATACTGCAGCTGTTTATGCATGCCTTCCTCTGGGCTAAAGGAGTTTGCCATTTTTTAAAGTGTTCCTGTTTAGGAAAACACACTTTTCAAGTACATAAAGTATTTCCACCTATTGTGACCAGTTTTCATTTTAGTGTAATGCTCTTAGTCTGAGCATTTTCAAAATACAGGCACAATTGAGAGCATCTGTTGGCATTGTTCATATAATTGTGGTTATTTCATGCTAACTTGGATGTATAAACAATTTATTATCCACTTTCATACAGTTGGTTGCCACAGGATTTCTGTTTCTTATTAAGTAACTTGCCCAAGAACAAGAGCCACACTAGATGACTGTTAATTTTCCAGAGCTTAGTTATTGCCTGGTACAGGGTTGGCCAACTTGTGGATCTGTGGATTTTGTTGGGCCTGAGCTTCCATCAGTCCCAACAAGCATAATCAGTTGTAAGGGATGATGGAAGTTGCAGTCCAAATGCATTTTACAATCCACATTAAGGATGCAATTAAGTTTTGCAAATATACTTGTGATCAGCAAAAAGGGTATTTCAACACTTTGAGGCACTACATTGAAGAAATGATCAACCGTCATAAGATAGTTTGCTCCTCTGTGAAAGTGAAAAGACCAGCAATTTTTAAAATTACTATCATCAACAGGAAACAAAAACAAATAGCTTTTGACTATTGTGGCTTTTATACAAAATGGATTTTGTGTTTAAGAAAGTGCTTCTGCCAATTTTTTTGTGAAACAAATGTGCAGAAATGGAAAAAAAAATGCATAGAAGCCTCTTGCAATATTTCCCAACGAGAACATTTTTGGTTCTCACTTGCAAGAATGACATATAGGAAGATTCACATCTCTCATCTGCATGACATAGGGCATGTGTATTGTGAATCATTTTCCATGATAATCTCTCCCTTCTGGTTCCTGATAAAATACTCCCCCATTTTTGGTTTAAACATCTGTTTACACATATGAACAAGACTCTCTCACTTCATATACCCCACCTACCTACCTGTCTAATAAAATGAAAGCTCTGACTTAGAGACTGATTTATTTGCATGTTAACGTACACCCATGGAAATGTTTATCCACTGATAGACTTCTCGTTATCCCTTTCTCCTTCCAGGGCTACCTATTCAGAGACAGCTGAATGTGTTTATATTGTGGTTGTACTGTAACAAGTACAAATGGCCCTATTATCAGACTAAGCATTCAATTAAATACTTTAAAAGTGGTAAGAGTTTTTTAATTTAAAGTTTAATACACAAGATACAAAGTTTTCACCAGTACCTAGTGGGTCTCAGGCATTAATCTGGTGATATACTAAGTATGAAACAGTATATTTAGAGCCTTTTATTCTTCAGTAAAATTTTGTACTACTACCATATGAGTTGGACAGAACGTGATGGCGACTATTGATGTTGTAGGGAGGTAGGTAGAAAAGGAAGGATGGGGCTGCAGTAGCTATACCGGGCCTTCTCAGTGATGGCCACCGTGCTGTGGAATTCCCTTTCTGTGGAAGTGCATCAGGCCCCTTCCTTCCTTGACTTCAGGAAAAAAGTAAAGACTTGGCTCTTTTCTCAGGTTTTCTGTACTCCTGCCCCTCTTTAATGTAACTTCTTTTTGTTCTTGTTCCTCTAATTTTTGATGACCCGTTATTTAATGGTTGATTGTTTGATCTGTCACCATGTTGTATCTTAGTATAGATTGTATTTCAGTTGGTGTTTGTTTGCTCTTTTGTTTTATGTTTATTATTGAACATTAGTTTATGTTGTTGATGCTTTTATTGTAAGCCACACGGAGTAATGGCCTGGCCACTAGTAGGGTGGGGTAAACATTGAATTAAATAAGTAAGTAAGTAAACTTTCTGTTACATATTCAGTAATAAAAGTTGTTTAGGTGGTATACTATTCACTATATTTGGCAGATCTGTGCAACATCCATGTAGAAAGCAGTACAAAGTATTTCTGGTACCAACCACTTCACTGACAAGGTAATTAGTTTCTGGTGAGTATTTAAATTATATATTTTGTGTCTAGGAAAATATTTCTAATGGAGATGCCAGGTCCTATGCCTTCCACATTTAATATATGTGCAAATTCAGGGCCAGATCTACATGTCTGTAAGGATGGAGACAGTGATGCAATGGGCCATCTCCCCTTCCCCCAGGACCAGCCACCAGGAGCTCCCCTGCAGACCTGGGAGAGACTGTGCTGATGTTTGACTCCCCAGGAGAACCTCAAACCCAGGAAGGCCCCAGGAAGTGACAAGAAGGAGGAAGTTCATCTAGAAACACAGGAAGGAGCAGGTCAAGAAAAAAGTCTGAGAACTGAAGAGAGCCCAGGAGCAGAGGAGCAAACACTAGATGGAAAAAAAAGGAGGCATGAGAGATATAAAAGAGGGATTAGAGGCAGCAGAGGGGAGAGAAGAGAAGGATAAGGGTAAGGTTGACTAAGCTGTGCAAACTCCCTGAGGTGGTGGTGGAAGAAGAGGCATGGGAAGAAGAGGAAACCTGGGGTGATGCAGTGAAGAGCCCTGAGGAAGAGTCCTGTCATTTTGACATAGAGATCCCAGAAGACCCTGAGCCACATATATCTCCAAAGAGGAAGCAGAGAGGCACCTTAACCTGCATCCGCCCCCAAGGCCTTTGTATTGAGATGATCAGGAAAGGAGGGAGAGATGTCTCTGAGCCCAGGAGCAATCTTCTGAGAAACTGACAGCAATGCAGGCCAGGAGCTGGCAGAGGGTTTGCCAGGCTCAATCAATAGAAACACGGGGGCGGGGAGCAAGAGTCAGAGACAAGCAAACTTATTCCCAGTGTTATAAGCCCTCCATGTTGTGCAGCTCCTTGTGCAGCCCAATCAGGATGACTCCATGGGCAACACTGGTACTGAAAATCCCTCTGGTGTCAATGACCACAATGGTTAAGGACTCTGAATTGAAAGACTTAAAGACTGTACTACCAGACAGTGCCAGAAACTATTTTGGGACCATTTGGTGTTGCTAATGTTGTTGAACTCCCCCTCTTTCAATAAATCCCATTTGGTTATGAACACCTGCATCCTCATTTTTGGAGCAGAGAATAGAAGAAGGGAATCCCCCCAATTTGACAAGGGTTGGTGGGGCTCATAATGTCCCTTTTACTCCTTCCTGTTGTCTGATGTGTAGATCTGGCCACATCTGAATTGGATCTGGAGTGACTGCAGGATTAAAAGGGATGTGTAAATCTTGCCCTCCTCTCCCAGAATCTGCCAAATTTACGACTTCTGTGTGACACTGAAAAGTACAGGATGACTCTTTGGACTAGAATTGGCAACAAAAATTCCCTGTTGTCACAAAGACCTTATCGATTTGTGGCTGTTGTAATCTATGTGATGGTTGCTGTCAGATAATGTAGTTCTCTAGAAAAGGGGGGGGGGGGAGAGAGCTAAGACTTTGAAGATCTCTCAGAAAATGTAGCTCTAATTAGAGATAGGAAATACCAGTAGAGTTTGTTCATTGTCTTGCTATAGACCTTCAGTGTTGAATTTCCAGAATGATTAGTTAGACCATGAAGTTGAAGAGGCATTTAAATGGCTATAATCCAGAAGTCAGAGATGTGCCCATTTTCATCACTTTGAATTTCCAGCACTATTCAGCTGTTATTGAATCCAGTTTCCTATCCCTGAACCTTTCTGCCGTCTCTTTCTTCATGTAATCAGTGAGGAGTCTGAGGAAGAGAGATTCCAACTCACATGTAGGTTTTAAATGCAAGCAAGGAATCTTGGAAAATCTTGCTTACATGAAGAGTGCTCCTGTGAGCAGGAACCTCTTCTTTTTGGACTCCCTGTTGATTATGTCAAGACAGCAATACTGGAGGGGCAGGACTGTTATATTTGGTTTTTTTATATTATTATTTTCCCTTACTTTCTTGTTCGTTTGTAGCCTTGTTACTGTTCTTCTGTGTTTATTGTGTATAAATTTTAATATGTTAGGTAGTGATATCCTTCCCCACCTATCTCATGCTTTTATTTTACAATTTGGGCAAAAATCTCATTAGCATTCTCTGGTCAGTTTTTGAAATAACTTTGCTCTGCTTTTAGCAAGGGGGTTGTATTTACTATACCTTAGATTATCATATTACAGGGACGTGGTGGCGCTGCGGGTTAAACCGCAGAAGCCTCTGTGCTGTAAGATCTATAGATCTGCAGCTGTAAGATCGAATCCACGCGATGGAGTGAGCACCCGTCGCTTGTCCCAGCTCCCGCCAACCTAGCGGTTCGAAAGCATGCAAATGCAAGTAGATAAATAGGGACCACCTCGGTGGGAAGGTAACAGCGTTCCGTGTCTAAGTTGCACTGGCCATGTGACCACGGAAGATTGTCTTCGGACAAACGCTGGCTCTATGGCTTGGAAACGGGGATGAGCACCGCCCCCTAGAGTCGAACACGACTGGACAAATTGTCAAGGGGAACCTTTACCTTTACCTAGATTATCATATTAAATCAAATTTTAAAGGTACATACATACCACAAGACCCACTGGATGAAACTTGCCAGAAGGGGGCTATAGTGCCCTCCAGCTTCTGTATACTTATGTGTTGTTGTTGTTTTTAAGTTATAGTGATTTTTAAAGAATGATTTAAAATACCTAGCACAAGAAACTCTGGACCTATTTTCTGCAATCCAGCAGGAGTAATTCCCTCTGAATGGGAGACCCCATCTTTATATTTCCTAAATATGTATGGAAGTACAAAAAAGTTTTAAGTGTTTTAATTTCCCAGTGCAAATTGGAGATGTGAAGGATTGGATTTCTGAATTTTTATTTGCATCTAAACCTAACCAAGCAGATCTGAATCTGAGTCATGGAACTGGATCCTGAACCAGATTAAGGGACCTTTCCATAGCTCTAGTCACAAAACACAAGTCTATAAATTGCAGCTTGTATAATGTAGCTTGTTAACACATGTGGGTGGCTCTGAAAGAAGAAGGCTTTGATTCAAATGTTAACTGAATAATGAATTCATTAGATGACCTTGGAGACAGAGAGCTAAGCCATTGTATTGCCTATTTTACAGTAGAAGATAATGTAAGAAAAGAAACCCTCTTGGTAAAATTCAGTTTTAATCTCAATTAGAGTAGACCCACTGAAATAAATTAAATTTGTATTACTTAAGTATTGCTCATTTCCAGCAATACTTAAGCATATAATTTGTTTGTTATTTGTTTTTTATGTAGGAGTAAAAATATGATAGGAAGGCCCAAAGGAAAAGTTTTGTGGGAAATTATACTTACTGTTAGAGAAAGTGTAAAAAGGCAGTCTTTCTTCATAGTAGTTCAGTGTTACCTTGTTTCCCCGAAAATAAGACCTAACCTGAAAATAAGCCCTAGTATGATTTTTCAGGATGCTCGTAATATAAGCCCTACTCCAAAAATAAGCCCTAGTTAAGTGAAACCCCACCCTCCACCATTGTGCAGCAACCAGAAGAAGATGCATGACTGTATTTGAATACATGTAGATTGTTGTTCATGAAAAAATAAAAATAAAACATCCCCTGAAAATAAGCCCTAATGCGTTTTTTGGAGCAAAAAATAATATAAAACCCTGTCTTATTTTTGGGGAAACACAGTACTTCCAAACTATGGTTTATCTTAACTATGATTATTTGCAACTAGCCAGATATATAACCCATGGTATTAACTTAACTTGTTTTAACCACATCATATATTAGCTATGCTTTTTGAGTTCAAATGAAACAAGAAGTGTTTGATAATAAATAAATTGTGGGCAGCATCCTGCTGGTGATTTATGCATGCAAGATGTATATGGTGTAATTCGCCACAGTGTATTGCACTAATTCAACATGTACAAATAACAGACTTGTAATATAGTCTTATCAACATTTTTTAATCTTTACTAGTCCAGTACAGTTGATCTGTATTGGGGGGAAGAAAGTCTTGTGCTTAATGGGTTCAGTCCTGGGTGAATGAGGTTTTCCTCTCTCTCTCTTTTGGGAATCAGAGAGGAGAACTGATCTCTTGTGTTTACATGAAGTATACATTAAGGTAGAAGAAGATTGAATCAGTGTGTCCCTAACTTCACTAATAACCTTAGGAATAAGAGCTACCAACTGAGGAAAAAGAATTTCACAATAACTTTTTGGAAAATTAACAAAATAGAATATAATAGCACAGAATAGGGTTAACATTTAACGTGCATACAGGAACAAAGGCTTCTTAGAAAACAAGAAAATGAGGAAACATACCCGTATGGCTGTGTTTATAGTAGCTCGGAAACAAGTTTTCTGCAGAAGTGATAGGTCCTGTGTAATCAAATTTATTATTGTGAAAATGAGGGATATTAGCATAAAGTTATTTGTCTTCATTTCTTATAGAAATATGTGGTTATGGGTTCATTTGTGTATGTGTGTACTCAACACTTGACTGTTTTTTAAGCAATAAATCACAACATACGTATAAAAGTGGGCCATAAATACAGATATCAACGTATTTGTACAGGAGAAGCCACATGGAACACAGAGCATTGTGCTAATTCAATATAGCCAACATAAATGATTATTTAATTTATAACTTAATTACATATTAATATAAATATAATAAAGAAGTAAAGAACGACTGCCTTTCCCTCTGTCCTCTTCAAATCATTTGGAAGACTTTATGGACCTAATTTCTGCAACTTCATGAGACATCTGGATTTCTGGATTTTTTCTAGATTTATGAAAACTTGAAATATAGACATTTTTGACACAACTACTTAGATCCTCAATATTATCCTCAGCACAAGGGATGGAAAAAAATTGATTTCTCATTTTCCATTTTGCATAAGCTGCTCCCTAATATCTAAATGTTCCTATACTATTTTTTTCTTGAATAATTTTTATCATAAACTGTATAGAAATCAAAATAATAGATACAGTGTTTTGGTTCACAGAGTGATTTGGAAAGTGCAAATTAGCTGGGTTCATATTAAAATGTGAACCAAAGAAATACATCTGCAATGTGTATTGGATCACTCTGACAGATCTTGCCTTTCTTTTTAACAAGGTATTATAATAATGCTGCAAAAATTCTAAAACCAATGTCTGTAAATAGTTTGTATATAGTGGAATGATAAAAGATTTTTGTCCTGTTTCTTCTGTAAGCATAGCCTCAGTGTATTGACAATGGCTGGTTGGTGTCTGCTTCAGATTTTCAGTTTAAGCTTTATTTAAACACAGCTGATATCAGAATTAATAATGTATTATTCTGCTTTTCTTTTTCTGCAGTACGCCGTCTGGTTAGTCCTTTGGGTTACATGGAACGTATTTGTTATCTGCTTCTACTTGGAGGCTGGGGACTTATCAAAGGTAATTTGCCATCTGATATATCTAAGCCATCTGATGTCAACACACCCCAAATCTAAGGCTGTCTTCTTGTATCTGCTTATACTTCATCATTGCTTAACTGAAAAAATCAATTTGGGAATGATGAATATAATGTGTGCCCTTGCAATGTGTGTTGTAAATTATTAGAGAAATGTTGTAGGTGTAAAATAAATATTTAGCAGTAGAAGGATATTTAATGGGCTTTGAAGAAGAAACCTACAATAGTTTCTAGCTTTAAAAATGCAACTTTCATTATATAAAGGAATGTCATAGTTAGAATATCATAACAGTTATCTTTAAAAGATAAAATCAGCTGCATTTAGTAATATGCAGTTTATTACTTTGTTGTTTCCTTTCCAAGATTCAGCTGTGTACCAGCACCAGTGGAACTAGAAATTTCATTTTTTCCACCTCTTGCTGTAGCCCACTGTAGTTGCACAAAAAACCTTCCAGGGAGTTTCCTCTTGGGAAAGCTTCTAAGGTGCATCGGCAGGTTGGGGAGGACACAGCAAGGAGCCGACAATTCTGTCACAGGCAGGAGATCCTACAGAAAGTCATCATTGGATTCTGACTATTGAGATATAATTGGTAGAAAGGATTTTTACAGAAGCAAATATGAACTACACATAGAATGCACATTCCCCTTAATGTTTTGTCCAATATTTTGCACACTGATTTTGGCATCCCTGCTTGGGAGATACTCGTGCTCTAGGACTATTCAGGAGTCATACTTTCTTGTGCATTCTCATTTTATTGGTAAGTAGATTTTTAATGTCCTCTAATCACCTAATCTTTTTACTTGATTGTTGAAGTGCTTTCATTCCTCAGTCAGGTACATTCCTGGAAGAAGAAGAAAAATCAAAATGCTTAAGCTAAATTTAAAATGTCAATGCACAGCATGAATGAAATATATGCAAAACCACAACTATTTGGGTCTGTCCTAAAAGTTCTGTTTTCTGTTTGCTGGATGTACAAGAACATTTATTATTTCTATCTAGACAGAGAATGATACAGGGCGTTCCTTGATCTTTTTCTGGTCTGTCTCTCTGTCTTTGAAGGTGGTGCACTTGAAACAGCTTCCAGGTAGAGACTAGCTATTATAACCTTTCCTATGTTGACGACTACACAGAGTAAGGCTTTCATGTGTTTGGATTGTCAGCAATAGCAGATGATTTTCTTAAAAAAAATTGTCTAAACTTGTTGTGTACATTTCTGTGTTTCTGTATTCATGTATATGACCTGTGATGGTACAAAGAAAACTTACTGATCTATGTGTTGAACTAGTATGCAGAAACGGCTCACAGCAAAGATACTGCCAGCATTGGAAGTGATAGTTTTCGTGGTAGTTGGATCATGCATAGAGACTCTGTGACAAACCACAGACACATTCCTAGTTTACTACAAAACCTCAGTGAGATTAACACTCCCAGTCTATGAACCATCATACAACCATCCACCTATTCACTTGTGCCACCTTTTCTGGTGTTTTACCAGAAAAAACACCTCTGATACCTTCAGAGTATTTAGGGTCACCTCTGTTAATTGAGCCTTCCAGCCAGTTTCAGCTTGACCCTGCAGGTTTTATTTAAAATGCCATAAAGGACCTGACCATTGGTTTATTCTGTACTTAACCACCTTGATGAGACTACTGCTTAAGTCTCCAGTGTAGCCTGCTAGCACATGAGAGTAATGCCTTGATTGACTGCTATGAATCTTATTAGAACTAATTAAAAGGAGCATAATGAGCAGAGTTCATTTTGGTCAAAACAGAAGGGATTTATTTTGAAATAATAAGAAGGTAGAGAAAAGGAAAGTTAAGTTTCTGGATATAATAACGGAACCAAAAATAACATTCAACTTTGTATTTCTTCCCACACATGCACACAGACCGCACTGAACAGACCACTTGTTATGACACAAAAAACAAACAAACAAAAACACATGCCTCTCTAGAGACTCTCCAACCAACTGACAAAACCAACTGCCACTTTTCTTGTATCTCATCCATATTCATTCTCACCAACCAATAAGCCCCTAGCCCTCTACACAAGCATTCCAACACCCATCTGTCAATCATTCCAGCATTCTTCCCATGCATGCAGTACCAACCTGCATACATCCATACAAACCTCAATATAGCCACATTATAAATCACACATACCACACTCACACTGAAATCACCACAGGCTCTCCATCATTCACTTATTGTTTGATGGAAACTCCTGTGGTATTCTGCTTGTCCACCACTAGTGTATGCATTAAGATGCCTTCCATTTGTACAAACCTGGCCCCAGATGTTTTGCTGCCTGAGCCAGAGGACAAGATGTCATTCCTTGCCTGATCCATTTACAGAAGCTAACTGGTAGGGATGTTGGCAAGTCTTTGGGTCTGAGTCCCAAGTCAGAGTCCAAGTCTTTGGTACCAAGTACCAGGTCAGAGTCGAAGTCTTTGGTACAAAGTCTCAAGTTCCAATTCCAAGTCCCTATTAAAAACAAGCTTTTCCTCCTAGAAAAATGGAAGGGGTGGGTGGGTTCCAAGCCACGAGTTAAGTCTGAGTAATTGAAAACTAACTGGAGGGGTAGTTTTACCTTACTTCAACATTGGTGATGGCATCATATCTTCCACCGCACCAGCAACAAAGTTTAGGTATCCAAGGACAGACTGTATGGACCGTACCCTCTGTCAAAGAGGGACCGTTGAGAAGGACCACTCCCTGCTCTCCAGCCTGAAACAATTGCTTCACTTTTTGTAAAGGTATGGGCAGCCCTGCATTTGAGGATCAATATTAAACAGCTGGCAGGAAACCCTGTGCTCTGATTTGTTGCATCCAGTAGGTTCTTATCGATACATATTTCTGAAATTTCCTGGACATAATGTTGTCTCTTAATGCTGAGCTGTATCTGATGGGTATCACCAATTCATTATATCCTCAGAAATCAGAAAGTAAATGAGATGGTGATAAAACTAATCTTAAATTTCAGAAAGAACTTTTACATAGTTGCTAACTGTGAGGGTTCACTGGTTGGTCCAAGCTTCTCCTCTCTGTACAGATCAGTTACCGCAGGCACGTCCTTTGCATTCAAACCATCAACATTTATTTCTGGAACATCCAAAAAAGCTAGCAGCATTCACTTTAACATCCAACAAACTCTTCAGTACCCAACAAGGTACTGAAAAAGATTATTATCTTGAACTGTAACTGAAACGTTTAACTCAAAGTCTGTAAACATTTGTCCATGCCCTTCTCTCTGCCTCCTCAATGAGGACTCAGGGAATAATAACATCTTGGGCATCTCCCATCTGGTGGGGGTTGAATGGTCCTGGTAGTCTCTCTCTTGATATTGGGGTCGTCCAGGGTTGAGGGTTTCTCCTTTCCATATGTCTGTTTCCATCTTGCTTGTTCTCTCTTTTCCCTCTCTATTCTAGCTCTCTTTTCTCTTATCTTGCATCCCCCACTCCCTGGTCTCTTTCTCTCTCCAGTAAGAAGGTTTCACCACTCTTGTTCCTCTCCTTCTCCTTTCTGCCTCCTCATGTGGAACCATGAATCTTTCCCACTTACTCGTCCAGGGGTTTTCCATCCATATCAATTCCCATCCTGAGGGTAATATCTTCTCCTCTGCTTTCCTCTCACCCCTTTTATCCTCCTCCCTCTTTTCCTGCCCTTTTTCTCCACCAACCTCCTCTCCCTTTACTCCTACCTGTTCTACCTGTTCTGTCATTTTAGTTACATCCCCTTCCTCTAAGAACCTTCTTCTTTTCTCTCCATCTCTAGCTTCTCTCCTTTTTCTTACCAGGTCATTCTTCCCAACCTCTTTCTTCTTTCTAAGGTTCTGACTTCCCTTGTAAGTGGGACAGACAGTGCTCAGGTGGGTAGGGTCTCACTCTCACTGCCATCCTCACACTAACCAGCAACTGTCTTGACCAAGAAATTATTATGTGCACATTTGAAGTATGTTTAGGCTAGCAACAAGATTAAATTGTGCATTTCATCTAGAAGAGCATTTGTTAGATTGTGTTAAAGATCTCACACTTAATTCTTTTCCTTACCTGAATTTTCAGCTGGGAATAACAATGACAGCAAATATGTAATAGCACTCCTAAGTATTTCCTCCTGCTTGAAAATGGATGTGGAATCTTTTTTTTAAAAAAGATATTGCATTGAATTAGCTGTAAATAGAGAATAAAAAGTGACCTTTAGGGAAGCATAGAGCTGAGCTCTATCTTTTATCAGGGACAGAGGTGAGGTTGTAAACCATGGGATATAATCATGTACAAGATAGTTTTAGGAATTGTAAGTTAAAATTACAGCCTAGCAATTGCCCAACTGGGCAAATGTTGTCTGTATGTGTAATATATAGCTTTCTATCACATAAAATACTTTTTTCAGGTTGGAAGAAGTTTTGCAGCTTGCCCCTCCTCTTCATGCCAGTGTACACCTCCTTTCTGCCATTCTTTTTGCTCAGTGATATCAAGATGCCAACATATTTCAGGCTGCCGCCATATCTTCTGTAAGAAAGTTTACTAATGGCTGCTCCCCCCTTGTCACAGAGGTCATGACATTTTTACAGCTGCTCTTTATTGAAGTGAAAGAGCTCAGATAACGATAAATGGGGTATTCAGAAGATACGATTACCACCTCCCCATGAGATTGAAGCAGCTAAAGGACTGTGAACGAACAGCCACACAGAGCTGTTCACATCACATTACAGCCTGGAACAGATATGTCATTTGAAGTTTGGCAGTGAACTCAGAACATTTCATGTCATTATGTCACTGCTAATGTCTTCTCCATGACACCATAGCTTTCATAGCCTGTCAGAATTATGATGGCCAAGTTACCTGATGGCAAAAAGGAGGACGAAAGATCAGTGTTGGAAAGCAGTCCTATGCACATAGTGTTTGCTGTTGCAAACACATATTACATAAAACATATCTTGGCACATAATACTGTGTTGGTCACCAAGCTGATTCCTTCTTTGCATTAGGAACAGATTTGTCTTAACAAAATTTATTTCTAATTTTAAAATGGGTCATCAGAAGTATATGTCCTTGCTTCAAAGCATCACTTGATACTTGCATGAAATTTGAATTTTTCAGATTAAAAAAATCAAAAACGTTTCTCATATGTCTATTCACAAATATATTCCATCCAATTTCCATATCAGTAGTGGTGATTTCTAGACCATATAAATGGTGCAGTTATTGATATCTGCAATGTGTCCTAACATGCAACTTCTCTTATATATGGATTTCATATGTAATATTTGAGATAAAAGCCACATTACATTGCAAAACTAGGAGAGGTACAAAATTCAAAGGGTAAATTGTGTTCCAGTTCATGTATTAGTTCAGAAAATGAGTTTGCTTCAAAAATTTGGTGAGTTTGCTTTAAAGTACTGACCAGAAAAAATTCTCCTCATCCTTAGTCATATCGCAGAGGCATAGTGCACAGATTTTCACATATGACCATGTCAGAAATCATCTTCCTTTATCCCATTGCTTCTATCAGCCATGAGTGCAAATGAGCAACATAGCTTAACTCCATCTTCACTGAGTCTACATTCATATAAGACAATCTCTGGTAATATCTTTCTCCATCACCTCCCAGAATGCTGGAAAGCTGGAGAATTCCATCATCCCCTTGGACATACTGGCTCAATGGTTCCCAATTTTTTATCACCCATAAGCTGGATGGAGCAACTGTTGGAGTTTATTTTCATTCAGCCCTACCAAATCAAACCTTGGCTCTATAAGGAGACTCTTGTGACTAGGTGATCTGGGGTTTCTTCTGCATGGCTTTTCTTTTTCTTTTTGCTACTTTATTATATGTATTCCTGATATATTGCAAATAGATGCATTCCCCTGCTTTTTGTGTGTTTTTATGTTGATATTTTTCATTCTATCAATAACTGTTATATTTTTACTGTTCTAATGTTAGTTATATGATATCAGAGCTTTATATGTGTAGCATTCCTCTTTTCCTCTTTCATGCGATCAGTCGGTCAATTTTCTGTTTACATACCAAAAAGAGGATGAAGATGGCAAACATGGTCTTCCATGCTTCAAACTGTTTCCCCACTAGTATCAGCAGCCACCATTCAACCATTCACACATCACTTTCAGGATGATCTGTCAAATTATTCAATCAAAATCTGTTCACCACAAGGGGCTGCCTGGCTGCTGTGACCCATCTCTTTCACCTACCTCAGTCCATTTGATGAACACTGATTTCTGAAGTGGATTTTATTCCCAAACTTGTTGGGTCTTTAAAGAGCTAAAACACCAGGTGCATTCTGTTAAAATCTCTTTCTAATGATTACGCAGAGGATAAAAATGGTTTGGTCAGAAACCTACAGAACAGGCTGAACTACAGTCTCCCTTAAGAGACCACCCCTTATTTATTAGTTCACCTCAACTGTCACTTATTTGTTTCAATACATTTACTCAGAGACTTTGGTAAGGAAGAATAAAATGTTTCTGTTTACCTGCAGTTCTTGTATAATTGCAAACATCATACTTTGTAGAAATGTTAACTCGTTACATTACTGAGCTTAACTGCTTAATTTACTTCATTATTAACTAACTGATTGGTCACATTGCTGACAGAGTACAGTACTTCACTCTTAACTGTTCACTTCTGATTTCTGATTTCGTAACTCATACACTGAGAAGACTAACTGCGGACAGACTGTGAACTGAACCCTGATGACTTAAAAAAAGGGGGGGGGAAGAATCTGAGATAGAGAGGGAACTATTGGCTGTTACTGAATTAATTGACATTCACTGCAACTCCCTCCCAGCCAATACCTCTAAAAGGCATCATATGAGGATGCAATATAGCAAACTCATTGCCCCCAAAGTGGTAGTCAGTACAGATGATCAAAAACATAAATGATATCCTCTAATCTACTATCTACTGTTCAGAAATCCAGAGGTGGATGTTGAACAAGCTGAAGTTTCCTAACATGTTCAAAGCTATAATTTAGATTTAATGATATTTTTTTTTGCTTTCAGCAACCTTTTGTTGAAAGCACATCAATCTCTCATTCTCTGTGTTAAAGATAAGCAGGTAAAACTATTATATACACAGGCAATAGCAAGTCAACAGTAGTACATTAAAAATAAACAATTGCTCCAAGGAGACAAATTGTCTTCACTTTGAGATAATAAATGTCAAGGAACAGTTTATGGTATTATAGAATACTGAGTTGTTTCATTAAATGAAATCATTCAGATTGCTTGTTGCCACTTTTCAAAATCAGGGTGTTATTTAAAGAAGTTAGATCAGTTGTGTTGGCCGCTGGATGTAGTACCCAAACTTGAAGCTGGATTCAAAATCAAACCAGTCAGAGGAAATGCCAAACTGCAGTCTCTCAATTTTAGTTCTCAGGGGGTCCTGATCTGAAGCAAAGCCAAGGCTTACGTGGAGAATTAATTCAAATACTTTTGAGCAGGCTGAATCCAGTCACCAACACAACATACTTGAAATCACGTAAGAATAAGAGGAGTAAGAGGAGTATTGAAGGAAGTTAAAAATACATCTAGATACTCAGTTTCCAGGCAATATCACCCTATGATTCAGGATCCCTGATTTTCCATATTATCTGGAGGCTTTAGAGGTACACAGTTTATAATTTTTGTGTGTCTTCAATGACAAACACAATGTCCCTTTTGATGGAGCAATCTACTCACCATTGCCGCACACACATATGCACAGAGCTACAAACACACACAAACAAACTTGCCCTCCATCTCTAACTTGAGGTTGGCTACATGTCTTTTTCAAAATTGTGAATAAACCCTTATTAACCTAAGGTATTAATATTGCTTTCTCTTTTGAGCATGCTAGTCTGCAGGATTAGTTTTGTTTTCCTAATTAATATTAAGAAAAGACTTGCAGAGCATGGAGAGAAAATTACTTTGGAAAAGTAGAAGCTTGCATGTTCAGGTTCATATTCTGACCATTTTGGAGTGATGTTTCTGCTGCTGCAGCAACAGAAGCTCCTGTGGGGAGGAGGGATGTTTTGGTAAACTGAAAAGGCCATGACAAGTAGTTTCTTATATTTGAAACTGCTTTCCTAAACGATAGTTTTGATTGTGATGCTATCCTCCATGGTAGCAGAGTTTTCTATCTTCCATTTTATTTAGCATTTGGTGCACCACATAACATGTTTGGCTGAACTTTCTTTGGTACTATTTGGCTGGGCAGGGTCCTGATTACTGATCACTCCATTTTGAAATGCAGTCCTTTTTCAAGACATGGAAGTGGACGGTCATGAGAACAACCTCTCCCTGCTCTGTATGGATGGATGTGTGCTGTACGCCTACACGCTCAGAATTTCCTGTTAAATCTTGGGAGTTGGACTTGCTAAATCCTCACCCCATTTCCTAAGCCATGGGCACAGCTTGGCTGCATTAAATGGTCACAGCACTGAAACTTTGCACTTGCAGGTTTCATTGCTCTCCATGGGACATACTTTCATGCCCTTTTTCCTTTACACATCTTGTCTGTCACTTAGCTGCAAAATGGCAATTAGAATTCACATTTTAGGTTTTCATACACAGCGTGTGTTGAAAGCCATAGAAATATCTGAGACAGCACTTCTGGCTACTTGGTATTAAATTTTCAGTAATGAGTCAGTTAAATGTGACATTTCAAAAGGATGTTTAACACACCACTTAAAATAATAAGTGTTTCATAATGTGTAAAAGGTAAGGAATTAATTTTTTAACATGACAGTGCAGCAATTTGTTCATTGTACTAATCCTTCTGTATTAGCTACAAGAGTGATTTGGCACTTATTAGGAGTGTATTGGACCTTTATTAACTTTGTATCCATCAGAGAAATAATTGAATTGTTGTGGTTTCACATTTATAATGCAGTGGTTAGTGGTTAAATTTCAGTGTTGCATGTATTTTAATAAGGCTACCTGCAGGATATTTAATTTTGAACGCATTACCTTCCTTGGATATTGGTTTAACAGATGTTCTGTTAAGATAACGGAGAAATTAAATTAGTTTTCTTCTCAAAGGATCCAGTTAACTTTGTAGGTGAATGCCTTTGAGCATAAAATCTGACCAGGATTTTTTTTTTTTTTTTTTTTTTTTTTGACAAATAGCTCATTTAAGTAAATGACTTCATTTTATTTTTTCCAACTTCTGTTACTCAGGGCAGATTTGACATGGTTGATAATATATCTAACAAATGAAAATTGAAAATAGTGCTGGCATCCAGCAGTGTAGAGTTATATTGAAGGTAGTTTCATGGGTAGATACTATTAAGCATGCTTATGGTTCCAGATAAATTGGTTTGCAGAAGATTTTTTTAACCTCAGCATCTTTTCCAGTTAAAATACAGCTGATTACAAAATTAAATTCCTTATTACTGTAGATACAGCATATTTGGGCAAGCCTTCATGAACGCTTCCTCTTTTTCTACTCTCAACTACTAATTGATATGATAATGAGAACTTAAAGGTGATGGGACAGAGGAAAATAGTATTCATGCTCTGTTAGAAATGGCTGTATACATGGCAGACTGTGGATTGGAACTAGTATAGATGCCCAACCTTGAAATCTGAGTGTGGGTAGCAGTTAAGATTAAATATATTGTTGAATTCTGCATTAACAGCCAACAAACCTACCGGTTCCTAAAGCTTGCTATCCAGTTCAAATACACTCGCCCAATTTCAGCCCAGTAATTTAAGAAAGTTATGGAGTTCCTCAAACATTATACTGTCAAGAGCTGTTACATCTGGTGTGCAGGTCCTGTTTATGTGTGATGAACCACTGGACTCCAGGGAGCAACTTCTTAGCAACAAATCCTCCAGAATGACTGAGCCTACCCTGGCTGACCATCAGAACTTTGTAGGCAGGAAGGATATAGAAGTCTTCCAGTTCTTTCTGAGACTTGCTTGGGCAACCCAGCATTCCTGTCCTCTGGCAAGTGCTTCGTTATTCTTCACCTTTCATTTGCTGTTTGACTATTTCTCCTGGTTTGCCATTTGGTTTTGACTTGCTCTCTGGCTTGCTCTTTGCCTTTATTTGCCCAGTGGCTCTCAGTGATCATGACTATTGATTCCCAGATTCTAGCTCACCTCAGATTGCTGCCCATGTCCAGGTCTGCCCCTGACACTGGAAAAACAGAACCAATTGCTTCAGGCAGCAGAGTACTGGGAGCTGAAAAATTGGCCTACTATTTATTGGCAGAGTGTGGAAATTATTGTCTTAAAAACTTTAAAAATTATGCAGCAGAGTGAGCAGAATTAGTTTCAAGTATCCTCATAGTAGACTATCCCTTATTGTTTGGTTTTCCTTAACTGACACTTACTATCTCAATAACTCACTTGCAGACACTAGTAAAAGAAAGAATAAAAAGTTATAACTGTCTGATTAAAAAGATCAGCGAAAGGAGAATCCTAAAGGCAACATACAATGATTGCAACACTGCTCCCTGGCAGCTTTCAGAATTTCACCAGGTTTTTTAATAATACCAGACTGCATAGGGTCCTTGAAGCCAAGGCACTGTGAGAGAGGTGGCCAGAACAATCGCATACAGGCAACTTGGTGGTGGTGGGACCTCTGCCACAGAGCTGTGGCTTGAGGAACCTCTCACAATCAAGCATGAGAGAGCAAAATGGGAGAAGGGTCATAGTGGCAGGAGTGGCACCACTGCCACCACCGCTGGCACTGGTTTTGTGCCTGATGGAGGGAGCATGGCTCTAGGCTGCAGATAAAAGTGTGGAGATGCTACTTCACTTCTCACTTCAGGTGTGTGGGAGTCCATGTGCTGCCCCAGCCTGTGCCACAACCCTGAATTACATGCATAATTGTCCATTTTGAGGGCCTCTAAGAGAAAGAGTTCAGACTTCTAACTCTGAATTTATTTCTAACAGAACATTTTCTAATTTGTCTAATTTTCTAAATGACCAAATAAATCGTTAGACTCAGTTCACTAGCTCTATTCCTGCCTTCCCTCTGCATGTAATATATATACTAAGTCACTGTCCAATGTAAAACTTTAAACAATCCTATGCTGCATGTTGCTGTTGTTGCTGCTGCTAATATTCTTATTCTTACTATTACTACTACTATTACTATATGGGATCATCACAATATAATGCATAATCTCTGATTAAGAAATCAAGTTTCCTAACAGGCTCTTACATCTTTGAGAAACAGGGTTGATTTTATTTGCTTCAAATACCTATATAGAGTGTGCACCTTACTAGCCTAGATACAAATATAAGAGACTGCTTTGTTCTGGTGTTGTAATTCTAAGGTTTAACACAGCATGCAGCCCTGAAGGATATGTTTTGTTGTCCCTGAAACCTTCCAGGAAGAAAATGTTATGATTTTAAAAAAGGAAGAATTGTACCTTGTTTTAGGTCGAAAAGAAATGTTTTTTTAAAGCCACAAGTGAGATTTTCTGTTGGCCTACAGGATCCTGGGGCTAGGAAAACAGCCTCCGGACCCCCAAAGTTTGCTAGGTTAACATATTCCTAGGCTACTGTAGTTAATAATCCAAAGATGTATATGTAATAAATTTACAAATTACATTGTACACATTTTTAATTTCATGTTTTATGCATTTTTTTCTCTTCTGTTTTCCTAAATCAGTGTCATTTCATGGGGACACAGAAAGTGCCTCCCTGAAAAATATAAGGGCCGTGTACACATTCAGGCATCCCCAGGCAACAGCAGCACCCTGTCAACTGTTCCTTCCACTCCAGAAGCACTACTGGATTGTTTTTAACATGAATTAAGGGGGGGGGGGATCTCATTTCAGCTTCCATAATTCTTTTCTGTTGTGCCTCAATTACTGAAATGTTTTTATCTAAGCCTGCTATTTGTATATTAGGAGAAATTAAAAAAATGTTTAGTTGGAAGGATGTCAGTTAAGTTAGCAAAATGTGCATGTATTATCTCTCAACAGGAATGCCATGATGATATTGTCCTTACATAGCAAATCAGCATTCTCTAAGGCAATTCTAAAATAAGGCAGCCCAGGCAAAACATTATAATTTTGAAACCAGGCTTCAGATCAGCACCAAATTTTGCATACTAAATATAGAGAGTATGATGTTGCTTTGTGCCAAATTTGGTGATGTTTAGTCAGTTTTAAAGTGATTATTTATAGGTATAGATGTGCAGATCCAGTGACTTTTTTGTCAACAGATTTAAAGCAAATCAAATAAATTGAAAAGACCAATCTTGCTTGTCCTGAAAAAGAATGATTGGTCCTGACTCCCTGCTGCTATTTCTTTTTAATTTGGAAGGAATCCAGGCTGCAGGGGGTGAAATACTGATACTCAAAAAAAGGCCTTTCAAAAAGGTGAGATAGTGTGAATTTCTTATAAACTGCCATACCAGCACAAATGTTCCAAAGTTAAAAACATTGTTGTAGCTTTTGAGCCAGAAAGGGCAATCTGAACTTTTGACACTGCCAGTCAGGAGACAAGTAGCTGACTCTCAGGAGGAGAAATTTTAAACTCCTTCCTGGTCAAACAAGCATTCATGGTTTTCAAAGGGATTCTGTATTTGGCTCTAAAAATATTTTTAAAAATATATTAAAAGAAGAAATTACTGTGTTTTGCTTTGTGGATAGGGATGGTCTTACTTGATGTTAGCAGAGCTTTGCTGTCATAGTTTCAACCATTGCACCCATTTTATAGCTATAGAAATGTCTGGTAATTAAGACAAAAAAATCCAAATACAGTGGTGCCTCAACTTACGACCATAATCCGTTCCAGAAGATGGACGTAACTCGAAATGGTCGTAAGTCAAAGCACCATTTCCCATAGGAATGCATTGAAATGCAATTAATCCGTTCCGGCCGAAGAAAAAAAATCACTGCAAGACTCATTGGAAACGCGATTAATCCCTTCCGGCCGAAGGGGGGGGGGGGAAGAAAAGCAATCAAGCGTGCAAGACCCATTGGAAATGCACAGAAAACAAACGGAGCAGATCGGAAATGCACAGAGAACAAAGGGGGCAGGTCGGAAATGCAAAGAAAACAAAGGAAAAAGCAAGGGAAGCATGCAGGACCCATCGGAAATGGGGGGGGAAAACCCAAAAAAGCAATCAAACCCCCCAAGACCCATTGGAAATGGGGGGGAGCCAAAAAACAAACAAACCCCCCAAGACCCATCGGAAATGGGGGAAAAAACCCAAAAAACAAACAAACCCCCCAAGACCCATCGGAAATGGGAAAAAAACACTCCAAAAAGCAACAAAAAACCCCAAGACCCATCGGAAATGGGGAAAAAAAACCCCAAAAACAAACAAACCCCCCAAGACCCATCACAGCACAGAAACATAACCCCCCAGCTCAAACCCACGCTGCAAAAACACCCAGAACAGTTTTTAAAAAGCAGAAAACAGCACTTTACCTTACAAGGCAGCCCGAAGCCTCCCTGCAAACACACACACACGCTCACTCAGAAGCAGAAGGAGGCAGTCCCAAGCCTCCGACGACGCACACTCTCTAACTGCTGGGGCGAAAGAGCTACAAAGAAGCAGCCTTGTCGCCACCTACAGTTAGCAATTTGAATTGCCTGCCTTTTCCCCCTGCCTTTTTCTGTTCATAAGTGGAAGCTCCGGTCGCAAGTAGAAGCAAAATTTTGCAGCCGGAGCTGGTCATAACTGGAAATGGTCAAGTAGGGATGTTCGTAAGTCGAGGCACCACTGTATGTTATGTGCCATCAAATCACTTCTGATATGTGATAACTATGATTTAATGACCTCCAAAATATCATGTCATTAACAGCTCTGCAACAATTTTGCAAAACAACAGGATCTTGTTAGGTTGTTTACTCTTCCTACTGCCCTCCCCACTTTCAATAATCTAACTGATTGGTGTACCTGGCAACTTTGCAAATTGCCTTTCCTTGGTTGCAGCCTAAATAAAGAAACCTGTTGGAAAACAATTTTGTTGTTGGTACTCTAAAATTTTCTAACAGGTATAGCATTATATTCCACTTACCAAGCTACCAAAATATCTATTTGTAAAGAAATTGGATTCTGTGTTTTGAGGGTAGGACTTGGTTGATTAAGTAACCTTATGAATTGAACAGAAGTGCACTTGATTGTTGGTTTTATACTGAGAGTTTGCTCTTCAACAAGCAACAGTATAACAAAGCACTTTTATTCTAAAACAGCTGACTTAATTGAGCAATTCTGAAGTAATCAGTAATTTTATTCACCTGACTTTTCCTCAGTGGGTAAGTCATTCACATTCTGCTATGACTTGTTTTGAGAAGAAAACTGTATATTACACTGGGTTAGTGTCTTGTTTATCTGCTGCTATTCTTCTTCCATCTGACCTGTTAAGCAAGTGTTCATCCCTGTTCTGAAGGGTCTGTGATTTTTATATGTGATAGAAGACTAGTAACCAAAAGTCCCAAAGTGAGGGATATTTGCAAAAATAATAATAATAGAAATTTCAACCTATGCAGATTATTACAGTTATTACAATGGCATCATTCTGGCACAGGATGCACCTGGAAGGAGCATATAAAAGTCCAAGTTGTGCGGGATTATTATTGTTCCTGTCAGAATGACTTATTTTCTGTGCAAGATTCACCAGAAAGGGCATTAAGTTGCACAGAATTTGCCAGTTTCCAGCACAGAAGAATGGCTGAAACATGAACAAAAGCAAAAGGAGAGGAGTGAGTGAGATCTCTTCTTGTTTTCATAAGAAGCTGAGAAACCTTGCAGATGTTTTGGTGAGGAGTCTCAACATAACCAAGAGTGAGCAATGTTGTATTTGTCACATTCTTATTGTGCACACGCTTTGCTTACTAAATACTTTAAGACTGCTACTTTTTCTAATCCAAGAAGAGTGTAAAATAGTTTCATGAAATTAAATATAAAGAGGTGAGCAAAACTGCTGGGCCAATCAATAAGGATGAAAATGCTCGGTGCTGTGTAAAGCTGAAGCTTTTGTTATTTTAGCTGTTTCCTGGGTTATTAAGCTTTTTCATTTTTAATTATGGGAAAACATGGTGGGCTTTGATGTAATCAGCCATTTGTTTGAAAGGGAGGCTTGGGAGGAGGCTTGCTAGGTAACTGATTATGATGATGTGTAATTAGTTTTTCTTCATTAACACATATAACCTGTTACAGGAATAAGAACATAATGATAATTGCATGACTCCTGGGTTTTGCACTTTAAAATATCATAAGGTATGAAACTGAAGCAATTGGGATCTATTACAATATTTCCTTCTCACATATTTAAATTAGACTCTCTTCCCAGACAATTGAATTATCTTTTTAATTTTGTATCTACTTCTAAGATTCAAGAAAATAATCTACCAGATTACTCTCTTTTGCAAACCTTTTTGAAATGCATGGGATTTGCACAAGAGCACAAAGGGGTATCAAAGTCCTTCTGATTGTGGGTAGTTGGAAGCTTGCACAAGTCTTGATCTTGGCTTATACTGGAAATTGATTGTTTTTTCCCCTCTAGATGAGGGCTAGTCCCAAGTATTTTGCTCTCTAAGCATTTTTCTTTGCAAAAATAACTTTGGTGGTGGGATAGTATCCTGCACTGTACCTGAAGGTAACAGGCTAGTTTATAGAGTGCAAAACAGTATGTAGCCATATTCAAAAAAAGGGTTAATTTGAAGCATGATGAAAATGAGATGCTAGTCCCTTCCCATTTCTAATCATTCTCTGCATATGGAGAATAGTAGTCTGAAGTCTGAGGATAACATTGAAAGATAAGAGAGGCTAGCCATCTCACCCTTGTCTTGCTTGAAATTAACCTTTTTTTTTCCTGAGAAGTTGAATAGGCACTACTTGAATTGGCACATGTAGCCAGGGCCCTAGCTTGGGGAGGGCAACAAGGGCTTATGTCCCAGGGCACCCAATTTAGAGGGTACAGCCCTTTTTTGCACAGTGCATCTACCACTATAGGAAAAGATAACAGTAGACCATGGCTTCCAGGGCAGACTTAATTTTCTGCTGGTTGCACAACTGGTACACCAGGACATGGGAGTGTGTGTTTGTGTAAAGTAAAGATGTTCGTATACCAAGGCAGGAGAGGTCAGGTTTACCTAGGCCTCTGTACAGAAAGTCAGCTTATAAATATATATGGCGTGCTTAACAACTCTCTCTCTCTCTCTCTCTCTCTCTCTCTCCCTTTTTATTTTGGGAGAGGTATATCTGATAGTGCCACTGATTCCCTGAGGAAGAAGGGATGCTGGCAAGATGTTCATTACTGTAATTACTACTTGCATTATTTTCCTGTCAAGAATTACAATGTAGATTTGTTGGGCACATTTTGTTTTGCTCGCCCCAGGGGCCAAAATTGCTAGTTATGCTCTACACATAGCTCTGCCTCCAACAGAAGGGAGTGGATAGGGTGTCTCAGGAGGAATGTTCATCATTCAAGTATGAAGATGACTATCAAAATTTACATGGGAGATGGGCACAATGATTGTAACTGGGACATTTCCCAAAAATGTTTATTTCTTAGCAAATATTTTTGTGTGGCTTTATGCATCAGAAAAGTTTTCAAATTTTTTAAATTAAGTTTTCTAAGGAAATACACATATTTTCTTGATCTCCCCGAAAATGTATCTTTTGATATTAAATAATTAAATGTATTAACATTGTAACAAGGATGTTTTAGTAGAAAGGCCTATTTCTAAGAAAGCAAATACGTTTTGCAGATTTATGTATCAGAAAGCTATTCAATTTTTTTTAATGAGGTCTTCTAAAGAAATGCAGAAATAATCTTGATCTCTGAAAATGCATCTAATTGTATATTAAGTAATTATATATACAGTATTTGTTTTCATTAGTAAAAAGAAAAGATGAATAATGTTAAATAAATTAAGTAGAGCTAGCATTTTTTTTGTAATTATTTGCAAAAGACATTGCTGTCCTTATACTGTATAAAGGAAAGTAGTCCTCAAAATCCCTTCATATATGGCAGATGGCATTGTTAAGTAAAGGCAAATAGTTTTTTTTCCCCAGAATAAAGTATATTTAGCAATCTTTATTCATTCAATCAAAGGTGGAAATTATCAGCAATTTGGCATTATTAGCATGGGTGTTATACAGTCAAAGCTGAGCACTTTTAGTTGCCACTGGTTTTAATAAGAAAGATCCACAGTGCAATCCTATACACATCTATTTGTAAGTAAATCTCCGTTAGTTAAATGGCGCTGTTTCACAAGCAAATTACAGGATTGTAGCCTGAAGCGTGTGATTAAATCACCAGTTGAAAGCACTGATACTGAATGTGGCTAAATTAGCAGGATTGTCCCTGTGGTTAATCAGCAAGCTGAAAATCTGTAGGGTTCTGGTAAGGAAGAACTAGATTTCAATCTATATTATTTGTTCCTATTAAGTGAAAGCATATAGTAAGCATTGATTTTGATATAGAATGTAGAAATGATGAACAACTAACTGAATGGAGACAGTACTGTATGGTGATCCCATGACTGTTTGGCAATATGTTCCCTTACCTAAAAGTCCAGAGACCAGAGCAAGAGGAGATTTGGAAAAATGCACAGAACCCCTTCATGGCAAGGATCTTTAGTACTTAGTAGAGCACCCTTTTGCTGTTATGGCCTGCTGCAAACGAGATGCATAGCCAGACACTAACTTCTGGCAGCGTTCCTGAGGAATCTTAGTTCATTTCTCATGACCAGTGGCCTCCAGTTCACTAATAGTCTTGGGTTTGCGTGCTGTGACCGCCTTCTTCAAATCCTACAAGAGATTTTCTATGGGGTTCAAGTCAGGTGACTGTGATGGCCACTGTAGAATCTCCAGGACTTCTTCTGCAACCAAGCCTTGGTGGAATTTGAGGAATGCTTGGGATCATTGTCCTGCTGGGATGTCCAATGACACCCAAGCTTCAGCTTCCTCACAGATGACATGATGCTTTCTCCTAGGATTTCCTGATACTTCAGTGAATCCATCTTGCCTTCCATACACTGCAGGTTTCCAATGTCAGAGGATGCAAAGCAGTCACAGAGCATCACCAAGCCACCACCGTCTTTAACTGTAGGCAGAGTGTTCTTTTCAGCATATGCTTCATTTTTCTTCCTCCAGATATACCACTGATCCATCAGGCGGACAAGTTCCAATTTTGTTTTACTGCTTCACAGAACAGATTCCCAAAACTTCTGTGGCTTATTCATATGATTCTGAGCATATTGGAGCTGACTTTTCTTGTGCTCTTGGGACAGTAGTGGTGTCCATCTTCTGCCATGAAAACCTTCTGCGTTTAGTACGTGCCTTCTGTGCAAACTGAAACTTCAGTGCCTGTTGCCACCAAGTCTTGCTGCAGTGCATTTCCAGTCACTTGAGGGTTTTTCTCAACTTGCCTTCTTAGAAATTTGGTTGCAGCCGTTGATAGCTTCCTTTTTCTGCCCCGTCCAGGTAGTGTAACCAGTGTTCCTTTAACTTTGAACTTGTGAACTATGCTTCCAATGGTGTCTCTAGGAACATTCAGTGCCTTTGCTATCTTTTTCTGTCCTGTTCCGTTCTTGTGAAGGGGGATGATTTCTTCTCTTAACTTTTTGGACCATTCTAACATGCAGTCAAACACTCACCAAATCCCTAGCCAGTTCAGATATTTCATGTGTTCCAGCTCAAGCCCACCTGATGCAACTAATGAAGCCCTTGATTAGTTGCATCAGGTATGCATGAGACAACACCTGTTTTGCAGATTCTGAGACTGCAGAATTCATTAAACGTTGCATTTTCAGTTGAATTTGGGGAAACCACTTGAAGCATTCGTTGTGTTGAGCTATTTCAATTGCTTTTGTTTGATTTGTCCATTGCAAACAGCTGAAAATGTAAATTTTGACAATAAACCTGATTTGCAATGGGGGTTGAATAATTTTGATTACAGCTGTATGTTTCAGTGGTGTATTGCTGTATGTTAAGAGAACAGAACAGACATTTTCTATTCCTTACTGAGTCACACACTTGGTGTGTGAGAGGAAATGACCGCACTGACTTTGCAAGGTGTGGCAGTTGTTTTAAGTTGCATTGCTTTAATATTTTGTGATATACTACTGATTTCTTTCTAGCTTAAATTGTTTTTTGGGTAGGGTTATTTCCAGATCTTATCTGTCTTTACTGTTGCCTGCCTGATGATGGTGATGGTGATGATGTGGTGGTGGTGGTGATGATGTGATAGTGACACAGTGATTATAATGAATCTGATTCTGAATGTCATATAAAATTAAATATAAAAGTATTGTTACCACTTACATAGGTTTCTCTGAGATTATATTGATTAATGATGATGATGATTTTTCCATCTTATTTGTTGCCTGCTTCTGGGGTGGATATCATTATTTGTGTCTGTTGTCTTGCCCTGCTTTTTTTAGTTGTTTTAGGGGTTTTGGAGGAGTGTCAGACAGAAAATTAATTATTTAAAACAAAATTAAAGAACATGAAAGATATGAACTTCTCCAAGGTTTAGGCATCTGGGTATGGAGTCAAAGGTTGGGACTTTGATTCGCCACTATGCCTCCTGTAAATAGAGCCAGCCTGTGTGGTCTTGGACAAGCTGCACAGTCCAGGGTGCCCCCAGAAGAAGGGAACCAGCAAATGAGTGGCCTGAAAATGAAAGTGTACCTCACCTGAAAGAAGATGAAATGAATGAAAAATGAATTTTAGCATGCACATCCCTAATGATTACATCCCAAACAGGTGTATATGAAAAAGTGGTGTCAGAGTGGCTATTTTTTGCCATTTCTCTATATTTTAAAAGGATTTAACTTGAAAAATAATTTTAAAATAACAATAATGCATTACTAATAGAGATGGGGATGAACCCTCTTGGTTCATGATTCATCAAGCTTTCCCTAAGGGAAACTGGAGCCTGTCCTAAGGGAAACCAGGGTGCCCCTTTGTAAAGATGGTGGCTGCGGCTTCTCTTAAGGCAGAGGAGCCTGCTCTTTCTGCCTACAGCCCACTGATCAGCTGTTCAGCAGGCCCATAGGCAGAGAGGGAAGAGCTAAGCTGCCAGAACAGAAGCCACCATTCCAGCAACCTAGTCTTCCCTCCCTACCTATGGGGACGAATAAAAGTCAGGTAAATATTCATCCCTTTCTATCCGTCGGGGTCTCCGGAATTGACAAATACGAAGGGAAAAATATTTGGCAAATCAGTGGTTTCTTACAAACATTGTGATTCTTCTTTAATTTATCCCCATGTCTAGTTACTAACATTGTATTCCTGAAATCTGCATAGATACCAACATTGTTATGTTACAAAAAAGGTTAAAAGAATAAATAATGCCAGTGTGTTAGGTATTTTAGGGAATGTTTTAAAATTCCAGGTGGAAGCCATAGATTTGTTGGGGACCAGATCTGACCTTGTTCACTAAACCTTTCATCTGTCTGTCATGTACCCTTTCTACAAGTCTATATTCCAGTTGGCTTCTTGCATTCACCTTGTGATACTTCTATTTCCCTATCAAAATATTTTGATTCTCTTCTAATAGAAGAAAAAAAATTGCAGTCCTGAGGAGGTGTAAGAATTTTCACAAATATGTTTTATTTGGCATTTCAAGTAAAATGTCACACTATTTGAGAAGCCCGTCCTAGACTTCTACAAACATAGTGCCAGTTTCAGCAGACAGTCTGAGTCAACTTTAATTAGAGCTTTAGAAGTGTCTGCAACCCAATTACATATTCATATGTCATTGAAAAATAATTAAAACTGTAGTTAATAATTCAATTTTTCATAGTATTTGCACCTGTGTTTGGATTTGCTAAACTGTTATTTAAAAGCCCAATTGTAGGATATAGTTTGTTCATATGTTGATGTTTAATAATATCTGTCTCTTTCTAAAACATTTGGACATCAGTCAAATGCTCAGGAATAAAAAAAAAGAGCCTTAAGAAATATTGGACATAAAAAATATTTTGCATGTAACGAATTGGGGACTGATTTTAAGAGGACTGTCCTTCAGCTAGCATGTTTAGCATGGGACTGTTCATTATATATAATATCAATGATTGGCTGGTGAAAGTAGCTAGTCCTATTCTAATGTTTAATAAAGGAGTAATCTTAGGGATGGGTAGAGCATACAGAATAGCTCTGCCCACTTTAGCCCTAAAGGGCTAAAACTGACAAAAAAGGCAGGCTCTGCACATGGAGTATCACCATGAGATTGCACTCATGGAGGTTTCTGGAGGTTTGCTGATCATATGGATAGGATACAGACATACTTCCTCTTCAGTTTTAACTCTCCACACATGAGAGCTAGGACAGAGGGAGTGGGCTAGTTTAATAATCTGCTCAAAAGTTAAGATTTTATTGAATGCCTGAAGAGCAGGGTGGATTTGATTTAAATCATGATTTTAAAAAAATTCAAATGGATTTTGTTATTATATAAATAAAAATGCTTTTTAAAAACATTTAAATCATGATTTAAATCATGATTTAAATCAATTTGATTTTTAGAAGTCATTGATTTGTATCTACCCTGCTCAAAAGTGCTCATGCATCTCTGCAATGTTGCAAAAGTTGTATCTTGTAAATCTAAGAAGATTGATTCTGTCTCTGTAATGATTCCAAACCTGTGTTTTGCTTTCCTGTACAACAATATCTAATAGCTGTTTGCGTGCTTGCTGAGTTTTTTTGTAACTTGAATATTTAAATATTTGTAAAAAATGCAGAAGTGAAAATGTAAAATGTTTTAGCTTTGTAAGAAATATAAAAAGAAGGATCCTATGAATCAGTGTACCAATATGCACCAGATACTAGTACCTCATGTAAGTATGACACACTTACAAAGGAGTCATTCAACCTCTCACTACCGAAGAACTGCTTTAACCTTTTATCCTTGATGCTCTGTGCTAACAGTCGTGTGTGAATTTGGCAACATAGTGACCTGTTCCCTACTTGGCTACTTAACAAGTTTTTCTGTAGCTATGGGAGTGTATCAGTGCTCACCTACTTACAGTATGTGACTGACGAAATGAAGATGTCTGCAGAATGGACATTGCTGGCAGCATGGATACTCCGGATAACCCCTGTGTGTCTCATAAATCTACTCTGGTAGTTCATGGAGATGAAGAAGAGAAAGTGGAAGTCTTATCACATGAGCAGAAGTCCCTTCATGTGATGTTGGATGTCTCTCTAATGATCATCTATCATTCTTTCCCTGCTTTTCTTGAAGGAGTTCAAGATATGGCCCACAGGAGTTCTTGCTCTTGTTTTATTCTTACAAGAGGCTTCATAGGTAGGTTAGACTGAGAGAAGAACTAGGCCAGAGACACCTAGTGAGTTTCACAGTGGAGCAGTTTCCATCTCTCTCCATTGTACTTCACTGGCTCTTCTTCTTGTGGGTTACATCTCTGATGCACATAATTATAAAGTGATTAATAACTATCATTATTCTAATTCCATTTTAAAGGGTGGAGTTGGGCATAGAACTTTTCTACAGGTAAGTTACAGACTTAGCTTGCTAGGAAAGCTGATGTCGAAAGACAAATTACCTTGAAATTATGAGAGCAGATACCTGCCAGTGTGACTCTTCTGTGATAAGGAGCCCTCCAGGTATTGAGTCAAGTCCTGTGCCTATATAGGCTTTGTCTATATAGTTCAGCTTAAGAGTTATTTGATCATTTATACAAGCAGTACAATGTCTACAGAAGTATGCTATAATGAAACTGCTGCTGCTCTCATTATAAACTGTCCTCCTAATCCAGGCTACCACTGTAGTGCTTTCTCCCCACACCCCAATTCCAAGGCAGCAGTTTTCTAATTTCTGGAGAGAATTCAACACACCTGCTCCTCAAAACAACAACAACAACAAAAAACACCTGTTGCTATGGTCCCCAACTCACATTTGGTCTGGACAAACAAAAGAAACCCAGATCTGAGTCATAGTTTACCCAAACTATGAGTGCAAACACACTGAAATGCATTTTCAAGTTCTGAAAAAAGCATAGGAATGTTACATATTTTCGCACCTGAGTAAAATGAATCATCCAAGAGGCAATCTGTCTGGTTGTCTGAGGCACTGCAAGGCATTCCTGGGTAATTTTGGCAGTATCTGTTCTACAGATTGCCTTGCTTCTGTCTCATTCAGTAATGCTTATAACATTTTCCAGTGTTCTCATATTAGAGATGCATTTAATCTAGAATTCCTAGGCTTCATTATGGGCTTAAAGAAGGGGGGTATATTTAAAGTCTCACAGTTTTGTCTTAAAAGTATATTGAAATACAAAGTGTGCACAGCATAGCAGTCAGTAATTGTTATGTATAACAGTTAAATCTAATTTGTTGTTGTTGTTGTTTAGTCGTTTAGTCGTGTCCGACTCTTCGTGACCCCATGGACCAGAGCACGCCAGGCCCTCCTGTCTTCCACTGCCTCCCGAACTTCGGTCAAATTCATGTTGGTTGCTTCGCTGACACTGTCCAACCATCTCATCCTCTGTCGTCCCCTTCTCCTCTTGCCTTCACACTTTCCCAACATCAGGGTCTTTTCCAGGGAGTCTTCTCTTCTCATGAGATGGCCAAAGTATTGGAGCCTCAGCTTCAGGATCTGTCCTTCCAGTGAACACTCAGGTTTGATTTTCTTCAAAATGGATAGGTTGTTCTCCTTGCAGTCCAGGGAACTCTCAAGAGTCTCCTCCAGCACCACAATTCAAAAGCATCAATTCTTCGGCGGTCAGCCTTCTTTATGGTCCAGCTCTCACTTCCATACATCACTACTGGAAAAACCATCGCTTTGACTATGCGGACCTTTGTCGGCAAGGTGATGTCTCTGCTTTTTAAGATGCTGTCTAGGTTTCTCATCGCTTTCCTCCCCAGAAGCAGGCGTCTTTTAATTTCATGGCTGCTGTCACCATCTGCAGTGATCGTGGAGCCCAGGAAGGTAAACTCTGTCACTGCCTCCATATCTTCCCCTTCTATTTGCCAGGAGGTGATGGGGTCCGTGGCCATGATCTTAGTTTTTTTGATGTTGAGCTTCAGACCATGTTTTGCGCTCTCCTCTTTCACTCTCATTAAGAGGTTCTTTAATTCCTCCTCACTTTCTGCCATCAGAGTGGTATCATCTGCATATCTGAGGCTGTTGATATTTCTTCCGGCAATCTTAATTCCGGCTTGGGATTCATCCAGTCCAGCCTTCCGCATGATGTATTCTGCAGATAAGTTAAATAAGCAGGGGGACAATATACAGCCTTGTCGTACTCCTTTCCCAATTTTGAACCAATCAGTTGTTCCATATCCAGTTCTAACTGTTGCTTCCTGTCCCACATATAGATTTCTAAGGAGATGGATAAGGTGGTCAGGCACTCCCATTTCTTTAAGAACTTGCCATAGTTTGCTGTGGTCCACACAGTCAAAGGCTTTTGCATAGTCAATGAAGCAGAAGTAGATGTTTTTCTGGAACTCTCTGGCTTTCTCCATAATCCAGCGCATGTTAGCAATTTGGTCTCTAGTTCCTCTGCCCCTTCGAAATCCAGCTTGTACTTCTGGGAGTTCTCGTTCCACATACTGCTGAAGCCTGCCTTGTAGGATTTTGAGCATAACCTTGCTAGCGTGTGAAATGAGTGCAATTGTACGGTAGTTGGAGCATTCTTTAGCACTTCCCTTCTTTGGGATTGGGATGTAGACTGATCTTTTCCAATCCTCTGGCCACTGCTGAGTTTTCCAAACTTGCTGGCATATTGAGTGTAGCACCTTAACAGCCTCATCTTTTAAGATTTGAAATAGTTCCACTGGAATGCCATCTCCTCCACTGGCCTTGTTGTTAGCCATGCTTTCTAAGGCCCACTTGACTTCACTCTCCAGGATGTCTGGCTCAAGGTCAGCAACCACACTATCTGGGTTGTCCGGGACATCCAGATCTTTCTGGTATAATTCCTCTATGTATTCTTGCCACCTCTTCTTGATGTCTTCTGCTTCTGTAAGGTCCCTACCATTTTTGTCCTTTATCATGTCCATCTTTGCACTAAATGTTCCTTTAATGGCTCCAATTTTCTTGAACAGATCTCTGGTTTTTCCCTTTCTATTGTTTTCCTCTATATCTTTGCATTGTTCATTTAAGAAGGCCCTCTTGTCTCTCCTTGCTATTCTTTGGAAGTCCGCATTCAATTTTCTGTAACTTTCCCTATCTCCCTTGCATTTTGTTTCCCTTCTCTTCTCTGCTATTTGTAAGGCCTCGTTGGACAGCCACTTTGCTTTCTTGCATTTCCTTTTCTTTGGGATGGCTTTTGTTGCTGCCTCCTGTACCATGTTACGAGCCTCTATCCATAATTCTTCAGGCACTCTGTCCACCAAATCTAGTTCCTTAAATCTGTTCTTCACTTCCACTGTGTACTCATAAGGGATTTGGTTTAGATTATACCTGGCTAGCCCAGTGGTTTTTCCTACTTTCTTCAGTTTAAGCTTGAATTTTGCTATAAGAAGCTGATGGTCAGAGCCGCAATCAGCTCCAGGTCTTGTTTTTGCTGACTGTATAGAGCTTCTCCATCTTTGGCTGCAGAGAATATAATCAATCTGATTTCGGTATTGCCCATTTGGTGATGTCCATGTGTAGAGTCGCCTCTTGTGTTGTTGGAAAAGAGTGTTTGTGACGACCAGCTTGTTCTCTTGACAGAACTCTATTAGCCTTTGCCCTGCTTCGTTCTGAACTCCAAGGCCAAACTTACCTGTTGTTCCTTTTATCTCTTGACTCCCTACTTTAGCATTCCAGTCCCCTATAATGAGAAGAACATCTTTCTTTGGTGTCAGTTCTAGAAGGTGTTGTAGGTCTTCATAGAATTGGTCAATTTCCGCCTCTTCAGCATCGGTGGTTGGTGCATAAACTTGGATTACTGTGATGTTGAGAGGTCTGCCTTGGATTCGTATTGAAATCATTCTATCATTTTTGAGATTGTATCCCAGTACAGCTTTTCCCACTCTTTTGTTGACTATGAGGGCTACTCCATTTCTTCTACGGGATTCTTGCCCACAATAGTAGATATGGTAATCATCTGAATTGAATTCGCCCATTCCTGTCCATTTTAGTTCACTGATGCCCAGGATGTCAATGTTTATTCTTGCCATCTCCTGTTTGACCACATCCAACTTCCCAAGGTTCATAGATCTTACATTCCAGGTTCCTATGCAGTATTCTTCTTTGCAGCATCGGACTTTCCTTTCACTTCCAGGCGCGTCCACAGCTGAGCGTCCTTTCGGCTTTGGCCCAACCGCTTCATTAGCTCTGGAGCTACTTGTACTTGCCCTCCGCTCTTCCTCAGTAGCATGTTGGACGCCTTCCGACCTGAGGGGCCCATCTTCCAGCATCATATCTTTTAGCCTTTTGTTTCTGTTCATGGGGTTTTCTTGGCAAAGATACTGGAGTGGCTTGCCAGTTCCTGCTCCAGGTGGATCGCGTTTAGTCAGAACTCTCCACTATGACCTGTCCGTCTTGGGTGTCCCTGCACGGCATAGCCCATAGCTTCTCTGAATTACTCAAGCCCCTTCGCCACGACAAGGCAGCAATCCGTGAAGGGGTAAATCTAATTTACAGGGGAGTAAATATGTTTAATGTTTCGGCTGGATAGCTCAGTGGTTTAAGTATCTGGCTACGGAGCCAGGGGTTGGGAGTTCGATTCTCTGCTGTGCCTGCAGGGAGAAGGGCCAGCCTGTGCAGCCTTGGACAAGCTGCATAGACTCAGGGTGCCCCCAGAAGAACGGAATGGTAAATGGCTCTAGGGTATTCTCTACCTGGAAAACCCTGAAAAGGGATGCCATAAATCAGAATTGACTTGATGGCACATGATGATGATTATTTTAAATATGTTTAAGGATTTTCTTCTTGTTAATTCCTGTGGAGTGAACCTAGAGAATCATGAACAAAAGATGACCATGAATAAGGGACCTTCCTATTGCCTACAGGTATTCACAGAGCAGAATAGCTTCCAGTTTCCCCAGAGCATTCCTCCTCTTTTCTTAACTGGCACTTACAGTCTCAAAAACTCATTTTGAGACAATAATAGTAGAAAGAATAAAACATGTTTCATTTACTTACAGATCAACAACAAACTGACAAACATGACTGCTTGCTGCAACAGACCTCAACAGACTCAGCTTCCAACAGACTCAAGAGTGGGAAAAAGACACAAAGTAGAGAGGGTGGCTGTCTTTGAAATCAGAGGCAGGAGTGAACTATTGGTTAGTGCTTGATAGATTGACAGACCCCCCAGCCCAGAAAATTCACTCCCAGCCACACTTTCTCCAGGCAGTATGTGAGGTTGTAAAAACTCTAACATAAATATCACCTATGATGGTGGGATGAAATACTGTGATAATTGTGGAATGGATAATGATACTTATAACTAAACATTCCCTTTAGAATATGATAACCTGGATGGAATGAGACAGAAACTGTACAGAACATAAAATATTCAATTGCTTCAGATCCTGAAGAATATGTGTTTTATTACAACTTTAGATATAATGTAATATATTTAAAACTAGAACTTTTCTAAGCCCATTGTAAGATATTTTGGTTCAAATCTGGCTCATTTAAATAGGTTCCATTCATTTTATATTGATTGATTTGCTGATTAAATCTCACCACAAAATCTGTTCCTTGTGTAACTTATTAGGAAGTTTGATTTGGGCACCTTGTTCATGCACTAACCTTTCTGTGCTGCGGCCTATAGCACTCTAGAAAGCTACTGCCAAGGGTCATGGCATCTTCTGAAGTGGAGCATGAGGTCTGCAGCTAGAGGGGGAATTAGAAATTCGCACAAGAAACTTTTGGTTGCAAACCATAGTAATCATATAATCCAGCTGAGATGGGGAGCATTAGCCCTCCAGATGATTTGGACTATGCATATAGAAGGCCCCAAAGACCCATTGAAAGGTATTCAGTATAATGTATTCTCGAAGGCTTTCACGGCCGGGATCCGATGGTTGTTGTAGGTTTTTTGGGCTGTTTGGCCGTGTTCCAAAGGTTTTTCTTCCTAACGTTTCGCCAGTCTCTGTGGCCGACATCTTCAGAGGACAGGAGTTAGAACTCTCTCTGTGTTCTGGTGTAGGATAGTCTTCAGTATTCAGTATAGTTCAAAAACGTTTTATTGTTGCTGCCGCTGCTGCTACTGCTGCTGCCGTTACTTTTAAGTGTCATCAAGTTGTTTCTGACTTGTGATGACCCTATGAATCAGTACCTCCAAAAGGACCTAGAATTAACTGCACTGCTCAGGTCTGTCAAAACTATAGCCTGTGGTTTTATTGAGTCAATCCATCCTATGATCAGTTTTCCTTTGGTTCTTGCTGCTTTTAACTTTTCCCAATATTATTGGATTTTTCAGTAAACCACGCCTTCCCACGATATGCCCAAAATGTGATACTTTCAGTTTAATCATTTTTTCCTTCTTGAGTGAATGCACCCACTTATTCACCTTTCTGGTTATCAGTGGTACCCATAAAGCTCTCCTCCAACACCACATTCTAAATGAATGGATTTGCTTTGCAATCACCTTCACGTGAACATGGGAACAGAGGTACTCATGCTTCTCAAAGCTATTGTGAGACTGCATGACATGATAATTTTATGCTATTTCAAACAAAACTTTATTTTATGTATATATCACCTTTTTCTCAGGGCTGGGACCCAAGGTGGCTTGCAGTACAATTAGAAAACAGGAATGCTAAAACGCAGTATCTGAAACCCTTTTCCTCAGTATACTAAGTCACAAATAGAGTAGGCTTTTTAAAAATGAAAAAGAAAAGAAAAAAAACACGTCCAGCTCAGATGCTGTCCTTAGCAGGCTGCAGTTGAATAAAAATATATTTTCTTGCCAAGAGAAAGATATAATGAGGAGGAGACCATTCTAGCCTCCCTCAGCAAAGATGTCCAAAACCTTGGAGTGGCCATAGGTAAATACTTTATAAATGATATATTGGACCTAAATCCAATGTAGCGGGAGCAGAAGAAAAGATTGTTAGCAGAATTCCATTTATTTTGTAGTTGTGCAAGCAATAGGACTGGGGCTCAAGTGGTCCTTAAGTCACACTATCACTTGTGTAACTACACAAAAAAATTGTTCTTCCAGTTCCACTGTCATTTGTGAACAAAATTATTTGCAGCAGAGGAATAACACTGTTGGATGTCTGTCTATCATATTTAGCAATGTATCTCCCCATGTGATTCACCATTTCCTTAGAATCCTTTTGAGTATTTGTAGAGCAGTGCACCCAGTCTCTAGCCGAGTTAGCAACCGGTAGACTACACAAACTATCCTTTAATCTCATTGCACTGCCTCGTTCAGTGATGTCTCTCTTGATTCTCTGGGAGTCTTTTTTCGTGACCTCTAGATCAGATGTGTTGTATTTTTAATAATTGTATAAATAATTTTATATGTTTTGAATGCTGCCATGTTTCTTTTATAAATCACCTTTGGCAACAGCAATGCAACAGAGTGAAACGTTCAGGTGAATGGTCCATACTAACAAGGGAAGAAAGATTGTATTTGGTTTATTACTTAGTCTGTTGTGGAAGGATTATTGTACTGGCCAATATTTGGTGAAGAATAATTTTTAGTATCTTAGTACTTCAAGGCAACCATCTCACATTCAAATCACTGTAAAATGTATTCAGGCTAGCACTGCACTGCCAAAAAGAAAAAGGGGAGGGGAGGAGGGGTAGTTGGTGTGGTATATGGATTAAACAGCATGCAGTTATCTTTCTCATCTCTATTCCATAGCAGGCAGTTTTGCTGCCAAATGTCTGAACAACAACATTTTTTAAAAAAAGGAAGCAGTTTTATGAAATGGGGAAAAAATAGCAATATGATTTTGAATGCTAAAGCATTCTACCTCTTTTATTTACCTGACTCAACATAATGTGATTAAAATGGCATGCATGCAATTAGAAGCAATCATGGATGATTGCAGATTACTTTAATTATTTATAGCTTACGCTGTTTCTCCTTCCAACTGACTGGTTTTATGATCTATGCAATGTAGTTTTTCCAGCTCCTTCCCAGTCCACGCAAGAGTAGAAAAGGCAAGTGTCTTGCTATAGTTGTGTACCAAATCAATATATGGTTTAGCAAATGCCAGAGAAAGACAGAAGCTTGATATTTAGATCATAAAGCAATAAAAAAGATACTGGAGAATAGTACCTCATGGACAATTCATATTTATCTTTGTACCCTTTTCTGTTATAGACCAGGATAAGCAATTGCCCCCTTACCCCAAAATAATGACGCGAGACAAGTATTATGGGATAAACATGGCCACACTTTATTAAATTATCATTCTTGCCCTCTGTAAAAGGGGGGTCCTGCCGTAGTGCAGAATTCAGGTTTAAGCACAGAGGTCTCAACGGACCCCTTACAAAGCAAATGGGTGAGTCCCTAGCCCCAAGTTCTTGCGGTCGTGAAGACAGTGAGAACCCGGCTGGCCCAAATTTGACCACCCCTGGACCTCAAGCCACCTTCTGCTTGTTGACTGTTGGTCTGGGTGTGGCCCCAGCGCATCTTCCCCCCCCCCCCAAGCACTGTAATCGCACGATCCACAGCGCTGGGAGGTCAGATGAGCTATACATTACCTGTGATTGCGATGGGACTCACCGAAACCTGTTCTATCTGCACTACCCGCCACAGCATAGGGCCTAGCAACGCTAAGTCCCATGCCGCCATCCAGCTTCATAAGCTCCAAAAGCAGCCCCCCCTTGATGTCTTTAATAAAGACATCCAAGCCTCCATCAGAGAACACGCTATCGCTCCGAAAGAGCTCAGGCCTATCCACGCGGATCTCCTGGTGACCAATCACCGATCTAAGGCGATTGCAAACAGTTCTGCATGCTTCCCTGTTAACATGCCTCTGTGCCGTGTTAACCCGCTGGACACATTTCGCTGCCATCCACGCACGCCGCGGGATGATTGTAGACCATAAAATGCTCAAAGCAGGGCATGCCGCCGCCGCCATCCACACACACTGCGGGATGATTGTAGACCATAAAGTGCTCAAAGCAGGGCACGACGACGCCGTCATCCACGCACGCTGCGGGAAGATTGTAGACCATAAAATGCTCAATAGCAGGGCATGCCGCCATAGTCATCCATGCACCCCGCAGGATGATTGTAGACCATAAAATGCTCAATAGCAGGGTATGCCGCCCTCAGCCATTTTAGGTCACGAATTATGTCCAAGATCAAAGCCATTCCTCATGTCTGGCTGGATCGTTACCACCCAAATGTATTAGCAACACATCTGGGGAATGCAGTCCGAATGCAGCAGCTATGCCAAATTGGTCCCATTGCATTCATCGGATCCCCTTCCAGGTTATCTGGGCTCGCGCTGAAAGACCCAGATTACAGCCTCAGGCTGACCTGACTCCCTATCAAGCTTCCCAGAACATAACTGTGGCCGATAATCATGATGTGTCGCCTCTTCGCCATTACCACTGGACCTGCAATGACAAAACAGAGCCAGGCACCTGCCTAGACGTGAGGGAGTGTCCTGATATATCTGCGATAAGCCTTGGATCGGCAAATATGAATCAGAACCGTCTTGTCCACTATCCTCCCGTCCTGTCGTTGCAATGCAACTTTAGTCGCATCGCCCTTTCCTGCGGCTATTACTTCGCTAATTCTTAATGCACCAAAATTGCCAACAATGGTGAAATATTGTATTTCAGGGCATGCAGTGTAAATGCATGCACCAATGCCATAATATGTTCCAAGTGCGAGGTGAGGCTGTTTATTATGCACACTACTAACTGATTATTGCACCAGAACGTACCACTGAATTAGCCCATTCGTGAGCCAACAGCCATAGGGTCCCGACTATGGGGAAAAATTCCATAAATGTCCAATCCTTAGGAGTTCCCAGCGGGAGCCAATCCTCAGGCCAACGCTCGGCACATCCTTTGCCCTTACAATAGATCCCAAACCTAGGGAAGCAGCTGCATCTGTCTGTACCTGGAACTCCACCTTAAGACTTATCTCAGACCTCTGAAAGGAAATTCCGCTAAACTCATCTAGAAACTGGCTCCAAACTTGTAGATCCTGCCTCATACCCTGTTTGACTCTTGTCCTATGAAAAGGACAAAGAATACCTTTCATTGTATCACCTAACCTGCGCCGGAGTGCACAACCTGGTGCCACCACCCTGCATGCCAAGTTCAAATGCCCGAGTATTTCCTGCAATTCTTTCAACGACACCCATCCTTTTTGGATGTCAAGGCAATCCTAGCCTAAAGGTCGCTTAGTTTACCATCAGGCAATCTGGACATCTGCTGCTAGTGTCTAATTCTATTCCCAATAACGTAAGGGACATAGCCGGTCCCTCTGTCTTCTCTTCATCTAAGGGGAGACCCGACTCGCTTGTTTTGCAATGCGTTTTGCGAGCTGGGCCCCTATGCTACGCTTCCAGACCATACGTACTGCCTTGTTGAAAGAGGTGTAACGCACGGTGCACAACTCCTGAGGGATGGCATTGTTCACCGACTCTCCCTGCGGGTATGACGAGTGACAGATGAGCGGAAACTCCCCTTGGTTCTTTTTTGGGCACCACACCCAGTGGCAAAACCCTCAGATTCTTCAGGGGGGTATTTGAAAAGGTCCCAACACTCTGCCTTCCTTAACCTCCTTCTCAACCTTTTCCCGAACTATATTTTCCATCCCTTTTACAGATTTCAGGTTGTGCGCGAAAAAACGCCTTATGCTCTCCCACCGCTGGTATCCTGAAACCACACTGAAAACCCTCTAAAATGTATTCGGCATCTTCCCGCTTACGGTTACTCATGCAGCCATGTCTCCAACACAGAAACCTTAATTGGACTGGGGCCCTTTGCCAGGATTACCCCCTCCACCATTGGACTTCTTGCTACCACCAGGGTCTTTGCTCCCTCTTTGAGCTCTGGCCTTAAAACAGGATGAGCTGGGATGTTGACCTCCACACAAAGAGCATTCATGCCTGAAAATGCATGCTTTTCGCCTGCATGCACCTCTCGCGTTGTAATCCCAGGAGACCAGGCAGGGTTGTACTACCTGCCCCGTGCCTACAAGGGGGTCCTGATTCTGGCCCACCTTACGTATAAGATGTCCACTATCGAACCTGTCACCTAAATTTGGCCTAGCAGGCGTCATAGACTGTAACCAAAGCCCTGGTAAAGGTTCATCCCATCTTAAATTCGGATGAATTGCACTTCTCCTACGGAATGATTCATTGTAGATCAACCATGCTTGCCCAACAAAGTCTACGTATGCCCTGTATATCAAATCAAGGTACTGGAATAATGACAGCGCCCTCCAGGGCTATGCCCTCACTACCACCCCAGCATAAATCAGGAAACCAGGAAGCCAATTAGCCCATGTCCCCTCAGGTCTGCGTCTCCTATGCCTCTCCTTATCTTTTTCATCCTCCCTATCAAGGTCCTTCTTTTCTACATCTCTATTCAAAAGCTCAAAAAGGTCAACATATTCTCCCTTTCATATTTTTTCCTTGGTTGCAGGGGTGAGGTGATCACCCAAAAGCATAGCATGGTCGCCAAATGGCAAAGCCTTCAAAGGGACCGCACCATACCCAGTATCAGGTATTGATGGGTAAGGCCACACCCCCACACCTGCGGTCGACCTCATTGGAACAGGAAACGAAACTTGAGGATATGGCATTGCCCAGCCACCTATCTGTGTACTTGTACTGGGCCAAGGGTTGCTCAGGGCCCTAAACCCCTGCGTGTCATATGCTGTATTGAATGGTGAGCCGCCTAGACCATAAGCAGGCCATGGCCATGCAGGCAATGTTGTGTCCGGTGCCACCGCTAGCTTACCTGACATAGGCAGCATCGCATCGTGTTCCTCCCTGCCCTGCTGGCAACCCGGTACCACCACTCCCATGGCCTCCTGACAACTCCCAGCCGCTGCCAACGGTCGAGATACCTCCGGGGTTTGCGCCTCTCTCTCCTCATCCTCACTCTGATGTCGTGGCGTTACTGCAAACTCCTCTGAATCCCTCCTGGATGAACCGGGCCTGCCGATCTGCCTCTAGAATAGCAAATTGAGACATCAGGTTATCTGCCATGGCCTTGAGCTTAGCACTTCTATGACTCTTGGCCTCCCTAGCCGAACGGTGTGGTTGTGCTCCGCTAAGCTGCTGGGCCTTTTGCGCTGCTCGCTCAGCTTCTAAAGCCAAAATTTTTCTTGCAGCTGTTGCCAAATAGGCCAAGACTCCTCGTCTGAGGATGACTGAGGTGGCGTAACTTGAGGAGCTGCACGCTTCTTAGCAAGCTGCTTGTCCTTTCTGTTAATTTGGCCTTTCCAGGAAGCCATTGCTACCACCTAGTTCGACCCTCTGCACGCCCGACTCACACAAACAGTTAGCCTAGCCTCCCGCACTCTTACCACGAACTAAACTCTAAAATTCTAGTACCACCCCAACTGGTGCCAGGCGACAAGTGCTTGTTGGCGTGGGGCCAACTCCAGAGGCTTTATATGGCTATTGCCTCTCCAGAAGTTTGGAGTCAGATTGGATATGAAGCTTGTAAGAGCACTCTGTTTGGAAAACAAACCTTGGAGCTAAAGACAACAAGTTACACAGAGCCTCTTATCTAGCTGCTTCAAATCCTCCCCTTCATTAGCAGAGTAAAGACGCAGACGTAAGAAAATGCACGGAGAGAGTTCTGATAAGACTTATATCATAATATATTAGGCTTGGTTAGACATAAATACATGGCAACATATACATTGGCATAGACTTCTCATAGCAACATTATATTCACATTCAAGTAAAGCAAATGACCACCAGACTCACAACTGAGTGGCAAGAATGCTGCTCCCATACACTTGCTTATATAGTCAGAGCAGCCTATCACTGCACACATGGCAGCTGATTCATGTTTAACAAGCATTACCTAAGCTTGTCCCACCTGTATGCTATCAGTCATCCATTGGCTTGACTTTACAGGAATGACTTTGCATTCTCTACTACAATATTAAATTTAACCCCTTGTTCACTTAAAGGAACAAATCCTGACAGTGCTCACTATGCAGGCTAATGCACATACACAGCTACAACCTTTACTTATTTTATTTCTTGTATATCAGTACACTATACTATTTATTAATAATTTTTGAATAATTATATATATATATATGTTATGTATTTATTTATTTACTTACTTATTTTTATAATTATATTTAATATTAATTTATATATTTATTTATTATGAATCTTAATTCCTCTGTTAATAAAATCGATTATTAATTCTTAATTCCAATTTTTTATTTTTTTAGTTATTTATTTTTGGTTAATAACTTCTGGCCCAAAAAAGGCTCCCACCCACTCGGGTGGAGTCGGCCTAGTTAGCCCTACTCATGATGTGTAATAAAATAACTAAAATTCGAAACCCCTAAACAATGCCAATCAATGACTTAATGGAATTAATTTAAATATATATACAGTACAATTAACAAAAACAATATGCTATTCTAAAGCACGCCGCTGGCTCCCAAGCCTGCCCCCCCCGGGAGGACTGAGAGCCTAACAGCTGATCCAGGCTACTTTCCAAACCATGTCCCACTGCTTTACAATGATCAGTAAGCTTTGAGCTAACTTCCAACTTATTTATTTATTTATTACACTTACTTAAATCATATTCCCCTGTTGATTAAATATTAAATTGATTGAAGAATCTCCCTATACACTGTCGACAAGGCAAAAGGGGCGCGCAGGCCTCCGCCTGGCAAGGCCCGAGCAGCAGTGCCCACTCCACCTCGCGCTGTCTCCCATTACCCCACCGATGACAAAATTAAGAAACTAAATTATAAATGTAAAAGAGATTAATTATACTGCTGGTCACAGCTCTTAGATTGCAGAGCTGTAGAAACGCAAAGCAAACCGTGGGAGGGGGCCGATGCAACCCTCCCTTCCTTGAAGCCAACAGAAGCAGGCCTTGAAAAGCAGCTACGCAGCTTGAAATGAGCAGGCCAGCAGCCCAGCTCTGTCCTCCTCCTGTTGCCAGCAAGAAAGAGGATGGAGTGAGGGAGGAACACCCATTAAGTAGCTCGCTCGTTCCCCCCTCCCCTCCAGGGAGGCTCTTGCGAGACATCTAGTGTCTCGCATTATTCTGGGAAGGAGGCAAAGTGGACCCACGCTGCTGAAGGTAAGCTCAACAGCGGATCCAACAATCTCTCCAGTGGCAGACCTCTTCCGCTTCCCCCCTTCAGTTCAATTCCATTCTGGTTCCGTGCAGAGATATATTTGCACATATATTTACAAAATATATCTGAACATATTTTGTGTTCATTTTTTTCAAATGAGCCCATTACTGGGTTAATCACTAAAATATACATATTTTAAAGAATATGCAAATGTTGTCAAACATATTTTTTCTTACATTTCTTACATTTTTTTCTTACCTTTTTTTTTTTTTTTTTGGCAAGCTGAAAGGTGCTTGGATTTCTGACCAGAAACTGTATCCACTTTTGTGGTTACATCTATTTCTAATTGTAGATGAGGAACTGCAGTTGCTTGGAGGAGAATTCTTGACAAATGGATGATCAAATGGGAAGAATCGTGGAAATTATTTTCACTGATTCCCCCATGATCTCCTGTAGGCTGGCAAATTCTTTCCGGAGATTTGATGGTCACTCTCACGGTGATGCAACAAAAAGAAGAGAGTAAAAATAATTGCCCTATGCCCTTTCACCGACAGGAGCTTCTTCCGGATTCTGATTTCCTTTGCCAGTGGAAAGTGCCTCTTCATTTATGGGGAAACAACACTAGAATTACCACAAATCTAGATCCGATCAAAACAGTCTCATATTCAAACACACAGTCAAGTTGGAAACAAATCAACATTCCATGCTCTATTGAATTGACCTAGTAGTGACTCATTTTTGTAAAGTTGACATTTTAGTGTTTCCTCCATACAAAATCAGAATTCTATAGAGAACCTGGCTAGTATTCAAGCCAAAATCAATGCCCCAAACAATCTATTAGTAACATGAATGAACAAGGATACTTAGATGTATGAAGTAGGTCTGGACTGATTTCACACCATTTGGTGCTCTGTGTGGTTTGTTGGCAAACCAAAAATTCTGAATGGTGTACTTCCTCAAAGTGTTTAAGATTTCTTTGAAGGAAGGAAAGGGAAATTTACCCTTCAGAGAGTGTGTTCGTTTTAAAGACACCTCTTGCTGCTATAGCACTGCCCTTGCGGTGCTATACACTCAGAGAGTGCTATACACTCAGAGAGTGTGTTCGTTTTAAAGACACCTCTTGCTGCTATAGCACTGCCCTTGCGGGGGCTTTCCACTCATTCCAGTGATATCCCTTTTACAGACTTAATATTGCATTTATTGGGGAAGAAGGAGACTCCAAGGAACCATATGATTCTGATTAAGATCTGGTCCTACCCTACTGTGCCCCAGTTCTGCCAGTTTGTCCTTTAATAGTAGTATGGTCCTGCCAATGTAGGGGTTCTTTTGGTTTAGTGGTGCAGCCAAATCTTGGAACATTATGTTCCATTCCATCCCGAGACCTGACAATTTTACTCAGACAGAAGTATAGCCATGGGTGGCTTTATAGGCTGAAACTGACATTTTAAATTGGAGCTAGAGATAGGCTGAGAGCCAGTGAAGATGGTCTAATAATGGTATAATATGACCATAATGCTCTATTCCAATCAATACTTTTGGCACCATATTTCATACCAGTTGAAATGTCCAATGTGTCTTGAAACGTGGCACCGTGTACAACACATTGTAACAATCAGTCATTATAAAGAGAAACAGGTGAATACTAAATAGATGTGGCATAAGAGATGGGGTGCCCAGAGGTGTTCGTTTTTTAATGGTATCTTTAAAAATATAGTTCTCTTATTCTTTTAAAAAGATAATCCATTTCAAATAATCTGAATTGCTAAGAAGAAAGTCTTAATTAAGTGCAATTGATTCCACAGGGAAAATATTTTTGTAGTTTAAATAACAAAGAGTGAAAAATTATCAGAATTTATGATTTATTTTGATTTATTTATTTTGATACTACCTAGGGCTATATTCTTGGCACTTTGTTTCATGTACATTGTGCTATAGCTGTGCTCTGTATTGGTAGTGCAAAAATACATTTAGTAACATTAGAAATATTATGGCATTTTTCTGTACAGGTTTACAATATTTTAAGGTTATTGCATGTGGAAGAAATGCCACTTTCTTAGCTGTGAAGGCTTTTTAATCTAGTTGACACATGCAGAAGAAGAATAAAGCATCTGCTGTGAGTCTATCTTTTTCTGTTCTTTGGTATCATGGAAGTTCCTTTGTATGAGAAAGAATGCACACGGCACTAGAAAATCCATAGTAACACAAAAGTCCATTAGTTGGCCTGTTCCTGAATACATTTCCATGTAGATGGAAGGTTATATGAGTTTTCACTCACATATTAGCTCTTCGAAAAGTGCAGTGGAAGTTTTTACCGAGGATAATAATATCCTATAGTTGTGCTTGTACTCTACTTAACAACTGCCAAATACCTCCAGGGTCTCCAGAATAGTTTTATTCAGTCATTTCATGTGGGACTTCTCTAATAAGTAGGGAAAGGGTGTGTTTGTTTCTTCTAAGCTTATCCTTCCATAGTTTTCTAGGAGCAGGTTTCCTAGCAGTTCATACAATGTTATTAGAAATTCTCAATGTCAAAACAACAAGACTAGGATGAATCTGTTAAACATGTAATAGTTATCTTGTATTTCAGTGTCAACCATATGAAATATGGAAGGCGTAGGGATTACACGTCTGTGTCAAACTTACATGTATTACAGTAAATGTGTTACATTTATATACTGTTTTCCAGCAATAATTTTATACATCACCCCGAAGCCCCTTTACCTCAACTGTAAGGTAGCAAAGAACAGACATATCATCCTTCAGTGGACTGTAAAAGTTTCTCTCCAGGAAACAGAAAATATATGGTTGTTGAGAAAGACAATGTTCTGGAATATAATAAAGAAGCAGTGTATTGTAACATAGTGGCCAAAACCTCTTATGCAGCTTTACATGGCTGGCAGCAACCAAAAGGCACTTTTTGGCTTTTTAAGCCCCACCCCTCCTTAGGCTCCAAAGGGCATCCCCAGAGCAAAAGGGAGCCCTGGGGACCTTCAGAATCTGAAAGGGAAGTATAAGAAGCTTTCAATTAACTTAATTTAAATATTCTCATTGCTGGATAATGACATCAACTGGCTTATGCAATGTAAGTTATACTAAGAGGATATTGACCATTAATATAATGCATGAGAATTGCACTTTGCATTTACTGATGTAAGTAAAATTGGTTTTAGGCAGCAGCAATTCAGTCCTACACAGAAGTATATCCTAGTGAAGTCAATATGGCTTTGCTCTCAGAAAAGTGAATACAGCCGTCTAACCTGACATTGGAATTCAATGCACACTTGTCTGGGAAATTGTCTGTTGCACACTTGTCTGTTCAAATTGTCAAATATATTTCAAAAGCTAAATCCATTTTTCAGTAATGAATTACAATATCTTGTCCATGATTTTACATTGCCAAGTTCCTTGTGCTAACTGCTAGGTACTTTTGTGTTTTATTGAGAGGGGAAAAACACAAATGAGGCTCTTTTCCCCCTGTTTTTGTATTCTTTCATTGATTTCTGAAAGAAAGCATCTTAAAGACAAATGTATTGTGTTAGTGAAAGAAAAGGGCACATAAGTTTCTTCTGTGTGTGTGTGTGTGCGCGCGTGCGCGCACGTTTCTCTTTTGTTTAACCTTTCTTTCACCCTCTTGCCTGTCAAATAACCTGAGAAATTTATCATCTAGTAGTGTACCAAGCACTGCTGTCAACAGCCAATCAGAAGATCTAGGAGAGGGAGATAGATAGATTTGCTGGAAGGGGTATAGATTTGCTGGAACTCAGTGGGAGTCATCTTTCTTTGCTTTTCATGTTCGTTATGGCATTCTCATCTTGTTTTACCTGGCTGCCTCTGCCTCTAGATCTTGGGTTTTTTCCTGCCTCCTGGGATTAATTTTTTTAAAATTTCCCCTGATTTCTTTGGGGATTTTTTTTTCCAGATCTTCGGTCCTTTCCTTTCATGGATTATTTTTGTTGTCTGTCTACTCCTGTGCTGGGCTCAAAGAAGAGAAGAGAAAAGGAAGATATAAAATGGTAGCAGGGAGAGAAACCTCCCCATGTACTAACAATTTTGATTTATGGGCATGTGAGTGCTTTGATTGTATTCTTTGCCTTCATTTGCTTCCTTACTCTCCTTGGTTTTGGGGAGAGGGGGTTGTGTCTGGTTTTTGTTTTTTTTCCTTTGGGTTATTTTTCACCCCCTGTGTGTTGCAGGGGGCACTTTCCCTGTTTCGTTGATTTTTTAAAAAAGGTTATTTGGTGTGTATTTATTAGGTTAGAGGTGTATATTTTGCTTTGGGGGGGTGGAACTCTTTTGTTTTGGGCTTGTTGATGTTCGTTCTACTGTTGTCTGCTTTGAAAATAGATTGATTCTCTTGTTTCCACGACCCTCCTTTTTTGGAGTATTTTTTTTTATGCATGCATGCCTCCCCCGTGGACACAAATTTGTTGGAGGAAGCACCTCTGAATACTGCAGAAGGTAGTATGAAGGGCTATGTGGGATAAGGGAAGAGTCAGTGAGAATTAGGATTGCTAGGCCAAACTTAAATTTTGATTCTGAAACACAGGTATTGCCATTCATTCTCTGTATCTCAGATTTCTGACTTAAACTCTTGGGGAATACAGTGGTATCGGCCACAGATTACTAAATTCTTTTCACAGCTTCTGCCCTGGCCATTCAGTTGCATTTAGAAGCACACTTGTCTTTTTATTACTTTGTACAGTACAGAGATGCTGATGCTGAAATTCACACATTGGCCTTTAAATTAATTACTGAGTCTCTGCATTCTCTCTTGCTTTTAGAAATTTGAACTCCTGATGGAATACCCACATGTTAGGGGTAGATACTTTGATTTCTTGCTTGTGTTACAAAACTTGCAAATAAATCTCTCAAATGTTCTAACCTGAATTTTCACAATATATTATCAAAAGTGGATTCTCTAGTAAATGGTGAAAAAATCTATATGTGTCAATTTCGCTCTTCATATCTAATTAGAAATGAGACTGTTGTTCTTAACGATTACATTACATTAATATGTCTGAATTTAATGTAACAGGAAAAGCTTCAGTAATTACATGGCATTATCCCAAATGTTTTTGCTTTACTAAAGTGTAGTGTTTGCCCTATATCTGGAGAGCTTCCAGCTTGCTGCAGATGAATGTATCAAACAGTACAATCTATACCAAATGCCTGTAGAGTTAAAAGGAAAGACAATCAACAATTTTCTGTAGAAATTTCCTTCCATGCCTCTTGGTCTCTTGGGAATTGCTTCAGGACATGTGGTTTCTTCTATGTGGTAAGCAGTGAAGGTACAAAAATAGCATCTTATTTTCTTCGTTTTTCCCCAGACATTATAAAGTAGACATAGCTAATTCACCATAAATTATATTGATGCTATCTTAATTTCAGTAATCCCCTATGAATTATTTTCTTCTGTACATCTTGTACAGAATATAGCTTTGATTCAAGCCATTCAGTGTAAGGTTATTCTGAACATGTGAAGCAAACAAGCAAGTTAGCCATCATCTTTCTCTTCACAAGGACAGTGATAGCGTGAAGAGAACAGTGTCTTCTATATGTATTGCAGGCCTCCTATATGTGTCACTTCTCCAAATACAGTGGTGCCTCGACTTATGACCATAATCCGTTCCAGAAGATGGACGTAACTCGAAATGGTCGTAAGTCGAAGCACCATTTCCCATTGAAATGCATTGGAATGCGATTAATCCATTCCAGAAGAAAAAAAAATACCCCCCCCCCACAAAAAAATAAAACACTGCAAGCCCCACAGGAATGTGCTGGGGCTGCAAAAAAAATAAAAATAAACAGAGCAAGCCCTGAAGGCGCTGGGGCTTTAAAAAACAAACAAACCCAAAAATAAACAACGGAGCAAGCCCCGAAGGCGCTGGGGCTTTAAAAAAAACCCCAAAAAATAAACAATGGAGCAAGCCCCATCGGAAGGCGCTGGGGCTGCAAAAAAAAACACAAACAAACAAAAAAAATAAACAACAGAGCAAGCCCCGAAGGCGCTGGGGCTTAAAAACAAAACCAAACCAAAAATAAACAACGGAGCAAGCCTCATCGGAAGGTGCTGGGGCTGCAAAAAAAAAATCACCAAAAAACAAAACAACAACACAGCACAGAAACATAAAACCCCCCCAGCCCAAACCCACCCTGCAAAACCCACCCAGAACAGGCAGTTTTTAAAAAGCAGAAAGCAGCACCTTACCTTACCAGGCACCCCGAAGCCTCCCTGCAAACACACACACGCTCACTCAGAAGCAGAAGCCAGGCAGCCCGAAGCCTCCCTGCAAACACACACACGCTCACTCAGAAGCAGAAGCCAGGCAGCCCGAAGCCTCCCTGCAAACACACACACGCTCACTCAGAAGCAGAAGCCAGGCAGCCCGAAGCCTCCTCCGATCGCACACTCTCTAACTGCTGGGGCGAAAGAGCTACAAAGAAGCAGCCTCTTCACCACCAACAGTTAGCAATTTCAATTTCCCGCCTTTCCCCCCTGCCTTTTTGTGTTAGTAACTGGAAGCTCCGGCCGCAAGTCGAAGCAAAATTTTGCGGCCGGAGCTGGTCGTAACTCGAAATGGTCGTAAGTCAGGACGTTCGTAAGTCGAGGCACCACTGTAATTGAAAACTCTGATTTTCGGGGTTCTGGGTCACAAAGGAATCTCCACAAGTAGCAAAACCTTTTATTTTTAGACTATCACTCTCCGGGTGGCAGAAGTGATGATGGAGCAGGGAGAAGTTATCTTGCTCTCACTCCTGATGCATTCAGATTGTTTCAGTGCTCAAGATTGAGTCAGAGTGTTTGAAATGGAGAGAAAGTGGTCCTATAGATAGAGAACATAATCAGGTAGCGGTGTCATTCTGTACAGGTCTGCTAAAAAATCAGCCTCACAAGAGTTAATGAGACTTGCTCATTGGGAGGTATGTGGATGATTCCAGTCTAGAGTGAGCATTTTGGACAGCAACCTAGCAGTGCAAAGAATAAGATAACACTAAGATTTGTCCAATCACTATCTCTTCACACTGCGATTCAAATCCAGAATAAGAAACTTTCTTGTCATTCAGTCTCACTGTAGTGTTAACCTCCCATCATGGAGAGCCAGCACAAGATTGGTAAAGAATGCTACGAGAGGGCCCTTTCCCACTGTTAACAAATCTTGCCAGATGTTGATGTGTGCAACAAAGAGGCATGGGTCAACTCATAGGAGGATTCCTCTAGCAATACAGGAAGGCTCAGCCACATCATAAAGCAGAAGGAAACCAAGATGATACAAAACATCTTCCATGGTCTCAGAGACACCACCCTCCTAATCTGGAGTTGGGCTTGAAAAACCAAAGCAACAAATGTGTACAGATGTGAGGTTGTAACCACACACAATTTATGATATTGCATAACACCATTCTTGATCAACTCCATCCTCCAGTTCCCTGTCTATGTGCTCAAGCCAACATGATACTAGTTCTGGTCTTGAACTGACAGGTTGTTTGTTTGCCAGCTTTTTAAATTATTGAATTTCCCTGGTTTTAGAAAGAGAAATTTATTTTGACTGTCTTTGTAATCATAAATGTAAGAGTGGGTGATACCTTTTATTGGACCACTAAAAATTAAACAAATTGCAAGTGTTCATAGATAAAACGTCACTTCTTAAGGATTAGCACAAGCCCCCCCATGAATAGTTCAGAAAAACTGTAGACAAAAGTCCAGAAATTGAAAGTATATGTCTGTGAGAGGCGATGTAAGGCCTCTTGAGGCTGCTGTCTTGAGCAGCTTTGTAGTCCAGTTGGAATTTTTACACCCTTGCTCTTAAGACCAAAAGGTTGTCATTTACTCTGTGATTGCTCACCCACACACCCCACACCTTGCCTGCTTGAAACATGGGAGTTTATTTTTGGCTTATGGGGGTGGATAGAAACAGCACAGAGACATAGCAGCCTCTAGTCTAGCACAAGATAGGGGTTGTAATTTGATTTATTCACCAGGTAGATGCAGCCAATTGTGCCAAATTAGTGAAACTAATGTTTATACAGAGCCCCAGGAAATGTCTCATCTCCAGAAAAGAATGAGACAAATGGCTCTGCCTCCTCAAATCTGAAGGGCTCCATATTTTCACAAAATGTTTCTGATTTTATTTTCTTTTATGTAGCAAAGCATATGCAGACATATACAGGCAACACAGAAGGACTGGCTGGCTTTTCAGAAAGGTTCAAGCAACACATCTAGATTAAGTAAAGCAGCAATCATCCTAGTTTGGGGCAGTTTTTAGTATTGATGCAATTGCACAAATTGTGTTTTTTTTTTTCAAATAAAAATAGAATTTTCCAGAAGAAAGGGCAATTTTGCATAAAATGTTCAGTTTTCCCCTCTCTCCCAAAAAGCATGCTTACTAATGCAAGAATACACTATGAAGAATACTATGAAATTCTTCATCATCATCACTGGTGAGGAGGAAGCTGTTGTAGTTTCTCATCTTTGCCTGCAAAAAGCAAGTAACAAGTTAATTATGCAGGCTACACTCCCCCCCCCCCCCAATGAGCTGGGTACTCATTTTACCAACCTCGGAAGGATAGAAGGCTGAGTCAACCTTGAGCCGGCTACCCGGGATAGAACCCCGGGTCATGAGCACAGTTTTGGCTGCAGTACAGCAATTTAACCACTACACCATGAGGCTCCTCCTGCAAGGATGAAATAGATGGGGTTTTCCCATCCCTATATGAAATTAGCTGGACAAATATGAGCAAAACAACAGATCTATCCTTTAGAACACCTTATTTCTGAGTGATCTTACACAGGATTCCAGCATATATGTTTATTTTCCCTCTTCTCCTCTTTGTAAGTTACCCACCAGCTAGAGGGAGTGACTGCCTTAACCCTCAAAATTACCTCACTCTTGTCTCAAGCAAATGAGATATCACTTAATAAGAGCCTCGTGGCTCAGTGGTTAAACTGCTGTACTGCAGCCAAAACTGTGCTCACGACCTGGGGTTCAATCCCAGGTAGCCGGCTCGAGGTTGACTCAGCCTTCTATCCTTCCGAGGTCAGTAAAATGAGTACCCAGCTCACGGGGGGGGGGGGGGGACAATGTGTAGCCTGCATAATTAACTTGTAAACCGCCCAGAGAGTGCTTGAAGCGCTATGGGGCGGTATATAAGCAGCACGCTTTGCTTTGCTTTTAATATGTGCCAGAAATTCCTCATTGAGTTGAAAGAATTATTTGGGATACAAAATAACTAGTTTTTTTAAAGGGGCTGATCTCAACGAAATAGAGCTTATTTAATAGCTACACACAAATCCAATTTATCCAATATTCCTCAGCAGTGTAACTTTTACCACTAATCTGTAGACTTCAATGAAAATAAATGTTGATTTTTACAATAATAAAACTCTTGTGCTGAAACAGTTATTACAATGATTTGTGTAAATATCAGAGAAGAAGGCTAGCAATCCAAGAGGTGCAGCTTGACACCTTCCTAGCTGTATATGCATATTATGATTTTATCAGCTCCCTGTCAGCACACTTGAACATTCTGCTGTCTTTGCTTAATTTCCTATATTAACTATGAATAGGCAACTACAAAGACAGAACGAAACTAAATGTACCATACATATTATTCCTTCTGATTCTCTGATTCTATTACACTTTCACCTCAGGGAAGCTCTCAAGATATTTTACATGTCCTTGTTTATCTTACAACAAAAGTGTGGAGTAAAAGACATAAAAGGTTAAATCACACGATATGCTTAGCCCTTTCTATGAAGAGGTGCTCCCTTAAATGGGGAAACACATTGGTTTGTTGTAGCACATGACTATTTCAACTAGAGAACTTGTATTTAGCAAGTTTCTCTCTGTGATTGATAATTATAAAGTACGTTTGGGCTTAATTTACAAGTTTGATTGTCAGACCATGTATTTCTGAGGAAATCTCATGGAAAGGAAAGAGGGTTAATCAGAGAAAACACACATTCCTCTCAACATCTAATTTAACCATTAGAAAAAGTGATGGACTACACTTCATAGCTCAGACCAAACCTGGAACTTGCTATTTTCAAATCAGCCCTCCTCAATGCCAGTTCTTTCTTTGCAGGTGGATAATTTGTCCTATTTCAGCTGATGATTAAATAGTTTCAATGGAGGAGGGCCACTGCACTGGAATAACAGATTAAGAACAATTTTCAACACTTCTAGATTTGCTGTATCTGTGGCAACTTTTGTCAGGTTAATTTGAAATCTGATACATTTGGAGATCTCATCATCAGCTGAATAGGTGTCATTTTTATAAGTAAAGGGCTTTTGAGGTTTATGATAGAAAAGCCCTCACACTGATATGTGTATGTATTATTAGAAGATAAATACTATGTTCACTTAAGTACAGTATGTTAACATACTGGATGTTGATGCATCTGGTATGTCAAACATAGAGGTGAAAGTACTTCATAAAAAACACACTTTTTGCATAACTGGAAAACAGTCATGAAACTGCTTGCCACCATAAATTATTTCAGCGTATCTAGATTCTACTGCTAGCAGCTTTGGCTTAAGCAGTGCTTGGGACTAGCACTTAGAAACAAACCAGGGCTGGTCGTGTGACCACGGAAACTGTCTTCGGACAAACGCTGACTCTACAGCTTGGAAAAGGGGATGAGCACCCCCCCTAGAGTCGGACACGACTGAACTAAATGTAAACGGGAACCTTTACCTTTACCTATGACAAGAGATAGAAGAATCTCTTGGGCATAAGAACTGGTCTCTCATAATACCAAAGTTGTATGTATAGGTGAATTAGGTTTGGTTGAAAAGATGGTGAAAAATGCATTAACCAAATAAACTATCAATTACATTTTTACTGTGGAAAGATTTAATCAAAGGAACACTGTTAATATGAACAAACTTACATCTGTGGTGCACATATATGGGGCATGTTCACATCTGAGGGTTAAATCAAGTTTGGACATCAAGACGAGCACTGTTTTGCCTACAATGAATATTTGATTGCTTCTAGGCTCTACTACACACATATAATAATAGTGAAACAGCATATAAGAGGTCCAAAGATACATTTACTTTAGCGATCTATAAATGTCCTGATCAAGCATCTGTATAAGACCATTACACAGAAGAGTTTTCACATTCATTTAGACTGCATGCTGCCCCACAGTCTAAATGACTGCAGTACTACTGAGACCTCTCCAGTGCCCCTACATGTCCATGTTAAAAATACCGGGGGCGGGGGAAAGACTGAAAAAGTCCTCTTATTTTCTTTAGAGGTATTGGGTGATAATTTTGTCATGCTATCAAATGCCCAATCTGACTCCCCATGCAACACCCCCCCCCCCAAAAAAATTTATTCTTTTCTTCTCTTTTCCTTTATGCCCCACTTAAGGGCATAAATCTTTTTCAGAGTTTGGGGGAAAAAAGAATTATGCCAGAAAGATGCTGGGTGATGAGAGACATGAGTGTGATTCTCCAAGGCCCAGGGATGGATGTATAAGGCCCAATGATGAAATCAATGATTGAGGGAGCAGACTTAGGCATTCTCCTCTAAGCATGTTTATATCACTGCATTGTGTTAATTTCTGAATGTAAAAGTTCACCTACATATAGTGAGTTAAGAAAAGAAGAAGAAGAAGAAAGACAAAAATATTGTGGCACCTTAAAGACTAACTACTATATTTTAATGTGAGCTTTCATGGACAAGTCCATTTCCTCAGACTCACATTATAATATAGTGGTTAGTCTTTAAGGTGCCACCATGTTTTTGTGTAATTTATGTCACTACAATAGTATCTTTTCTGTTACTTAAAAAAAAAAACTTGTTATACAGGTTCCTTCACCACTCTGGCTCTAGCACCTCTTCCTATGCAGTTTCCCTTGGCATTCTTGAATGTCTAGCACTAATCTTTCACTACCCTTCCTCTTCTGCCAGCAGCGGAATGCCAGTTTGTTTGCCTATCAGTCCTGTGAGGGTCTCCTTGGCCACCTGACCTGTACTTCCCTTCCTTGTTTTCATTTCCAACATTTTTGTTTGAGTCTTTCACAACTGTTCAAGCAATAGTCAAAGTGCAAGAAAAGGGAGGAGCCTGAATATATACATAAAAAATAGGGAGCCACCATTTTTGTAGTATACACTATATATGAATCTGGTCCTTGTCAGATGTGGATCCTACCACAGTTATCAGCTCTTTGTTTTATATTCAATCATGAGAAGATGTAGATTTGGAGGTTTGTTTTAACATTCTGCAATTTAAACATCTAAGTTCCTTCTCATAGCTGTGTAATTTTGGGTGTTGATGATGTGACAATAATGTCATTACATGCACTGGAGACTGTAAGCATTCAGTCAGCATCCCTTTTTCATCAAAATAATGAGCAATGAAAGCTTGTGTATTTCTACTGAGAACTAAGCCTAAATTCAGTGGATCTTATTTCCAGGTAAGAACAGAATTTCAACCTAAATCCTTTGCTATTTGTTTAATTGTCAGTTGTGTTAACTGGATTCAACTTCTGCCAAAATCCTGTTGAAATTTTATGTATGTGTAAGAAGAATCACATATGTTGCTGCTGCTATTTGTAGCTAATTGAGAAGGTGCCAGGAGCACACTGGGAGTGCGACTGGACACATGACTGGCATGCATCTGGCTGTAATAATTAATATGATGCCTCTCTCACATACATAAAAAAGGCTATTAAAATGATAGCTTATTCATATGCTGATTGAATGTATTTTGGAAAGGGATTAATAATGTAAATAGTTATTGGCCGTGCAGTATATTTAGTTTCTACTTTTTCTTATTTACCAATTCAGTGCTGTAGCCTTTCCTCCTTAAATTACTTTTTGTCCTTCTTTTCCCACTTTTCATGTCTCAGCCATGGCTTTGTTGATGTGCCCGCAACACTGCGCCAACTGTATTATTATTTGCATTTTTATATTCCACTGGCACAGACTGACTACTCTAGATTAGTGCCCCGGTGCTGTTGACCTTTTTCAGTAATCTAATTTGCATACTGTTAATTGTGTAGCAAAGAGAAGATGCAAACAGTGCCCTTTCTGCTTCTGTCTCCAGCATTATTATGAAATGGCAAGACAGGCACAGATATTAACTCTTTTGTTGTTGTTGTTAAACAGAACTAAAAAATAAAAATAAAGATGACTTTTGTATTTAATTTCTGTTAGGGTATCAATCAGCCTAAGCATTTTTAGTTGACTAATTATCTATCTTTAACCTGTTAATTAGATAATGGCTGAAATCCTGTTGTGCTGCTACAAAAAGGCATAACATTTGGAGGGGAATTGCTTCAATTTAAGAAATCTTTGTAGGCATTGCCTCTTGCGTATTGAGTTGTGGGGCTCAGCATGCAAGAGATAGTGTCTATGGATATTTCTCAGCTTTAGACAATTGGCTTCCAAATATTACGTCTTTTGCACAACAGCATAATAGGATTTCAGTCAATATATTTGAATACTACCAAAACCTCACCATAGTATTTTTAGTGACAGTGATGCTGTCATTCTTTTTTATATATAGTTCCGTCCCTTGTTCACCAAGATAATGCATTTTAAGTTTTCAATTAGGAGAGCAGAATCCTGTTGCAGATTTATGCCACTGTAAATGCAGTTGTATAAATGATGGTGACAAATTACTGGTGACATTCCTGGATGTATGCAAATCACACAACTGGCACTGAAACCAGGAACATAAGTAGGGATGTATTAATTAGTGGCAATTTACTGCAATGATTTACAGAGTCATACATTGAGTTCTGCTCTAGGGACACTCCTGATGTCAGAAGGGAAGGGCGGCTTGTAATGATTTCCCTGCCCCTGCATAAATCCTTTCTAGCATAAATTCCCAATAGGATTCTGGCTAGTGCTCCAGTGGTGTATCAGAATCAAAATGTCTTAAAAATCTAAACATTTATGACCTTAAATTGACTCGCAGATTAAAACTTACCACCCAAAGACTGCATGGTTGTCGAACTTAGTTTAGTGGGGTTTATTCCCAAGAATGTGTGTATTAGGTTCCATCCTCAGCTGTATGATGATCAGTTAGAAGTTGCTCCTCCAACCCCCATATGATACCAGTCTGCCTCAAGACACTCATGAGATGGAAAAGCTGTTCCATTTCCAGTCTGCTGAAGCAACTTATTCTTTACCCTTCCATTTGATATACTCTTTTTCTCCCCACTGTTTCTCTGTTCTAAATCTCCCCCACCCTTCTTGTGGCTGCTTCATCTAGATTAGTGCAGCAGTACCATCCCCATTTCAAGGAGCCTTAATGTATCCTTGCATTTCAAAATACTTCAAAAGCTTTCCTTTCTTTGAAATTTATTATTTTATTCTTCATATATGTCAGTCTCTCTCATTTTTTTTACTCATCAGGCAGCTTTCCACCTGCACCAGAACTTCAGTACTTTATATTCATCTTCATTGATCCCAATGTATGATACTCAAAAAGCACCAACAGTACATCCATAAACTACAAAAACAACTCTGCCTTGATCCCATTCAGCTGTCATCTCCTTTATGATATCTCTTTCGGCCTTTAGGGCCTCCTTTTCACAAGCAGTGGAACTGCACTAACTGCTTTCACACTTCTATCAAACACAAAGATAAAAGGGACAGTAAAATATCAGCCTGGTTAAGTTATTACTAGAAATATTTTTCTGTTTGCTTCATTGTGCACTGCAGGGTGAATGCTCTATGAAAGAGAATCTCTCTGTGTGTGTGTGTGTGTGTGTGTGTGTGTGTGTGTGTGTGTGTGGTGTGAGTGAGTGAGTGAGTGAGAGAGAGAGAGAAAGAGAGAGAGAGAGAGTTTAATGTATCCCGTAAATACCTTTAGTAGCATATATTTATCTTTTCTTTTCCTCCATACCTATTCAGAGATAGAGCTGTTTATTTGCAGTATGTGATACAGATGCATATCTTTACTAATATTTACTATTTTGTTTAGATGTGTAGTGTAACCAACTGCTGTGCCATTTACTGGATCATTATTCAATTTCTCCTGATTTCATTTTAGAGTGGGGTTATCTCTTACAACATGGTGTCCATAGGGATGCCACCCAAACAACACCTGTGTTGGGTTATCTGATTTCCAGTTCTAGGGTTGAAGCCAGTCTTTGCTCCACAAAGGAGGAATGTTCGTTGTATGGAATTCAGGAGATGTGCGTCCTGGCGGAAGGGGAGATGTAGGTTTTACCAATTTCCCCCTATTCCCTGTGGTCTGTTTGCATCTTCTAAAAATCTTTTCTGAGGTGTGTGCTGTTGGTCCTCTGTAGTAGGTTGTTTTGGGTTTTTTTTTGGGTGGGGATGGCACAGGAAGAGGGGTATTGTTACAAGCTGCCCCTCATCTTGTGTCAGCAAGAGTATCCCTTGACTAGAACTCAAAGAGAGGAGGGATCAGCAAAAGAAGTCTACTCATTTTTCAGTTGTTGAAACTCTCCATTGGATCAAATAGATCCCTTCATTGTAGTCTATTTGTTTACTAAATGTGGCAGAGCTTTCTGGGTGATTTTTCAAGCTCCTTTCTATCAGAGACCTAGCTGTTCTCTACACTTTCATCTTTCAGTTGCCAACTAAGATCTGCCTGTTTGAACTGCTTTTGCTGTATTTTCAGCAGACGTTTTAATCTAAGATTGTAAATATGTGTTGCTTTAGATAGGTGTCACTTGCAATTCTTATAGTGTTTGTATGTGAACTGTTAATTGCCCTGGACCCTCAGGATGTATACATTGAATTTTTAAAATTACTCTTAGAAGACAGGATCAAAACCATAATTATTATAATCTCTTATCATAGGATGATGCATTGTCACATTTTGGGGATTTTTGTCTCTGTAATGGATGTGGATTTAGAGTTAAACCCAATATTTGTCCATCTTGAGTACACCTACTAAAATGAATAAGACTTGTTAGTCACAAGTAATGTATGCTCCACTTGATTTCAGCATAACTGTTTTTTAGGTTTAATGGTGAATGTTCCCCATAGGTATAGATGCATATACTTATCCATTCATTTATCCTGTTTTATCAACTAATTCTTGGCAAAATAAAATGGTATCATCACAATATAGTCAGAATACAATTAGTGCAAAATAAGTGAAAGCATATTACATGGTATGTGTCATTTATTCTGATTGCAGAAATTATGTTAGTTTGGCATAGATTATTGGTTGGTGGATATTTTGGCTCTGAATATTCCCATTTCCATGTTTCTCTGGTAGGCCATTTGTAACTACTAGATGACTCCCATTGCAATTTTTCTTTCACTTTACTATGCAAACACACAGCAATTAGCTGTTATTTTGCAGCTGGACATTTGTCACAATTTGTCATCATTTTCATTCTTCAAAATTCCACTTCAATAATCCACAAGGGTCAGGATATTGGGAAGGAGGATGGGCTCCCAGCCCAGTGGAAAATTAACGACACTTAGTTATTGGCTGGGATTCCTTTTGGATTTAACATTCCATTTCAGTGCCTGCATCAAGGTATATTCTTGTGTGCCAGCTCCAGAACAGAGCATGTCTAGGGACATTATAACAGGAAAGAGTCTAATGGCACTTTAAAATCTATCAAGTTTTATTTGATATGAGCTTTCATTGCCCACAGGCCAGTTGATCTGATCCGGGATTATGAGCTACAATCTACAAAAGTATGTGCCAAATAAAACTTCCTGGTCTTCAAGGTTCCCTTAGGCTCCTTGGTGTTGCTTTTTCGGTGATAGATTAACACAGGAATAACTAAGACTTAATCTCTTAGAAATCTATGGCCATTGGCTGTCTAGGCATTCATTTTTCCTAAGCATGTCTGATATAATTTGAAAGCCAAACAATTTTTGATCCCTTTGAGTTGGTGTTTTAGCATCATTATTTATAGCAGGTAATTATATAGGAGGTAATTATATAGGACAGATCCTGAAGCTGAGGCTCCAATACTTTGGCCATCTCATGAGAAGAGAAGACTCCCTGGAAAAGACCCTGATGTTGGGAAATTGTGAAGGCAAGAGGAGAAGGGGACGACAGAGGATGAGATGGTTGGACAGTGTCATCGAAGCGACCAACATAAATTTGACCAAACTCGAGGAGGCAGTGGAAGACAGGAGGGCCTGGCGTGCTCTGGTCCATGAGGTCACGAAGAGTCGGACATGACTTAACGACTAGACAACAACAACAAATTATAGGGCTTCTGGAACACTGCTATTTTATGGCTGAGCTTGATCAACTGCATTCCACCATGATAACCAAAAATTCAGTAGTGCTGCTTTCTACAGCTTCTTCTCATAAATCAGTTCAACAGACTGATCTGAAGCTCTGTAGAAGAGGTTGGTTTGAAGGTGCCCATGCTGGTTTTCAAGAGGCATTTTTAAAAGAAATGTAGTCTAAAGGTTGCCTCCAGACATGGGACTAGTGTTATCTTGAGTTTTACTAGCACAGAGATCCTGGTGGAATTAGATGTTTCAGCTGCTTCTCCTTTTCCTCCCCCCTCCCCATAGTTTCAAATCCATTTGTTGTGTTCTGACCAGGAGTAATTCTATTATGGACCATGGCCTAGTAATAATAGAAAATACTTGTAGTTTTCATTAACATGGCCAGTATCCTGTTACACAGCTCTGCTGGCAATGGGAGTGATCTCACTGGCAATAGCAGTCTGCAGTTAATTGAAGAATCCCTGTTTCACTTTTAGGTGACTTGCAACTCATGTGCAATGAGATGAAGTTGTATTCAACTCAAAACTGACACAGGCATTCTTTAAGTAGTGGCAACCTTCTGCTACTGGAGATTTCACTCTCATGGTACCAGTGGAGCAACACAACAAGATTTTGGCCGCTGTCTGTTTTTGTGTGTTACCTGTCACTATGCATTAATGCATCACAAGTTCAGAACTACAGGGTCCCTCCAAAAGATTTACACAGAGAAAGAGAGAGCATAATATTCCACATTTGTATACCAGAGGTTTTCAAAAGAATTGTATAGCTCTATACTTGTATATTAAACTAGCATAGGTATATTATCTTTAAAAATAGTACAAATACCTAAGAATAGCATTTTACTACTAACATGTAGTAAAAGATGATATATATCTAAATCTGCATCCTCATTTGCATATCTGTTGTATCCTGTAATATTATTTCCTTAAAGCATTGTACACCCACATTTTTATTTCCATTAAGTGTTTAGTGTGACCTCTCTTCTGAAACTATTTCTTTTAATTACCATTATGTTAGTTACTCATAGTCTGTTTCTCATTAGGGAAATATTATCAGAGTTGTTTTAGATTCATTGTCTAGAATTTTGAAGGCTGATGGTGGGCATGACCCTTCATCTTCTATTAGCACAAAAATGGCCATCAAAGATTTTGCAGCGTTCAAGATCAAAGGGGAGCAGATGATCATCTATTTTTTATCCACAATATTGTACAAAATCTGTTCCTGAGTCTGAAACCCATAAATACATTATGCTAATAGTTGGTTTCACAATTATATTATGAGCATCAGAATTAAACTGTGAGCCCTCCGGGAACAGGGTGCCATTCCCTTTAATTTTCCAATACAAAATCATAAATATCGTATAATGCATTCTGAGTCAGCATGGACTACAAAAATGTTTTTGAAGCCTTCACTGGCTGCTGAAACCTTGTCTTTTCTGCTAACCATTAACCCTTCCCCGTTCACTCTGCAACCATTCTGTTGTCAAGCTGTACATTCCCCCCTTCACCTTTGTTCTGTACATCTTAGATTGTAAGCCCTGTAGGCAAGAACCGTGTCAACTTCTGCATTTTGTGCTACCCCTGGCACACGGTGAACACTTTGAAGCGTAAGAGGCCCTCATTTCACCCCAGGCTTTCTTGGATAATTACTCAGTGTTTGGTCTCCAGCTTTGAATCATGCTTCATACTTAATTGAGCCCTGAATCTGTTATCTAATGATGTTCTGTGTTTGAAGAGTTCCATTGTGTAGGATACATTTTTCATACACTGAACAAGACAGGAATCGCCCTGTCACCTTTTGATAAGTTGGACAGGAATGACTGTTTGTTCTTTCCTTCAAGTCTTATATTACTGCTACAAGTACTGTTGTTTTTGTATCTGCAAACTATCATTACTGTGTATGCATGAGAACTACTTCAAAGATGCTCATGATTGGTGTTTTGAGAGAAAATCCGTTCCTGCCTTCTTAGGCAAGCCGGTTTGTGAACTCTGGTTGAGTGCTGTCATCTGAATGAGTGGCTCCTAAATATCCTTTGATGCAACAGCTTCAGTCATCTTCACACATATGTGCACTATGCATACAAGCACATACATATATGTGTACACACACACACACACACACACACAGATGCTATTGCTTCATAACTGTTGCATTAAATATTGCAAACATAGGAAAATAACCATAAATCTGCAATATGTTATTTCAGCAAATCAAAGTTCTTTCCCAACCCCTTGATTAAAAAAAGATTTTTCCCCTCATCAGCTACTACTCCATAAACCCTTACAGCTGGAAATTAATTACTGCTTAATAATGCAAGCAACATGTAACCAACATCTCCAAAAAGAGAGGTGCTGGTTACCAGTACTTAAGAGAGAGGAGTGCCTTCTGAGTTGGTTTTTGGTTTTTTTTACCTTATGTAAACAGAAAAACACATGGCTGAAACTGTTATTTATGATGTGTCTCAAAGTTTTATGGTCAGGGGCAGCACTTTTGTAATTTGGGATTGTATGTAAGTCATTGTTGTTGTCACCACCCTCTGCAACTTCATTTAAAATTCCAAAATTCTGATAAACTGCCACAAAGAAAAATGATAAAGGGATTTGTGCTCAGTTTTGCTGGAAGGGAGAGATGAGAGGTCTGTCAGTCTGGGTCTTCAGAACAAATGAGTCACAGTTCGCAAGGCAGCTCAATAAGGCTATCATTTCCCATCAACTCCTATCCCTCTGACAGCCACAAATTTATTGTCTTGGGGGGAGGGTGAAAATTTGGTGCCAGGTGAGTCCAACCCAATTATTCCATCAGACCAGACTTGTATAGACAAGAAGCTACCATGAATATTTGATATAACCTTCTTCCCAGAAAGAACACAGTGAAAGTGTTCTGTCGTTTGCTGAGAAATGCTCCCTTTGTGTCAGCCTGAATCTCTCTGAAAAAGGCCATTTGTAAACCACAAAACTCTCTTTCTCTCTCGTGTTTTCACTTTTTGCTTGGTTTGTTTGGCAGTGCATTTGTGGTGTGCTTCTTATTTATAGCTCCAGTGAAACAAAACAAAAGAATCTTCAATCTGCTAGATTTTCCTTTTCTTTTTGGCCAATACATTTGTCATTAGCCTTCTCTCTTGGTAGCATTATGCATATAGCAATGTGCCCACCTGCATCCCCAAAGAAAAGAGGCTTTGCCAAGAATACTTGTCTTTGAAATGTACTGCCATCTCAAGCAGAAGGAAAGTCACAGTCAGAAATACCATGCAACTGCTTACATTACCTGCATTCATCTACATTAGGTGCTACTGCTAAGCATAATCTTTTGTTGAAAAAGTTCCATATGGTTTTTGTAGGATTTTTGTTGCTGTTGCTTAAGCATTTCTGACTCCGTGAGTTTTCTTAACATCTCCTTTCAAATATACTTATTTTATTTATTAATTAATTACATTTATATCCCACCCATCTAGTGCCAGGGCACTACTCTGGGTAGTTAACAACAATTAAAATACCACAACCCAATACCACCCAAAAGGACATAAATAGAAAACCAAGAAGCATTAAAAACCCAAGGTATCCCCCCCCCCAGAAAAGACAGAAACTTGGACGGTAAATCGAAATCAAGATCAACTCAGTACAACTCAGCACATGGGTACATGTACATGTTGCATGAGTAAGATGTTTCCAAAGGCCTCTTTTAAAAAGTATGGTTTTAACCTGTTTTCGCAAGGACAAGAGAACATAAGAAGAGCCCTGCTGGATCAGGCCAAGGGCCCATCTAGTCAAGCTTCCTGTATCTCACAGTGGCCCCACCAGATGCCTCTGGGAGCACACGAGACAACTAGATAGCTGTCTCCTGATCCCCTTCCCCTGCATCTGGCATTTTGAAGTACCTTCCTTTGAAGCCTGGAGATTATACGTCCCCATCATGGCTTGTAACCTGCGATGGACTTTTCCTCCAGGAATTTGTCCAATCCCCTTTTAAAGGCATCTAGGCCAGATGCCATCCTCACATCCTGTGGCAACGAGTTCTACAGACTAACAACATGCTAGGTAAAGAAATATTTTCTTTTGTCTGTTCTCACTCTCCCAACACTCAATTGGAGTGAATGTCCCCTGGTTCTGGTATTGTGTGAGAGGGAAAAGAGCTTCCCTCTATCCACTTTATCCATCCCCTGCATAATTTTATACGTCTCAATCATGTCCCCCCTCAGACGCCTTTTCTCTAGACTAAAGAGCCTCAAACACTAGCCTTTCCTCATAAGTGAGATGCCCCAGCCCAGTCATCATTTTAGTCGCTCTTTTCTGCACCTTTTCCAGTTCCACAATGTCTTCTTTGAGGTGCGGCGACCAGAACTGTACGCAATACTCCAGGTGCAGCATTAAGAGGGAGGTGGCCTGGCTTGTATCTGCGGATAATGCATTCTATAGCATTGTGGCCACCATCGAGAAGGCCAGGTTCTTGGTGGTAGTTTTCGAAATGTTTCTCGGGGTGGCCACCTGCAAACGCGACATCTGGCTGGGTGGCCCAGGTGGACAATCTTAGAGAAAGACGCTGCATCAGGTAACAAGGTCCCAAACTGACTCTGTGTTAAATGTTTTATTCAAATTTACGTGGAGAGGTCATCAGGTCTTCTAAACTTGGGGATAGCTCAGTGAGATGGAGCACTTGGCTGAAGAGCCAAGGTTTTGGAGTTTAGATTCTACGTTGTGGCTTGTAGAACAAAAGCTTGCCTATGCAGTCTTGAGCCAGCTGCTGGTCCCAGAGTGCCACCAGAAGAAGTGACTTGTAAGCCACTTCTGAGCGTCTAGAAAACCATGGTCAGAGTCACCATAAGTCCAAACTGATTTCATGGCATTTAATTATTATTGTTATGGAAAGCCATGTAAACAAGAGTGTTGGAATCAAACTCAGCTGGTAATTTTCCTAGCTTTGAGTTTCTCTGAGAATCTATATGATAGCAAAGCTTGTCACCAAGGTTCCCTCTAAGCTGGGCGCATGCGCACGTGCACACACCTCTGCCTCCCTCCACGCAGCTGTCTTCCCCTTCCATGCAGCAATCATGTTAGGTTCCAGTTGCAACAGAACCCAGCGTGGGGGTGGGGGGCAGAGTCACACATGGACGCGTAGGAGCAAAGTGATACATGCAATAGGCGGAGCCCCACCCAACGGAGCTGAAAGTTAGAGAGCACGTTGCTTGTGACACATCTAGAAATGTAGCTAAGGCTCTTTGAGGGGAGAGAAGGTAAAGATCACCATTGGACTTATTTGATTCCACTGCACATTCTAGAAAGCTATGTAATAACAAGCTTAAACAGAAACCCATTATGTGCAGGGTCATGTTGATTTAGAACTGGTTGGTAGGCACAGAAGGGAAGTAGGAGTGGATCAATGACTGTTTATCAGATTTGCCAGCAGTCTGAGAGGGAGGACTAAAGGAACTAATTTGTATATCTGGTGTTTTAAAAAAATAGTATTGCATGTTTCTGCACCTTAAAGGTTGCTACAGTGGGTTTCTGTTAACTGAAAAATGGGCTGCAACTATTTTTAAAAAAAATTAAAACACCCTCTTGCACTCTCTTGTGGCCAAATTTTTTTAAAAAACTTGAAAATATTTAGAGGGTCTGTGGGCCCCAGAGGTGCTGCAACCTCTCAAACCTTCACAGAAAAATCCCCAACACCCCTTAGAGTGAATTTTCTGAGCAAAATGTTTAAATGTTATGTACATCTTGTCCATGGGTCTACTCTTTCCTTGAAATCTAAGAAGCTGTAATTAAGGAATATCTCCAACTCAGAACATACATTGTCAAGACAGGCAATTACTGCTAATTCTTACTACCCCCTGCACCTCCTATTTGGAATACTGTGCAAGGTATGGGGAAGCAGGGTGGGGGAGTGATCTTGAAATATGAGTTACAGCGTGAACCTGGGAGGTTCCACACGCAAAACATGTGCTTTCTCTATTGTCCCTTTGCACAATCTAAACTGTGAACTAAGCTAAGCCCACCATATATAGCAGACCCAGATGTTGAGATAATCAGAGGAGGCCTGTCTGTCGATGCCACCATCCAGATAGGTGGACCTTCTCTGTTACTGATTCCAACTCCCTCCCACAAGAAGGCAGACTGGCCCCCTCTTTGCTGTCCTTCAGTGGGCAAGCAAAGTCCTTTCTCTTCAGGCAGACTCATTGTCAGTAACCAACTGCTTATGAAGAGGCTTTTAAAATCTTTTAAATGTGTTTTTAGAATTGTTTTGAACTGTACTTAGGTAATGGTTTTTAATACAGCATTTGTTTAATTTCTTTTTAATATTATAATAATGTATTGTACATTTTAGCTCTAAGTATTGCATTTATTGTAAGCTGCCTAGGGATCCTCTTGGGGAGAAAGATGAGGTACAAATGAACAATTCTAACATTCTGCAATTGTGTTTCTGTTCATCCAATGATACTTCTCCCTTCTTCCTCCCATTGCTCTCCGTGCTGCATCAAAATCGGCTCTGATGGTTTCCAGCGCTCCAGGGCAGCTTTTCAGGAGGCATCACTTCCTTCCCAGGGATTACCAGAGCTTGGAAAAGTTTCATTTTGGACTATAGCTCCCAGGATCCTCCAGCCAGCAGCCACACTAGCTTGGGGGGGTGGGGTGGGGTGGGTGTTAAAATTCTAGACGTTCTGCCTAATAGCATGTTTCCCAGCTGTGGAAATCTCCTTCCCCCTCTCAGTTAAGCTGACAGATTTGCTTCCATAGTGGAATGGCACAACTAGATTAAGGTTTTTGCTACATGCATCTAGAAAACAGAAGAACCAGAAGGAAAGTGCTCATTCCAAATCTCGAATTACCTTCACAGGCACATATGCCCCTTCTTTTGAAATCCTCAGAGTATAATGCAATCCAAGTTCATAAAAGGCTTTCAAATTACCCCTCAGCATGCCTTAAAGGAAAGGGAAATCATCAATATGAATCAGCTTTTTTTTAATCGCTTTTGAACAACCCAAATATTTTCCAGTCTAAAATTATGTGTGTAGCTATCCCATTTTAACTTTCAGATCTCTCTTTTCTGAGTACATGCACTCTTTTTTTCCCCTCATTAAAAATTAGAGCCTAGGGTCAATATAGAGACTTCGGCCGTAGAAAACTGTATATTAACATACCGTTTTTCTACTGGCAGCAATGAATAATATGAAATATATTTCAAAGTTCTGTAAACTAGTCTGCAGAGTGTTTCTGATATACTTAAAATGAAATTGTCTTGTCAAGGCAGGGCAAATTCTGGGCTTGGCTTTCTATTTATTTTTTAAAGTTGCAACCTTGAAAATATTGGATTGTATCAATATTTAATTAATTAATAATTACCAAGGTTTTACAACAATGTGCACCATCTAGTAAAAGTTAAGCACTTTTAATTTCCATTGATTTCAGCTGAATTATGCACAACTCCCAAATAAATCATGAGATTTAAAAGTGCTGTGGTTTGATAGTGCTCGCCTAATATATTTATTTAAAAAATCATTCACATTTCATTCATTCCCCAGGTCGTATTGGTTGGTTTTGTTGATCATTAACAGTATTATGTGCCAAGTATTTTGAGCCAGAAAAGGTTTTCATTTGATATAACCATGGAAACCATACACCAACTCCACCTTCTATGATTTTTTCCAGTTGCATTTTTCAAATTTACTAAGTAAATTTCTAGAACAGAAAAAAATGAAGGCACAAAATGAAATTGTATTGACAGATTTGTTCTATAGCCCCCTTTTTAAATCCAGAGGGTTTGCTTTGTTTGAGATAACCTAAATAGGATTCTGAGAGGGAATGGTGTTAATCTGATTCAATGTATATTTTTTTTAAAAAAAATTAATCAGAAATATAGTGGTCCCTTGAAAACTAATAGATTTTCTTCCAGTTTCTACCCCAAACAAACTGCTTCTTTGTTCAACACCTTTGCAATTCAAAGATGCAGTTTAATTCTTCACTGGCTCCCAACCCCCATACATATGTCCATGTATATAAACCTTTCACTAAATATTTCAGTTAATGTGTGTGAGGAGCTAGATTGTAATTCACAAAAGCTTGCACTGAGGTAAATCCACTTGCCTTTAAGGGGGCATCATGCTCTTGCTTTGATTTTTTTTGCTCTTGTTTTGGTTTTGTTAGGATTTTTACTTTGCTCCATTCAGAGCCACATCCCATTACGAGCCTCAAAAACTCCTCACCTTTCCAGGAAGGAAGGTGACAGGGTGGTTCTTGGGCCCTGCCTGCTGCCTCACCAGGATTGTTAGCAACACATGCAGAGGACTGTGCTGATACTACTTGCTACATCAGGGATACTACCATAGCCTTTATAGTGGAGATACAGGCAAAGTGGACCACTCCAGATGCTGTTGAATTTCAGTTTATAGCAGCCCTAGCCTACATAGCCAATGGTATGGAATGCTGGGAGTTTCAGTCCAGCAACACTTAGAGGGCCACACTTTGTCCATGCCTGCTTTATAATGTGCAGCTGGAAAAACTGGAGATAGGGGGAAAAATTGGGGTTTTAGAACACATCCCCTAGAACCCCTGCTGTGGCAGTGCTGGCTGTGGAATTCTGTGACCTGTAGTTCAATAAGCCCAATTTTCTCCATCTTGGGGGGGGGGGGGGGAGGAACCACAAACAGGGTTTTCTTCTCTGATGCTTCTAACACTTCTTTATTAAAGTAATGGGACACTTTAAAAATAAAATAAAATAGTGAGTCTACATTTTTAAATAAGTGGTTAGTTGAGACCTCAGTCATATGTGGGTGCTCTGGTGTGAAAAATGCTTCCATGTAATGCAACACCATATCAGGTGGCAATTCAGTGGTAAAGGCCCACACACCTAGACTCATCTGTGTGGTTGTTGTTTCCAAATTCCTCCATTGACCATGAGGCATCATAGCATAGGACAGTGGCTTTTATGTGCTGCTTCAGACATGGGTGAAGTGCGGCTGAGTCAGTTGTAAAGGAGGGAGAATTTTCTTCCAGTTTGGTTTTGAAGAAAATGTACCAAAATGTGCAGAGTTCTTCATATTGGGGATGGAAGGAATTTGAGATTCAAAGAATTCAGAGATGGGAGAAACAAGCAGATTATCCACAGATTTGAATGTTTGAGTGTTTGGGTTTGAATCCCCATGGATTCAACAATCATAGTGTTGAATTAGGGTCACCGCCTCTTTTTAATGAACATCTTCTCATTGTTAATACCTATATGACAGGCTGACACCACATATTACCTTCATGCTGAGAACAACTTTTCACATTTAATTTTAGGAATCAGTTTTATTTTAGTTTGATTGAAGAATCTATCAAAATTTAGAGATTTCTTCATATCCAGCAAAGAAGGAACTGGAGATTTTTAAAAAACCTAACAGGAAATAAAAGTGAAACTTAATAATGGGGTTTCCCATCCATACCTATGAAACCACCTTCTTCCATACATATTAAAAGATACCAACTATTTCTCCCCCATGTTTAACCCAATTGGCAGGATAATTCAGTGGTTTAGGCATCTGGTTGCTGAGTTAGTGTTTGGGAGTTTAATTCCTCATTGTGCCGCCTGCGAAAATAGGCAGTTTGCGTGGCCTTGGGCAAGCTGCCCAGTCCCAGAGCGCCCCCAGAAGAAGGGGATGATGACTACTTCTGAGTGTACTCTCTGCCTAGAAAACTTTGAAAAGGGTCACCATAAGTCAGAATTGACTTGACAGCACATTATTATTATTATTATTAACCTAATTGTGTCCATTCTTCTTCTGGTGTAAACGCCACAGAGTTCAATGAGCCTTAACTCCTTGTAAGTATGTGTGGTATCTCAGCCTAGATTTTTAATATATATATATATATATATGCATGCTCTCAGTGATCCTTTGTATTTGCTGTATATTTTTCTCTAGATGCTCTCAGTTTTGAAATTTCAGCCATACATACTTCAGATTGCTCAAGGCTGGTAAATCTGCCACCTAGGAAGACAATAGCAGAGTCTGTAATGATGCAGAAAATATAGACTTTGACCAACTGTGCAGCAGAATGGAAGATGACTAAAATAATATGCATCTACAAAAAGAAAAAAGCTGAAGTTAAAATAATACCATCTCCTCTATGCAGCTTGGGATTCTCTGTGTAGCAATTTAAGCATGATTGCATAAGGCCCTGCTCTATGAATCACTTATCTGTATTCATAGAAATGGCCTCCAGCAGCCCATAAGTAGTACTCAAATGGTTTTAAAACTTAATGCTAATATTTCAGAGAGTATTTTTATTAACACATGTTCATCACAAACTCCCACAAAAGTAATTGGCCTTGGAGATCTAAAGTTCATTGCTTGATTTGCTACAGATTAACAGTACAACCTCAGTAGGATTGTAATTGCTTTGTCCAGAGCTGTTATGCTTTGCAAGTGACTTCAAAAATCCACATTTTGTTAGTCAATATAAGCAATGGTGTTATCATGCATGCTCAGGTGGCAGCAGAGTCCATTCTTTTAATAAATTAACTGTTTCCCATCTGGTCTTTTGTGCAGTAGATTATGATTATAATCCTGAATACACTTAACTAGGAGTGAATGACTACGGTAGTTTCTTGGCTCATTAAGTAAATATACTGAACTACAGTTATTTCAGGCAATTGCTCATTTTGGATAAGTCTTTTGAGGCTTATATTTGAATGTGTCCCAGTCTACAGTGCAATGAACTGGCTGGTTCTATTCTATTTAAATTCTAACTGTGGCATTCAGTGGATATTTGCACTATTATCATATCCAGTTTCTCAGGTTGTGTCGTTCTTTTTTTAAGCACACAAAAAATAACCTTTGAAAACAAGAGATATGAGGCCAAACGTAAAAGCCCTGTTTTATTCAGTCCTTCAGTCAGTAATAAGGTTGTATCCATCATTTAGTAAAATCACAGCTGTAAAGAGAGTTGAAAAACAGAGTAACACACACAGTGTCCACAAAGCTGGTACAGTGTCCCATGGATAATGTAGTTTAAGGAATACCTTTAAAGTGTGCACTTGGGGCAAAACCATCAAATGAAAGAAAAAGAAAGCTGGGTTGATTTGTGTGGTCCACTGCCCATCTAAGTGATGGCTATGTTAGGAATTGGCTTCTGTGACTTGTGTAGCCTGTAGAAGAATAAAGCTGAGGAACAGAGTAGCCTTTTCTTGAGGTTATGCTTTGAGGCAAAGCTTCTATATTCTATTCTGTTGAATAAGAGTATTACAGAAAGTACTGGCTCTGTAGAGTTACTCTTGTTCAATGTGCAGGGATACCTGTTGCTCTGGATTGACAGATGAGACGGACACACATTCTTCTCCAACCTAATGTCTTATCTCACTAGGTTATTTAGACCAAAATTTAAAAAAAGGTTTTAACGTACGTATAAATCCCTTAAAATTTTGGGACCTCGATATCTGTCAGAGCATCTCTCCAAAAGAACTGCTACTCATCCAGCCCAATCCTCCAGGCCTTTCTGTTATGGCTTGCCAATCCAAGAGAGGCGAGGAGGACTTTTACTAGGAACTAGGCCTTCCTGGTGGCGGCCCCGTCACCATGGAATGGTATCCCATTGGAAATTTGGCAGGCTCCCTCCCTCCAGACTTCTAAGAAGTTGGTAAAAACAGAATTGTACAGAGAAGCTTTTAAGGACATCCTTCCCTTTTGGTAGGTCTGAGCCATGACTTAGTCTTGGTCCTACACAATTTTCATCAGATTTCATTTGTTTCTTTGGATTTGTTGAACTTTTGGGGAAGGTTTTTCATTTTTTGTTTTTGTTTGTGTTTTGTCATGCATTGTGGGCATTGAAGGTGGGCTGGGATGGGTTGATCTTTAGTTTGTACAACCACTCAGAGTAGTTGATTCTCACTAAGTGTGGTGACATTAACATGTCTTACAGACAGACAGACAGACACACACACACACAGAGAGAGAGAGAGAGAGAGAGAGAGAGAGAGAGATTTTTTAGATCTAACTTTCCAATCTCTGCTTTTTTAAAAAAAAGTGCTCTGGAGGACTAGAAAACCAGCTGGAACAAGCTTCTTAGTACCATGGAGGCAGGTGAGGTAGGTGTAGGAAAAGACACCTATTCCAGTGGTTTTGTATGCCAAAACACACCATTGATTCTTGGACACCTAGTTTATTTTTGACAGCAGATCTTCTGCAAGGTTGGAATCACAGGTTCAGTATAATATATTTTAAGAAATCCGGTTGTTATCTCTCAACCTTTCTACATCAAAGGAGGTGAAGTGATAAGTGAGATCTTGCTGCCAGCATATGCTTCAGAGTAACCAGCAGCTAAACATGTTCTTTTGGATTATGTGTGAAACTCTTCAGGAAAAGAATGGTGTGTTCAGTGTAATAGAAAATTATAATGCAGATTTTTACCTGAAAAGGAGTGTTGTCAGATGGAAGAAGGACCAGTTTGTCTATTGTCATACAGTTTTATTTCCACTGCTTGACTTAAACTGCTATCCATTTTCACATTTAAACAATGGCCTTTCCTATTGCTTAGCATAGTAAATCACACTAGAGCAGGCCCATTGAATCAGTGGCAATTTAGTAATTCAGCTCCACTGTATGTTCCATTGATCCAAACTGGCCTACTCTAACTGTGACTTACTTTAGCAATGAATCAAGGAGAATATAGTGAGTCAACTCTGCTAACTTCTGTTGATTCAAATTGGCCTATGGCATTTGTGACCTGCTTTAGCCTAGTAAGTGAGAGTTGGTCTGCTTAAATCAATGTAACTTATGGAGGGGTTGACTCACTAAATCCCTATTGATTCAATGGGCCTACTCTAGTGTGATTTTCTATAGTAAGCAACAGAATTTTGTCCATTGTCTCTGTAAATATAGTTCTTCAATCCCTCTGTTTTCCTTTTCTAAAAATAGCTAGATTGGGATTGTCCTGTCTCTCTAGGTTATTGAGATTTTTTAAAAGGCTATCAGTTAGATGGGCAGAAAGGCACCCTGGTGATAAGAATATGTGTCAAATTATCTGCATGCCTATTAATCAGGAATTTAACAGCTATTGCTGAACATACTCAATTTCACGCAAAGAAACCATGTTGATGCATGTATAGTGGTTGTTGACCTATATGTGCCGAGGACTACTGGGCACCTGTTCTGTAGCCCATCTAGGATTAATATTGACAACTGAGTGAAAGGACAAGCCTGGTGAGCAATATTAATATTAATATACTGTTGCAAAATTAATTGTGTATGTAAATTGGAATGCTTTAATAAAGGTGCAATGGAAGGATTATCAACCTGTCATACCTAGGGTCACTTTAAATCTCACCTGAAGTTTTAACCACAATTAAATCAGCACTTCGGGGTTATTACCTGATGGGCAGCATGGGCCCATTATAATTAATAAGCAGCTCATAATCTATTACAATTAGGTTTAATTGGCCTTTTCAGTCTCAGTTCTGGTATGACAATCATCTCAGAATCCTAAAAGCTGATTTTCCCCTTTGGCCACAGCCAAGATCAATGAAAGGTAGAGAATAAATTGGATATTACTGGTAACAATTTAGGATTTAAATGTAGAAATGGGAAGCAGTAATGTTTCCATGTTTTTTCAAAAATAGGACAGGATATATATATCCTGATGTTTTCAGTATTAGTGTGCCATACTGTATATGTTTAATGTATATATATATACACACACACACCCCAACAAACCCAACTATATTTTTGTATGCATCTGGAAGTACAACACCAGCTATACCTGTTCTTTATCTTTCTGCATTTAACCCTTACATCTGAAAGGGGCAGAGAAGGAGCAGGATCTATTCTTAATCATCTCAGAGTGCAGGATGCATAATAATGGGCTTAAGCTACAGGAAGCCAGATTTAGGCTGACTATCAGAAAAAAATGTCTTAACTGGTAGAGCAGTATGACAGTAGAACTGATTACCTCAGGAAGTGGTGGGCCCTTCAGTGCTGGAGGCATTCAAGAGAAAACTGGACAGCTACCTGTCAGATCTTCTTTTATTTGGATTCTTGCATTAAACAGATGGTTGGACTCAATGGCCTTATAGGTAAAGGTAAAGGTTCCCCTTGACATTTAGTCCAGTCGTGTCCGACTCTAGGGGGCGGTGCTCACCCCTGTTTCCAAGCCATAGAGCCAGCATTTGTCCATAGACAGTTTCCGTGGTCACGTGGCCAGCGCGACTAGACACGGAACACCGTTACCTTCCCACCGTGGTGGTACCTATTTATCTACTCGCATTTTTACATGCTTTCGAACTCCTAGGTTGACAGGAGTTGGGACAAGCGATGGGAGCTCACTCTGTCGCGTGGATTCGATCTTACAACTGCTGGTCTTCTGACCTTGCAGCACAGAGGCTTCTGCGGTTTAACCCGCAGCGCCACCACGTCCCTCAATGGCCTTATAGGCCCCTTCCAACTCAATTATTCTATGATTCTATGAAAATAGTCTTTCTTCTAATGTTTTCAGTATTAGTGTGCCATACTGTATATGTTTAATGTATTTGTTAACATTTATGCTCACTTACACCATTTATACGAGGGGGTGCTGATAAGTATTGAGCCTTTCCCAGAAAAAATTGAGCTAGGAAGCTGTAACTGACGCACTATTCTACATATTCCCCCAGGAAGTCAGTGCACTTGCGACATCTGTCCTGCAGCTTCTTAAGTCCCTGCAAATAAAATTCTTCCGACTGCTGGTGTAACCACTCATTTGCAGCATTAGTTGCCTCCAGAACACTCCCAAATCATTGTCCCTTTAGGTGTTTTTTGAGTTTGGGGAACAGATAATAGTCAGAAGGAGCCAGGTCGGGAGAATAGGGTGGATGGGGCATCACTTGAAAGCCTAAGAACGTCAGTTTTGTCATTGTTTCACCTGCAGTGTGTGACAAGGCGTTGTCATGCAACAGGATGACACCTTTGGAGAGCTTTCCTCGACGTTTTCCCTTGATGTTTTGCCTCAACTTCGTCAATAAAGCACAGTGATATTTTGCATTGATGGTTGAACCCTGTTGGAGGTCCACCAGCAGAACTCCCTTCTTATCCCAAAAAACTGTTGCCATTTGCTTCTGCACCGACCTTTGCACTCGGAACTTCTTTGGCCTGGGGGAACCACTGTGCCTCCATTCCTTAGACTGTTCCTTTGTCTCAGGATCATAACAGTAGATCCATGTCTCATCACCAGTTACCAGTTTGCCCAGGAAATCTGACTCGTTTCCTGCAAAATGTTCCAAAACAGCCACCGATGACTCCACACGTTTCCTCTTTTGTTCGGTTGTCAAAAGTTTGGGGATCCACTTTGCTGCCAGCTTTCTCATTTCCAAGTCGTTGTGGATAATGGCACTAACTCTCTCACGTGATATTCTCAGATATATAGCAAAAATTGACAACTCAGCGTTTAACTGTTGCATATGAAGGGCCACTGTCACCCATAGTTTGTGACATTTCATCATGGATCTGCTTTGCACCTTTCCCTTGGAGAAACAGGAACTTGATTATGGTCCTATGCTCTTCCACATTGAATTTTTCTGGAGGTGCCGCCATGTTCACTTTGGACCGGAAAATGAAAGTTAAGTTAAAATCATAGGTAGTTGATTTTTGCACCGTTGAATATAGACAAATTGGCCAATACACCCTGCAATTTATAGCTTCCTAGCTCAATTTTTTCTGGGTAAGGCTCAATATTATCAGCACCCCCTCGTATTAGTTATCCTGAAAGTTAAGGCTTTCCTTTAATTAAAGTTTCACAGGAGAAGAAATTGTGTAGAATCTTCTCTGTTGTGAGGTTCAGGAGTCTTCTACTTCCCTTACCTATGAGGTGCCTGAAGACTGTGAGATGAATGGCAGTGAGCAGGCTTTTCAGCTGCCACTCCAGCTCCCCACAATTAGGTTAAAGCCCAGGGGAAAATGTAATAAGACTTCACAGGGCTTCTTCATATCATAGATGGCCAAGGCAGCTGCCAAGAAATGATGACATGTATAATAGAACGAAACAACATAGAACAAATGCACACCATGGGATACCAAAATAAGCACAAAAATATAACCACAAGAATTATGACGAGCCACACTTGTTGAAAAAAACCCCCTGACAATTGCTTTGTTTGGATGAGAAGTGGTTAACTGATGAACAAAGGAGTCAGTTTTTGGGATTTTCCCTTGTGTGGTGTCACTTCGTGAATGGTAGTGAGCAGAAGAGGTTGTCCTGTAGACCATTGGTTCCCATCCTGTGGGTTGGGACCCCCTAGGGGGTTGAGAAGTGTTTTCTGTGGGATCTCCTCAGTTACCGTGAACTGTGTTCAGTGGCAAGCGGTCAGTAGCAGCAGCAAAGGCTCTTTTAAGGACTGGTTCCCTCCTTCATGGTAGCAGCAACAGCAGCAGCAAAGCAGCAAGCAGAAATGGTGGCTACTGCTGCCAGCCAGAAGAGGAAGTGGCAACAGCTGGCCAAAGCCTCACAAGATTCAACAAGGTGGGACTTTGTCATAGCTTGTTGTATGCAGGAGATACTGAGCTCCACCCCATTACCCATTAGGGAGGAGCTGCCTAGAAAGGTCCTTTTTATGCAAATAGAGTTGCATGTGACTTTGCTATTATAAAAGGGAGTTGCAAAGTGAAAATGTTGAAAACACTACTGTAGACTATCTTCACTGCTTTCATTAGTGTTGTCAACATTCAGGCTGCCCTTTGCTATGTAAAGCCTGACATCTTTTTTTCCCTGCTGACAAGGAGAGCACAATATTGTGCAACCGTATCAGGTCATTTCCTGGCTTTCTGAATTGTGGGTGTATAAGTACAGTATCCCTCATTCATAAACTGGAGGTATCCATTTGTTAAAATAAACCTTTATTTGAAATTCCGAGTCTGCATTTATTTTAAGATTGACTTAGGTTTCTATTTTTTTCAGTTTGTTCCTCAGAGAGGCTCTTGAAATGTACAGCCTTCTTCCTTTATTTATTTTCATTTTATATATTTTTTTCTGATGGTATTGTAGGAGTTACTTTTAAATAACTTCAGACATCCCAGTAAACGAATGTATATGCCTAGCTTGTTTTCTTTCTAGGAGAACTGTTGCTTCCAAGGAGATGTGTTCTGTAAGAAAAAATTATGGATGAAGTCTTGAACAATTCCTTTAACAGTGACATGCACAGCTTCCTCCTGAAGCTTTGAGCCAGAAATGTGAGAAAATGAAGGTGACTGAAGCCTGTCTGATAGGGAAGGAAATGCCAGAAGAATGATTATATGGATCCACAGATAGCAAAACCGAATCTTCTGCCTTCACTGCCTTTATTATTCATCTGGATGAAAACCTTTATTGAAACCATGGCAGGCTGAAAATGTACACATTTTTAAAATGGCCGTCCAGAAATAATTGTGAAATCCTGGATTAAGCAGCTAATTTCTTCTGTCTTGGTAAAATGCCACTTTTCATGTAGCCTTTGTTTAAAAAACAACTGTATTTCTTCTTTGCATATTTGTAGAGTTACTTTGTCTACAAATATGCAAATCGTGGATTTAACTCTGAATGCACTTATTAACATACCACATGTATAGTTTCTCCATAGACATAAAACATTTCAGAGATTAGGCTGAAGTGTCCACTATCCTACAGTCACTCATGTTTGAGTCCTAGATATGGATCTGCAGGGCCAAATTCAATTCCTAGTCCCAGCTAAAATACCCACTGAATCAACTGCTTAATGCTAACATTTATGTAGATCCCACTGATTCAATTAATTTGCTTTCTCTGGTTAGGACTGTCAATTGGATTCAGGCCATAATTTATTTCCGATCAGTGAAAGTTTTGCATGGATTCATTCACAACAGATCCAAGCTTCTCTTTTCTAAGAAGCCTAAGGGGCATTACTAGACATGTCACAGGAGCTCTTTCTTATTCATTCCAAATGCACATCAGAACTCTTGAGATACACAAATGTGAGGAATAAAATGAGGAAGTCATGCTTTTAGAGGGTTTGTGATCCATATAATCACTTTCTTGACATTTCTTTCCCTAGGAGACAGGCTTCAGTCACCTTCATTTTCTCACTAGAATTATTAGCATATTATCCAAAGGGATGGAAAGAACTCAGTTTCACTTTCTCTCATATTCATTTTTTTAAATCTCAAGTTCTTCACGTAGAATTTATGAAGATTTTCTACAAATTATATAAAAATGAACTGAATCAAATTCTCAACCATCTGTACCATCCAAAGTCAATCTGTATAGCTGTCTCCAGTATGGTCATGCTAAACCTGTCTGCTGTGTAGCTGTTGAAGATTAATGGCAAACACTAATTCAACTTTACCAACATGCCTGGATACACAGATATCCAGATTTTTAATGGCTAAACATCAAAGCCCTCTTCTCAAACGGGCAGTTGTTGTTTTTGCTTTCTCTCATGTTCAAATTTGTAGGATCTCAAGTTCTTTGAATTTATGAAAACGCTGGTAAAATTTGGAAAGTTCCTATCGAAAAACGAATCAAACACAATTCTCAAAAATCCTTAACTGTATAATTCTCATGATCTTTTATGAAGTGGCAAGGGCATAATCAAGTCTAAACTGCATTACCTGAGAAGAGTGTGAGAGGGGAACAGATTGCATAAAAACAGATCAGTATTAAAGGGGCATGATTACCATCCACTTTGATTTAATCCAAATTGAACCCAATTTGCCTTGAGACAATTGGTAGACCTGTCTCAAATTGTGCCTGAATATTTCAAAGTATTTGTAAGCATTTGTATTTGTCTGAATAATAAAAACACGGGAAAATCAGGAAAACAAAGAGCTTTGACCTGGTATGTGGGCAGAGGGCAACTCAAGTGCCATCAAGTATTTTTCTACCTCCAGTGGACAGGCAAAACTTCTATCAGTTTCCTCCCTGTCTCCTAAGGAACTGTACAATTTACTCCAATTCACTGGATAGCTCAGTGGTTTAGGTATCTGGATCGAGAGCCAGGGGTTGGGAGTTCAGTTCCCCACTGTGCCTCCCTGACAGAGCCTGGACTCCATGATCCATAGGATCCTTTCCAGCTCTGCAGTTCTAAGATTATATTTGATGAAAGGAAAAGGAGTATCCTCAGGGAGTGGCTTCATTGCCCCAATGGGTAGAATACTGGATCACTGCCTTGTGTGGAAGAGGCTAATATCCCAAGGCCCCTACACCAAATCCAGCTTTGAGTCCTATACCATCACATCCTTGGCATCCTTGCCACCTGGCAGGAGCCCACCCTGATGTAGTTCTGGTGCTGGAGGCACAAGCGCCAACAGAAGCTAGAGAGGAAGCTCTTGGAGGATCACCTTGGAGGACCCCAGTCCACTTCATCCAGCTTTAGCAGTTTTCACTAACAGAACTACGACTCAGATTGGGACTCATTCCCCTGTCACACTTTCATGGGCCCCAGCAAAGTCAATGGAGATCCCACTTGGACATACAGCACCCAAGGCATTAGTGCTGGAAACATAAACCCCCAGGGGGAGAGCCAGTCAAAGGAGAGAGAGCAGTTGTTTCAAGTTCTGTTACACCAGTAAAAACTGTTGTGGTTCAAAATCCCAAACTGGGCACCCAGGAGTCGATAGGCTTTTCTTGTGAATATTAATTTAGTGGACAGCTGAACTATCATAAAAAGGTATCATTATATATAATTCCATCCACCTGGCTTCCTGAATATATGTAGCAGGATGAGTATAAAATAATATCCATATTGGTGTGAGTGCCAGGCTGGCTGGGAGAATTGCTGAAAAGCCTCATAAATTAACCTTACATGTTCAGAGAGACAAGCAAGGCTGATTCTACGTATCCCAGAGACCCTTCCCTATGTATCCCACCCTTCCAACGCCTCTGTCTCAGCCTTTTATATGAGAAGCCAAAGTTGAACTCATTGTATGGCACAGGCTCTCTGACAACTAACTTGAACAAGATCACCTTGCCTGCACGTGCATTAGCGGTCCAGTGCTGTGCCTTCCTAGGCCACAGATCCTAAGTGCTCTCTCTTCTCACATGCAATTCCCCTCTTCATGTCAGTCCTGTTCTGCTTGGTCCCGCAGTGTTTCCTCAACAGGAACTTCAAACAAATCGTTGGGGAGACTAGGAGGAGGCAGGAGTAAGAAGACCTGTTTCAGGACAAAGTGTGAATGGGAGGAAGAGGTCTGGAGGCTGAAGCAGCACATAATCCAACCCAAGGAAGTATGTGTGTTTTTGCATTTCCTTCCCATCACGCTTCTCACTACTCTGTTTCTCTCTCCTACGTGCCCTTCTCCCTGCAATGCCTCCTCCACAATGGCAGCAGATGGTAACTGTACAAAGGAACTGTACAAAAGGAACGGCCATCCCCCCCCCCCCCGGATAATGAAAAACAAGCAGACACTCATCCTGGTTCCATTAAAAAGTAATTAATTACAGCCATGATTGTTACAAGCAAAAACATAACATCATTTCAACTTGTTACTGCACAACAGAACTTGTTCTGAAATGAAATTAAAAGGTACTTCCTAGCTCTGGGAGAATCCTCTGTATTTTGTCTGTATTTTGCTTGAAAATACTGGGCCATCTTCCTTAGGTGGATGTAAATTAAAGCAAGGTACTTCATTGATTTAAGATAGTTATGCAAACATCTTTATTGTTCTCCCCTCCCCTTGCAAACATTCCACATACACAAGTGCTAGATTTGTTGTTGTTGTTGTTTAGTCGTTAAGTCGTGTCCGACTCTTCGTGACCCCATGGACCAGAGCACGCCAGGCCCTCCTGTCTTCCACTGCCTCCCGGAGTTGGGTCAAATTCATGTTGGTAGCTTCGATGACACTGTCCAACCATCTCGTCCTCTGTCGTCCCCTTCTCCTCTTGCCTTCACACTTTCCCAACATCAGGGTCTTTTCCAGGGAGTCTTCTCTTCTCATGAGATGGCCAAAGTATTGGAGCCTCAGCTTCAGGATCTGTCCTTCCAGTGAGCACTCAGGGTTGATTTCTTTCAAAATGGATAGGTTTGTTCTCTTCGCAGTCCAGGGAACACTCAAGAGTCTCCTCCAGCACCACAATTCAAAAGCGTCAATTCTTCGGCGGTCAGCCTTCTTTATGGTCCAGCTCTCACTTCCATACATCGCTACTGGAAAAACCATAGCTTTGACTATGCGGATCTTTGTCGGCAAGGTGATGTCTCTGCTTTTTAAGATGCTGTCTAGGTTTCTCATCGCTTTCCTCCCAAGAAGCAGGCGTCTTTTAATTTCGTGGCTGCTGTCACCATCTGCAGTGATCATGGAGCCCAGGAAAGTAAAATCAGTCATTACCTCCATATCTTCCCCTTCTATTTGCCAGGAGGTGATGGGACCAGTGGCCATGATCTTCGTTTTTTGGATGTTGAGCTTCAGACCATTTTTTACGCTCTCCTCTTTCACCCTCATTACGAGGTTCTTTAATTCCTCCTCACTTTCTGCCATCAGAGTGGTATTGTCTGCATATCTGAGGTTGGTGATATTTCTTCCGGCAATCTTAATTCCGGCTTGGGATTCATCCAGTCCTGCCTTTCGCATGATGTATTCTGCATATAAGTTAAATAAACAGGGCGACAATATACAGCCTTGTCGTACTCCTTTCCCAATTTTGAACCAATCAGTTGTTCCATATCCAGTTCTAACTGTTGCTTCCTGTCCCACATATAGATTTCTCTGGAGATAGATAAGGTGGTCAGGCACTCCCATTTCTTTAAGAACTTGCCATAGTTTGTCGTGGTCGACACAGTCAAAGGCTTTTGCGTAGTCAATGAAGCAGAAGTAGATGTTTTTCGGGAACTCTCTGGCTTTCTCCATAATCCAGCGCATGTTAGCAATTTGGTCTCTAGTTCCTCTGCCCCTTCGAAATCCAGCTTGTACTTCTGGGAGTTCTCGGTCCACATACTGCTGAAGCTTGCCTTGGAGGATTTTCAGCATAACCTTGCTAGCATGTGAAATGAGTGCAATTGTACGGTAGTTGGAGCATTCTTTGGCACTGCCCTTCTTTGGGATTGGGATGTAGACTGATCTTTTCCAATCCTCTGGCCACTGCTGAGTTTTCCAAACTTGCTGGCATATTGAGTGTAGCACCTTAACAGCGTCATCTTTTAAGATTTTAAATAGTTCAACTGGAATGCCATCACCTCCACTGGCCTTGTTGTTAGCCGTGCTTTCTAAGGTCCACTTGACTTCACTCTCCAGGATGTCTGGCTCAAGGTCAGCAACCACACTATCTCGGTTGTCCGGGACATCCAGATGTTTCTGGTATAGTTCCTCTGTGTATTCTTACCACCTCTTCTTGATGTCTTCTGCTTCTGTGAGGTCCCTCTCCTTCTGTGAGGTCCCTCTGCTTCTGCTTCAAGTGCTAGATATAACACTTTATTTCTCTTTCATTTTAAATGCTTTTGTTTTAAGATATTATCAGTCAATATGGATCATGTTAACGGCATCAGTTCCAGAATCTTGCAAGAAAAATAGAAACAAATCAAAGAACATAAGGATCACCAGTTTGTGACTGGCAAATTGTAAATAGATGTTGACACCATCCTTTATCAGTCTAGGTGATAGCAAGCAAATAAGACACTAGAAGTGTGTGTCAAAAGGCAGACAAACAGCCATAAAGACAAGGTTGAAATCTTGCCACACAAGATTTTGCTGCACAAGGCTGATTATGTCCTCAGCGGCAGTCTTTTTGTGTACGTGTGTGAATTAAAAATTTCTCAAAGAAATCTGTTACTCTTTTGGGATCCCATTCATCTGGGGAAGCCTTTAGGGACCATAAGACAGGTGGGAGTCTTTAATGTCTGAGAACCACTGCCACCAGGATCACAAAATGTCAGTTGGTACAGATTAAAATAGCAAGATGCTGACGTGGAATTACTGTTGGAATTTAGCAACCTTCATGTGATGCTTTACATGGTTTTAGCTGCGGGAGACATTTCTGGGCTGGGATGACTGTCAATCAATACAGCAGCAATAAAATTTTCCCTCTCTGTATTCTTGAAGGCTTTCACGGCCAGGATCCAATGGTTCTTGTAGGTTTTTCGGGCTGTCTGGCTGTGTTCTTGAGGTTTTTCTTCCTAACGTTTCGCCAGTCTCTGTGGCCGGCACCTTCAGAGGACAGGAGTCAGAACTTTTGAAAAACAGGCCCTGGCTTCGGCACCCTTTGCACCCACAGTCTGGTTCCAATACGTGGATGACACCTTCACAATTTGGAACCACAGTGAAGAAAAACTAGAAGAATTTCTAAACCATCTCAGTAGCATCCACCCAAATATACAATTCACCATAGAAAAAGAAATAGAGGGCCAACTCCCTTTCTAAGATGTCATGATCGTACGCAAACCTGACCTCCTATTGAGACACAAGGTCTACAGAAAACCCACCCACACAGACCGGTACCTACACAAAAACTCCAACCACCACCCACAACAAAAAAGAAGCATAATCAAAACACTGGTAGACCGTGCAAATCGGAACTGTGATGCTCAATTTCTTAGCACCGAACTCAACCATCTGAATTGGGCCCTACAGGCAAATGACTACTCCAAGAATGAAATCACAAGAGCCATCAAACCAAGAAAACAACACCAAACTGAAGAGGAAAAACAGCCACCCACAAATAAAGTATTTCTGCCATACATCAAAGGGGTCACGGACTGCATGGGGAAACTTTTGAAAAAAACAACAACCTACAAACAGTATTCAGGTCCACCACAAAAATACAACAAATGTTACGGTCAGCAAAGGACAAAAGGGACCCCCTCACCACTGCAGGAGTATACCGGATACCTTGCAGTTGTGGCCAGGTATATATTGGAACCACAAACGCAGCATCCACACCAAAATTAAAGAACATGAGAGACACTGCAGACTAAAACAACCAGAAAAATCGGCAGTAGCTGAACATGCCCTGAAACAAGCTGGACATGAAATTCTATTTCAAAATACTGAAGTACTGGACAACACCAGCAATCATTATGTTAGACTGCATAGGGAAGCCATTGAAATCCACAAACACCAGCAGAGCTTCAACAAAAAAGAAGAAAGTCTAAAACTCAACAAAGCCTGGCTCCCAGCACTGAAAAACACAGCCTGCAAAAGGTCAATGAACTCTACCCAGCCACAAGGACCATTGATCACTGCACACAAAAGACCAGCTAACGACACCCATCAATGACAGTGACATATCTTCTCTCTCCCTTATCACAACAATACACCCACAACAAAAAACGCGCTGATCACCATAATCACCCAATCTCCTGAAAAGGACAAAAGCTGATGCCACAGCTATAAATACTCAACTATCCAAATAAACTGCACCAGAGCACAGACAGAGTTCTGACTCCTGTCCTCTGAAGATGCCGGCCACAGAGACTGGCGAAACGTTAGGGAAAAACCTCAAGAACATGGACAGACAGCCTGAAAAACCTACAACAACCATTTCCCCTCTCTGCCTCAGATTTTGGAGAGAGCCACACCTCTCTCCTTAAGAGTTCTTTCCCCCCTCCTTTTCTGTCAGGAGTCAGAATACAGTTAGACTCAGCATTCTGTCAGTCATGTAGTTAGTAAGCAAACTATGAAACTAGGTAATCTGTTAAACTCTGTTCATGTAACCAGTCATTATTTTTCCTACAAGATGCTATGTTTTTTATCTATTCAGAAATGTGAGTAAATGGAACTTTTTATTCTTTCTCTTACCACTGTTTCTGAGTGAGTTATAGAAACAATAAGTGCCAATTGAAGAGAACTAAGCAATAAAAAGTGGTCTACTGTGGGGAGACTTGAAGCTAATTCTGCTCTGCAAGTCCCTGTCTGAACTTTTTTCTGCTGCATAGCTAGAGGGTTTTTAGCCAATAAATTTTCCCACACTGCCAATAGTTGGTGTAATTAAGACTCATAAAACCTGGGATCAGGGAGTGTGAATGCCTTTTTGACATTCTTGTTCTTTAGTTCCCCACATCTTACAAGTTAGACTAGGGGCTTCAGGAAATAGATCTTTTCTATAGTGGTATCGTATTCTGGGACATTCTTTGCAGAAATGTGAGCTTGACACTAAGGAAGTGAAAAAAACATCTCACTGTTAATGAGATTTTGGTTGAGACAGATTGTCTCAGCATGACAAGACAGCCTGTTGAAGATATTTCCAAACCCATAAGATCTCCCCTCCAGGATGACACTGAGACATCAGACACTTTTTTCTATCGTGCTCTTGACAATTTTCACAAAATGTCTTTGGGAAGAACTAGTGTCCGTTCTTTTTGTGAAGAGAAAGAACATGGCAAGCACAAAAGGACAGGCCAGTTGATCAAAGACTATAAACAGCTCCTCCAGTGATATTGCTTTTTAGTAGGCCATGGCACAAGGCAAAGTGTATTGCGTTTTATGTTTTGTGCATTTACAGAAATATACAAAAATCAGTCTAGAATCTGTTTTACATTGACCAAAAACCCCCAACAACCCTTGTTCTTCATTTTCAATCTTCAGTTGCCTTCAGTTGGTTCCCCATCTGAATTTTTAAAACCTTCAAAATCTGCTGCCTTATGATGGGAAGAAAATTTCTCATTTACCACAGAAAGTCAGGACTTGACTGTCCACATGATACTACTGTTGTAAGCTTTCAGTTTCCAGGTCAAAAGTATCCTGTCTACTGGAGTACTACAAGCTACTTTCTTTTACGAGTCTGTTTCCAAGCTACTTTCTTTTACGAGTCTGTTTCCAGTGTTACACCTCTGTCAAGTGTAAGTGAGGTACTTTTAAAATTTATTTTATTTATTTTATTTAAAATATTTCTATCCTGCTTTTCTCCCCAAAAGGACCCAGGGTTTTTCATGCTATTGATGCAGAATATATCGAGATATATTTTATTTTATAAGTTACAGTATTTAGTAAGGAAGTGGCTCATGGCCTACCACAATTTACTAAAAATGCATGTTAGAGAGTAAGAATTCCAACCAACTCTGTAAAAGCAACCTATTATGCCAGACAATCAAAGGCACAGAATTCTAATAGGCCAGATGTTCCTTGTGTTTCAATTAAGGCTGCAGTATTTAACCAGAGCGGCAATATTTAACTGATTAAACAATTAAACACTTTTTAAATATTTAGTCAATGGACAAGGTATCCCTTGATTAAGGAGGCAGTGGATATAAGATACATAGAAACATAATGGGTTTCCTCGACTTGTCCCTCTGCTGTTTCCTAACCCTTGTATGTTTGATTATATTTAAAAATACCTCACTCTATTGTACCTTAAACTCAATCCTATGTGCTCAGTAGCCTGAAAACGACAGTTTTAAATAAAGAAATACTCCATACTCTTTGCACATGAGGAATGCCCCTTCCAAGATAAGTACCTGCTACATAGGATGTTCATGCATCCAGAGTTGGAAATGCTACTTTTTCTTCTTCTTTTTTTTTTTACTCCAGCTCCCTTAGAACCTCTCCCCACAGCAAGGAAGCATAAGTTCTATCCCTGTTTTAGATCAACCAGTCTGCTACCTCCTTATAATATTTCTTCTTCAATGAAGCTTTCAAATAAAGAGGGCTATATGTCTGAATAAATCAATTAGGAAAAAGAAGTAAAAACTAAACACTACAGTGGAACGAGAAAATTCCAACATATCTCTCCTACTCTGGCTGCTTTGCATTGGCTGCCCATTCGTTTCCACATTGATTTCAAAGTGCTAATGATGACATACAAAGCCCTAAACGGTTTAGGACCTTGATACTTGGCAGAACGCCTTCTCCCACCTAGATCTACTCGAGTCACTCGCCATAGCCAGGAAGGACGGCTGAGGGGCCTGACGCCCAGAGAGGCCCGAAAAGAAAGAACAAGAAATCGGGCCTTCTCGGCGGTGGTCCCTCGACTTTGGAACAGCTTGCCGCCAGAGATCCACCTGGCACCCTCGCTGGGTGTTTTCAAGAGCCAATTAAAAACTTGGCTCTTTAGGCAGGCCTTCCCTACTGCCAATACTTGATTTTACTTTTCTTGGTTTGAAGTTTATCCTTCCATCTTGATTATAGTATTATTGTAGATTTTAATTGTTGTTTTTATCTGTTTGTAATATTTTGTGAGCCGCCCTGAGTAGACTCTTGACTCTAGAAGGGCGGGATAAAAATCCAATAATAAATAAATAAAAATAAATAAAATAATAAATATTTTAGAAACTAAAGGCACATAACTCTCAGTCTCATGAGTCAATGTGTTTGTATTTGACTCCTGATCACTAACTTGTGGTAAGAATTTGCCAGCTGTAAGGCGAATATGAAAGCTGTGCCTACAGTATCCTCACTCTTTTTTGGAGCAACCCATAAGCTCCCGAGTATAAGACCTTCAAACCAGATCAAATGCTTTCAAGGTAACTGTATCCCAGTTAGAAAGCTGTGAGATTCTATTCAAAACCTATGGAACCAGATGGGCTCTTAGTTTATTCTGTTGTGTTGCTCTCCATATTTGTTAAAATATCTGTGTAAATTTTTAATCTTGCTGGTTTTGCAATCATGTTTTCACTTCTGAGAGAACTGCAAACTGATTTTATTTGTGCAGTTATTGCATGATTTCAACTACACAAATCTGTCTGATTTGTGGTGATTCTGCCCTTTCCTAAACCTCCATGTATATATTATTTTTAATTAACAATACAGTACTGTGTTTGTAAGTGAACAGTTTTGATTCCCTGAATTGTTTACATGTAGGGGTGGATTGTTAGCATGATTGATAGTTGAAAGATTGGGTGTTGATTGGTAGGTGTAATTGGAATGTAGTGTGGAGGAGGCTGGTCTGTAAGTCAATTTTAAGAGCAGCTTCAGAGTAAGAAATAAAAGCTGAGAGGGAGAAAGAAAAAAGTTCTGTTTTTATAGTGAGTAAAGAGGAGTATTCTGTGTTAGAGTTCATTAGGAAAAGTATGTCTAGAGAGCCCAGAATGTATGTATCAGATGGAGAGTCTGCAAAGAAATTATTTGGATCTTGAATTGCAGAAGGAATACTTTAACATTTTACTATTGTTTGCATCTTTATAATTCATACCTTAGAACCTACCTTTCCGTTTGTAACAATTAATTGTGGTTGACAATAAACTCTTTTTTGTTTGTTTAAATTAAACTCTCATTATTTATTTTATGTGTAACTAAGAAGTAAAACAGATAACAAACCAATAACACACACGTGCCATGTGAAGCTGCATGTTACCAATAGGAACAAAAAATTTCACTAAAATAGAAAAACCTTTTCACCAAAAACTTGATAAATAAAAGATACCAACTTGGGGCAGAGGAGAATAGAAGGAACAACCCCACAATATCTGGATGAGGTTTTGGGAGGTGGTCATCCTTTGAGGGCACTAAGGAATGGTGGCTAAGTTTAAGGTGTTAAAGGGTGTGAAGAAAATATCTGAGTCCACCTGAGAATTGTGTGGCTCACTGGTGTGAAAATTAATAGTACAGTCATTGCCTTCTCAGGAATCAAGTTCACTGCATGATTTATGTGAAAAGCAGATTTTTCCGTTCTAAAACAAGCCAATATTAGGTTATCCATGTGTTCAGTTCTGTATAGGTCTAAGCCCTTTTCTGGCCTTATTTCCCTATTTAACCATCCCTCTCCATTGTCACAGAAAGGAACAAGCGAAAAGGAGAGGCTCCGGTTAGCAGTGGAGGCTCTCTGCATTAACAAAAAAGCTAGCAAAATCCCAGGATTCTTGCTTTATGTAGAACTAGCAACCTCTTGTCTTCAGACTTATCACTAGGAATGTGTCATTCTTTTTTCTTTTTCTTTTGACTATACCTTCCAGAATTTTCCATTAGGCTGAATTCTAGTCGTTCCAGCCCAAAGACCCACCTCTGCAGACACCTACAGTTGTTGTTGTTGTTGTTGTTGCTGTTAGTTTTATTTATATGCTGCATTTCTCCCAGCAAGGGACCCAAAGCGGCTCACAAACACGGTTCACTTACATGGGCCAAGGGCCTATTTCCGAGGCTGCATGGCTGTGTCAGTCTTTTGCTTCCATACCACTTGTGGTGTCTGTTTGTGGGCTGGAACTCCCAGAATTTTGCCTAAGGAACTCTTGGAGAATTCTGGGAGTTGGAGTGAGAAAAAAAATCCCTACTCATCAGTTTGTACATGAGGAAGGTAGCGATGGAGGAGTTGAGGCTGAGCACTTCTGCCTTCATGTGCTAAACCCAACCAGGTAAGGAGAATCTGAATACCACTTAATTCTAGCCATGTTCTTAATCTGATGGTGTGAACTTGCCTAAAGTGGTCATGTGCGCTTCCAATATGTGATCACAGCCATGATGTCTGGTTGTCATGATTGTAGCAGCACATTTTTCTACACACATTAAAACATTATAAGTAATTTGTTTTCTGATGTAGTACTCCTGGAAGATTGAGAATTAAAAACAAAAATATTTTTGATTCCCATCAAAACATCTCCCACAAATCCCTTGCTCCTTTTGAATTGTAACAGTCATTTCATAGCATGGCTATGGTGCATATTTGTGTTCCTGGGCTAAATGCAAGAAGATTGTTTTTCTAAAATAAAATTGCTGCCACAGAGCTTATTTTGTTTATAACTTGTTTATAGAAAATGATAAATAATGCCATATACATAAAAATAAAATCTCTCCTGAGTTCCCAGGCTTGAGGTAGAGAACATGCAATGTTATATTTTGAATAATAATAAGACTGGTCGTAATAGACTCCTAAAATTTAATGATTTAATGATGAAAACGAAATGTATTTTAGTTAAAACATTCACTGCAAGCCTGTCAGCCAAAAGACTACTGCAGTGCCTTTTTATTTTACAAATAAATACATCCATACATTACCATAATTAAGTTGAACAATAACCTTAACTAGGCAAATTGAGCCTTTCAACTTTATTTCTATAATCATTTTGCTTATTTTGGAGGAGAGGGAGGGGTGATAAATTATTTACAATTTCAGACCATGCCATTAAATGATGCAAGACAATGAAGTTCCTCCAAACCTATATAATTAAAAATGAAGGCTGCTTGCTGGCTGGTAGATACAGAGTGTGTTTTGTTCATCTTATAGGTACTTGGTTTATTTGTATATTGTTAGTAGATTGACCTGCCATTTTTTTAAAAGGCAATAGAAATATTTGAATCTGTCTGCTTGTGAGAGGGTAATATTTCCATTTACTGTTCAGAATTATAGGCCAGTATTATAAAGCTCAAGAAAGAGAACAAGGAGGGAGACAAAACATACTATGATCTTCATGGCTGGCTACCAAAGCTAGCCAAGATCTGTGGACCTCTGCGGGTAGGAAAAACTAAGGATGATTCACCAAGATCCTCTGTAGTTGGTTTGCTTCATAGAATTTAAAATTATGAAGGGTAGTCAAGACATTGATTTGCTTCTTCTGCAAAGATACATTCCCAGAAGGATAATAAATAAATAAATAAATAAATAAATTATTCCAGCTACACCTGCATAACTCAAAGTTACTCAAAAGGTATGGAAAATCGCACCAAGTGATATTCACAGATGAGTTTTACAGTTCATGGCATGACAACAGTCATGCCATGAATCACATGATTGATTGCAGAATGCAGACTGCCTGGGTGTAAATGCCTTGCACAGTTTTGCAGCCACAAATTCATGTTAGGTCAACTTCAACAGAATTTCAGCCAATATTGGTAGCTGCTTTATATGAGTGCTTCCAAAGAACTCTGTCTGTTTTACTAAAACCCATACCTTTAGTACTGTACACCCTAAAACACCTGGAGGGCTAGGAAACCATGTAGAAGCAGGGTGTTTGGCACAATGCAGAAATGTGAAGGGAAGACAGCCCCAATTTCCACTAGCAGTAGGTAAAGAATGTCCCCCTTTCAATCTTGTTGAAAGTTTTAACAGCCATTGTTAACTCTTCTATTGTCAAGAAGCAAACCTTCAGGAAAACAATCTATGGTTGTGCTGCTGGCATTTTTTGACTGAGCTGAGGTCACTGTACCAGTAATATTTAGGTCTGGGCTATCCATTATCATTTTGAGCAATTTTCTAGGCAGGGAGAGTGTGAATGACGGGGGAATGGAACATGTCATTTCCCTGTAATGCTGTTCTTATTTTGCACTATCTGTCTTGTACTAAAATGAGAACTGTGGCCCAATATATATACCTGTTGACCATTCTCAACTTTTTCTCTCTTTTTCAACATGAATCTATTACTATCAGGCCCATAGAGTACGTTTAAATCTATCCTCAAAGACATATATGCAGAGAGAATGCTGAATTTTCAGCTTTCAGATGGGTCTCTTTGGTGCTACATTAACAGCGTTGTTGACATAAACGCTCCTAACAACCTCGAGACTTTGCCTTTCGGTTCCTCTTTATGTCATCATCACAGATTGATATTGGCCATTTGGTGATATTAGAAGTGAAAATGGGCGAAAAAACTATTGCTCCTCAATAAAGCAGATGTAGAATTGTTGCCAGAAGGTCTTGAACAAGAAAATTATATAAACTGCCTATATTTCATGACAGGAAAGGTGCAGTTTTGAAGCATGTCAAAGTCACTGACATGTTGTTGTTGGTTTTTCTTCTCAGTAAAACAAAGTTTCAAGACTAGTCATATCATGTTTATGGTATGATTGTAATTGTCATTGCTTGGTTGTATCAAATGCCAATTACAAGCAGAATTTAGAAATTGGTTTTGGCACTCTGTGGCTACAATGGACAGAGATACTGAAAGTTATAGTCCAAGAAAGTAACTTTCCAAGCACTGAATATAAGTAAGGTCCAAACATGAGGGATGGGATTTTCAAATTTTTAGGACTCCCCACAGTGGGGGACAAACTATGTACAACATTATCTTGCTCTTTTTTTTCTGGAGCCAGACATAACACTCTCCCATGTGCACAACACGGCTTACAACATGTCTCTTTTCCCATTTGAGACGCAGGGTACACATATACATCCCCACACAGAGCAAGCACGAAACAATGGCTCATTGTTCAAAAGGACACAATTACCTCATCCAATGCTTCTAATTGTCAAAAGACCATGCAACAAACCAGTAGCTATCATAATTTTTTTACATATGCCTGGGGAAAACAGTGTTAAAATTTGCATTTTGTATTTTGTGTGCACTAGAACAAAAGGGTTGTTCCCCCTTCCTTTTCAATTTCTACTGTCTAAAGTAAGGCGCATTCTTAATTTACTTGATAAGCAACCACACTGCCTAAATATTTTCTATGTGACAAAAGAAACCCAACAACCAATAGCACAATGCTAAATCCTTTTAGTTATGTTTATAAATGAATCCTGATTATCCACAAAAGTATAGCCATTCCATCTAAAGGTATTCCTAGTTTTTGTAACACTCTAAAATGAATAGTTTTACTGCCTGAGTTGAAACTGTCTTCAATGGCCTTTTTTCATAATTTAATACCTGCTATTCAGTGGAGCAAAGGTGTGTTTAACCAGGATGAGATCCTCTTTGAACATTGTGCCAAAAGGCCACCATAAATTCCCCCTAAAAAGAGTGTCCAGAGTTCCAGTACTAGAGCTGAAGAAGGGATTTAAGATGTTCGTATCTTTGAACAGTCCAATCTTAAATATACCTGTGCACACGTAAGTCCTATTGAGTTCAGTGGAACAGGGGCCAGTAGATAGGCTGAGGCACCTGCCTCAGACAGCTGCCTTTGGCTGTCATGAAGGAGGGGGGAACCCAAATGGCTAGAGTTTTTTTAAACTGAATTTTTACAGCCAAGGGAAGGGAGAAATGTTTGTGGGGTTTTCTGCCACAGATGTCAAAATAAATTGACTGGCCTTATTTACTACCAAGGAGGTGACAGGTGCTTCTCTGCCTCAGGCAGTAAAATATATTGGGCTAGATTGAAGCTGACTCTCAAGTAAATGGGGATAGGGTTGCAGACTAAGAAATATGTACCTCTTCATTGGCTCGTATATTGCTAGCTGCTCTCTGATCAACTGAGCAACGGATGACTTTACCCCTTATGGAGAATGAGTTATGAGAAGGTATCATATCTCTATATCAGATGAGTATCTTTATATTTTAGTACCTTTTATCTCCTTGCGATCAAGCTTGACTTCAGTCCAGGAACTGGTAATTGATCAAGGGGTGTTTTGTGGCAAGGTCTTCTGTCTCCAATCGGTCATGTTCATAGCTGGACATGAATTAGACCCAGTATCTGATCTTGTGGCATAAGAATCAAAAGTTCTCAGTGCCTGTGCTTTGTTTTGTTCTGTGATATTGCCTGACAGATTGGTTTGTGAAGCAGTCATGTGGGGGTTAGAGGAAAGCAGCTAACAATCATAAAAGGTAGCTATGGGGTTGCCTGTGGGCTCCAGAGGTAGCTAACAAAGAAAGTTCAGGAAGCCAAATGAAAGTCAGCTTCCTTGGCCAGGAATGAGAGCAAATGTACTTTCAGGGCAAGGCCAGATCGCTAATGAAGCTGTTGAACAAAAGGAGAAATGCTGACAAGACTGCCGTTGTATTATCGACCTAAAAGGGTGAATACTTTCTGCATAATTCCTCCAACTATTTGGCTGAATAGGCTCAGATTGCTAGAGAACCTTCTTTTTTTTTCCTTTTTTTAAAATCAATTCTGTTATCACATCCGTAAGAAATAACGTACTGCACTAACCTTTACCCGAGTAGTCTTTCCTGAACATTGTCATCTGCTGCCATAAGGATCACACATCAAAATCACCCTTCAAGATAACCAAGGGAGAGGTAGGAGGTCACATGAAAATTTGATGAACATTTGTCAGCTTGCCTTAGCTATGACATGTCGTTATTTAATGCAGCACATGGCATGTGAGTAGATACATCTTTTTAAAAAAGAAGAAGAAGAAGAAGCTTGTACATACATATGCTTTACATGCAGAAGGTCTTCTTTTCAATTCCCATCATGTTCAGGAATGGCTGAGAGTCACACCTGAAACCCTGAAGAAGCCCCTCCAGTTGGAATTGGCAATACTAGATGGATTAATGCTAAAACCACTCCTTAAATATTTCAGTTACCTTGAAACTCTATTTGTGTCACTGTAATCAGATGTAACTTGATGGCACATAACACACAAGAGAACAAGTAAACACAGGAGAAAGGATATTGTTTTCAATTGTTTTCTTTTGCATGTGAATGAATTGTCGATTACACAGAATAGACAACTAAAGCAAGACAGAATTATCTTGGAAACTCATGTACATAGAAATGTTAATACAGCATGGACTTCAGCAGCTAGACAGATTTTACACATTACAAATGTGTCTGAATACTAAGCCTGGTAAATTATCAGCCACAAGATTTCGTTGGGATCACCAAACCTGGACTGCTTGTTTATGAGGTACAGGATACATCAGAGCAATTACTACATATCTCTGGTAAAGGTGTCATGAATGGGAATCTGTAAATTTGTTGTTAACTCTGTGGTCTCCTATAGAAATGTGGTCTCCTTGAGAAAAAGTTTAGACAAGCTGAGACACTGTGGTTTGTTTAAAAGTTGAAGAAAAGCTCTGATGCCCTTCTCAAAGTCATTCAGGAGGAGTGGAGGAGGAAGTTCATGAGCCTGAGGTTCATATATGCTGACTTGTATAATGGAACTGTGGTTGAATTAAAGTATAATCACTGTACCACTTTTTCCATGCATGCATAATAATGTATTTTGATGCCACCTGAGGATGTGAATCATAAATTGGTTTGCCCATGAATGCTAAGTGAGAGTGGGCCAAAGTCTTGGAAACAATTCTCACATTTGTATGGGGTGTGTGTGTGTGTGTGTGTGTGATTCTGCAAAACTAAATACTCACACAGGTGATTGCTGACTCACTCTTGAATGAACTTTTTTTAAAATTAGAAACATTAGATGCACGGTTTACATCTTTGTGAGCAGTCACCCTATTGTTTGTGCTTAGTTGGTGTGTGTCCTTTGCTTCAGAAAGAGAAGACACTAGCAATGTTTTGTGCAAATTGTGGAAACCACAACAGAATATAATTTCTTTAGTATCTCATTCCCATGATGCAGGCAAAAGCTTTTCCAGTGGTTGGAGATCCTTGTTAGGCTATCTCACCATGTTCACAACAGTTTATCTTAACCATCAATGAGACACAGGCAATATTTCTTCTCATCCTTAGTGCCGCCTCATGGAACACTCTACTGTTTTGTTTTGCTGTGTTGTTTTTAAAGCATGATGGAAATACAACGACGTAGTTTAAGGCAAAAATTGGTTGATAACACCCTTTGAATTAAGTGTGATTTTGTTCCCTGGAAGTAAGGTCCATAACGGATTCCCTAGCTTCTGCAACTCTTCTCTAGTATAAATTGACATTGATTACCTAAGTGACTCTGGGCAGGACATACTTGCTGACAGAAATAATAAGAGGCTCTACTAATGCTTCTTAAGACTGAATGTTAAAGCATGCCCTTGAGGGACTTAAACAAGGGAGTTCAGAATTAGCTAGAGCACTGAGCTGGTCACTTGTTAAATAATTGTTATTTACTTATCTTACTGAATGTCCCCCATGCTCTGTTATCCGGTGAACATATACATTTTCCCCATAGCTGAAATATGAATTGTACATATGTGCTTCGAAGCTAAAACCATCATGTGCAGAAACATTCTGGCAAAACAGTTATGTGTACCTAAAATATTTATGCCACTGTGTTCAGTGAGATGTAGCATTTTGCCCTTTTAAGATAACAGGCTTCTATCAACGATTGGATCACATTAAAAATAAAAGGCATGTACCTTTGGGCAAAGCTTTTCACATTTATGGTGCTCTAAGCATACAAAGATGTGCAATTCTGTGCCTCATTTAAAATGCAGCATGCTCTCATGGCATTCCAAATTTGTTATCAGATGTCAAATAGGTGTTTTGGCCCATAACTAATGGATCTCTGGTTTCCAAAGTGCACTGGGGTACCTTTTGTTTCTTTTACTTTCATGTGGCAGGGCAGGTGGTGAATTTCAGGAGGGAAGCAGCAGGGTGAGGGAAAGGAGGATTAAATCTTCCTTCCTTGCCTATGGGAATCCTCACTCAGACTCTCCTGCTTCCTTTAGATCACAGTTTCTCAGCCTTTTGTGTCTGAGATCCCATCAATCACTGTGTCAAAGAACTTGAGATTATATGTTTGTAGACATTCGGTTTTTATATTTATCTGTTACACAAAATTGGTTGGTGGGAACAGTTAAGAGGAGTATTGAGGCCACCATTCTGTTGGGCATAAACTCTGTGCGGTGGTAACTATGTAAGCAATTTTTTTCCTTTCCTGAGATATCTTTCAGGCAAGTGGCCATGCACTGATTGATCCGTTTCACGTATCTCACACCCTGCTAAATGCAGAAAGGAGGCCACTTGCACAGGTATCATTGTGTGCATATTTTTCCCCACCTCAATGCTTATTGGCACATCCCAAGTTACTACAGCCATGCCAAAAGGTCACACATAATCCATGTTAGGGAAGTTACGAACAAGAGGATATAGGGATTGAAAGAGGGAGAAGTCTTAATAATTGTTACAAAACCCACACCTCGACTACTTTTGTGTTGCAGCAGTGGTATCTCTACCATTGGCAGAAAACCACTGCTTCAGAGTAAAGATAAACAAGAAATGAAGCTTCATGCTATGTAACAAGCATCACTGGTGATTTGATCATGAAGTGGACAAGAGGACCCAAACAGGAATGGGGACTTAAACAAAAGTTTGTATAGCAATCTTCATAGTGAAAGCTACTCTATTACTGGTAAGGTAATGCATACAATGTAACTTGACTCCAACATCATTTTTAAAAACTGCATTTTTTACGTTATGCCACTTTTCACTGTACATATGGGACCAGGGCCGACCCTGCCATTAGGCAAAAAGAGACAAAGTCCTCAGGCAGAAGATGCTGGGAGGTGCCAGCAGTGTGCTAGAGGGTGAGAGCTGTGCGCCGGAAGGCTTGCCTTGCGCCTTCTAAGCTAGCCTGCTGTCTTCAGGTGAAAGGAGGATGCTCTATCTTGCTCTCAGTCTTGAAGAATGTTTCAACTGTGTGCCCAATAAGATTCTGTATAGTGTGGAAAGGAAACGCCATCTTCCTCATTCTCAGGCAGGAAAATGCTCATCCCTCAGTGGAGCATACAAAACCCTCATCCTCTACAAGTGCTTTTGTTCATGTTTCTAGTCGGCTTGGAATTGGACTTGACGAAACTGGGGAAAGGGGAAAGGACATATTTGCCTTTTCCTGACCTATTGAAGATTTTCCTCCTTAGTGATGTCCTAAAAGATGGAAGAAATTAAGGACTGTATTAGGAATTAAGTTAGTGAAATAATAAAATAAAATCTAATCTCCTGCTGTGCTATACAGCCTGAGCTCAGAGCTGGCTGCCAGTTCTTATTCCAGATAATGAGATGAGTTGCTCCAGTATTTTATCTCTATCCATGCAACCTTGAAAGCTCACAGTTCCTAGTCAGGCCATTTGGTACATGTATGTCTTCTAAGCACTCCTTTTCTTGTTAATTCATAATCTTCTGCTTTCCAGCCACTGTCCTCTTTTTGGATGGTCTCACTGCTTTTGTACAACTGCCTTAATCTGCTGCTTAAAAAGAATGAGATATAGAATAAACATCAAAAAAGGGAGGGTTTTTTCCCCCTATCTAGACTAACAGAAGCATTTGTAGGGAAGGCCAATTGTCTGTCAGCTAGCTTTCATGGTCTTGGTGTCCTTGTGCTGTTAAATCCAGGAGCTGTTATTACTAGTTGGAATTTTGCAGGTATTTTTAGAAATACAGTGGTGTAATGAGAGTTATGAATAAAAAGCTCAGCACATATAAACTGGGTCTGGGTTTGTAGCCACCCTTCTATTCAAACAGGAAATAATTACATTTGCATATGCAAACCCAATCAGTGCCAGTAACCTAGGACTTTGGAAGGCAAGGTTGTTTCAGTGTAATAATTATGTTTGTAAAGCTGTCCTTAGTGCAGATGAAAGGACAGATAACTGAAAATGTCTTTGGCCTTTGTGGCAACTTGTAGTGCAAGATTATCATTGTTTCGAAGTCATGCTGGCTTCTGATCAATCTTTCTTGCTTCCATGGGACAACACACAGAAAAGCCTGTTTCTGTACAACAGTAAGTATAGCATATGTAAGAGGTGACTGAGAAGAAAAATGAAGATAAAAACTTAGCAGCCGTAGTAATGCATAAGAAAGTTCAGGTATGACTCTGCTGTGTCAGGTTGGAAGGTATGTTTAAGTGGGTGTAAACCAGATTTACAAACAGCTTGTAAATATTCATTTTCAATATGGTCAATTTAAAATGCAGGAGTTTATAGCTGAGGTACTAGGATGTCCTACAGTATGAAAAGTAGAAAGCTGCTTTAGCTTCTGTTTGCATTGTTTCTTCTTAAAATTGAGTTTGGTTCAGTAAAAATTGATATTTCAGGGATATTGGACAACATACTTCTTTTTTTTTTAGGAAGAAGCTGGCTGGCTCAGTTGTATGTTTATGATGCACAACAAAAAGTTAAAACAACCTGGTGTTGGGAACAAGGCCACCTTAAGTGTGAATAGGAGTCTGACAAAACACATGCTTTCACTCAGCTCTTTATCTTGCATTCCAGTAAACTTTGTTTGTGATTTGTCACTGGAAGGTAAACATGGGATTACTTTGCAAGCCTGATTATACAGGCTCACTATCAGCTTCTAAATACAGGCTAAATGTATTGTCTTGTTTGGCTCATAGGCAGTGGCAGCTATCATTTGTGGTGGGCCCATGTGGAAAATGAATTTTGGGCCCTTCCTCCCAATTTAAATATACACCAGTATCCTTAACCTAAATATAATTAATAACTTACACACATGTGCACACACACAATTGAAGGAGCCCTGTTTTATCAATGATATCTGTGCCCCCTATTGTATTAATGTTGTCTTTTAAGGCTCCAATCCTATGCATGCAATCCTATGTCGAAGTAAGCTTCAACTTGATACAGTGGGGCTTACCTCTGAATGCATGCAGTTATGTTGTTGGTGTTACAGAGTGGTTTATTTTCATTACCTGCTATATGGTTAGTTAGTCAGCAAAGCACATATAGACTGCATGTTTAAGTGGTTTAACTATGTTAAAAACATGAGCAAACCAATCCTATGCACACAATCCTATGTAGTTAAAACAATTGCCATACACATTTCTTGTGTATTTATTTGTCAAATATTATTGATAATGCAAAGATTCAGCCCAGCTCTACTTGAAAGATAAGAACACAAACTACTGCCATTTATTCTACACTTTAATGTGAATTATCAGATATGTGTGACATGAAACTCCACTGGTTTGAACACTTAACACTTTTGCAGCGATAGGAATATTCCTTAACTGGCGGAAGAAAACCCCCACAAATGGAATGCAGACACCTTTTCACCATTTCCAGAATAGCAGTCCCCAAGATACTGTGCATGCCTCGATGTGAAAAAGAACTTTTGCTTCACTTCTGACTCCTAGGGAATCGTGGGCTTGAGAACAGGGGAAACAAGCAGAAGGGGACAGAATGAATATATTAATAAGGCTTATTTGTCTTTTCATTAGGAAATTGTTTTGATCTCTTTGAGAGTGAAGAATCCTGATTCTTAATCTTTGATCAGAGACCTTTAGCACAGCAGACATTTATGCTTTGTGACATTTTCCCTTGCATTTAATTGGGGAAAAAGGGGGTGCTTCAAATATACATTCCATCACAAATGTTAGGAGCTTGATTTTAATACAATTATACAGTTTGCAATTATGCTGTCCTTTATGCGTTAAGAGATTTTCTTAGCACTAAAAGGCTCACTACTTTAAGCAATCTAGCTCCCAGCAAGGCGTTGAACTTGACATTTTATAGAGCACAGATATTTGCATCCTTTGCCTTTCATTTCCAAGTCATGGTAATTGTGCGTTTCCAGATGTGTGTGTTTATTTTACAGTTTCTCATTCCAGTGCTGTTGCTCTTTCGATATTATAAAGAAACAAAGGATATGCTGTTAGTAAGCATCAACCTTAAAAAAATATGCATTTAAAAAAAGAACCCAAAGAACCAATCTACAGTATATATTCAGATAAAAAAACATATAGTACAGCTGCTATGCCTCTTCAGAATGCTCCTGGGAAACTGCATAGATGAATGGTCTCTTGCATCAAAACTTGTTAGCCATGAAAAACTGATGCCAGAAATAAATATATATATTTTCATCCATCCACCTAGCCAAAGCCTGGCAAGTCTTTGAGTAAATTGGACAGATTTCTCATCCAGAGGATTGCACCCTTAATGATACCTTATCCTCTAGCTTTTGTCATGAGTCACAGTATAACAGAGTCTTTCATAAATAGTCTGTTTGTGAAGTAATCTACAGCCTAAGATGTTCATAATTTTGTAAACCCAGCATCTAAGGTTAGAAGATGTCAGTCATAGAAGACAAGGCAACCCAGCACCATTGTAAAGTATTTACATCCCCCCCCCCAACCCATCCTAGGACCAATTTACTATAGTCTCTGACACCCATGGTCTTCAAACAGAATTTACTCTCAAAGTTACATCTGATCAAAAACGCTTCTTCCATTAGTCTTTATGGTGCCCAATATTGTTTTGCTGTAAAAGAATAATGTTCCAAAGGCTCTAAGGGAATGTGTATACAACTACCATGGGTGCAATTTTTTAAAGGTAGAGTTCATGTTCTTGAATGGATAATGAAGCCATTCAGTCTTCATTAGTTTGAGAAAGTATATGATGGTACCTGTTTTGACCCATGTGTGCATTATCTTTAAAAAAGTATATATCTTGCTTTCGAAATGTTCATACCCACATGCAAATAGAACTAATCAATTAAATGTTCCCTATGTCAAGATATAGGGAAAATGAGGGATCACCAACTCTGTTGTTCTTTTGGAAAATCAGGCTTTGTAGTTTATTTCTAGGATGAGCTAACTAAGAGAAGGAGGGAATGCCCACTGGTAATTAGAAGGCAGTAACACCTACAACTTACTTACCTCTTTGAGAAAGAGAACTTAAAGACCAGGATGAGCTCACTCCTTGGTACTGAGCTAATTAGACAGTTTTCAGCTGAGGGAGGGAGGGGGAAGAAGTGAAAATTTGGGAAATTTCATGCCTGATTGGCAGATCTTCTGGAAGAGTTTGGAAAGTGGAACTCTAGGTATAAAAATGGGAACATAAGTTACTTTGCTTAGCCTAGTTATCTCTTAGGAGAACGATATGCTCATTTGCTCTCAGCTACAAGACATGCACTTTGTTTATGTTCTGAAACTATGCTGAAGCTATGCTGCGATGTCCTCTTATCGGAAGAAAGGTGGCATATGAATAAAACAAATAAATGTAATATTAGCATAGATTAGCTAGCTTTCTTATTTTCTTTTAGGTTTTGTTCTGTAATTACTCTCGCCTCACCATTTCAATTGCTTATTTTGCTGCATAATCTTTTCTCTATTCTGTAACTGTTAAAATTGTTTCGAAGTTTTGCTCTTCTGACTTTATTCCCATCTTTAATAAAATATATAATTTTAAAAATTGTTCAGTTCTTTCGGAGTGAGAGGGCTGTTGGTAGTTAAAACCAGGCCTTAACTTGGTTAACATCTGCCAGGAGCCTATGTTTTTTTGGTTGCATTGGTGATCCTACCTTACAGGGTTGGCATAAGACTCAAAGTGCTTAATGTTTCCAGTAACTCCCTAGAACAGTGTTTCCCAACCTGCGGGATGTGACCCCCCCAAGGGGTAGGAAAGTGTTTTGGGGGGAGTCTTAGGTTGCCTTATATGTGTTGTAGCCCTTGTTAAACAATTTATTCCTTGACCTTTCAGAGTGAGATATTAAAGTTAGCGTGTCTGTGTGTATGAGAAACAGGCCCTTTGGGGGAGAAGGAAGCCTCTACTTTCTGAGAAGGTATGACTTTACTCCATTAGAATGCCTTTTTATGCAAACATGGCAGGGGGTTGCAGGTTACTTGGCTGTTATAAAAGTGGGTCATGACTTGAAAATGGTTGAGAACCACTGCCATAGAAGCAGTGCTTAATCAAGGTGGAGTAATGTGTTGGGAGGGTACTGGCCAGGAGGTTTTGCCCCAGTCATCAGCACAATTGGCCCTTCTGGACTTCACCCATACCAGGACAATCATGGCAGGGTTTCTGAGTGGTTAGTATGGTCCTCTCTGACCTGGGGAACCTTGAAACCCCATGCATATGATTAACCAAATAACTGGTTCTTTAATTGGGCTGTAGCACACACACACACAGTGCTCATACTTGGTAACACCTATTTTATTTTGTTGTTATGTGTGATCAAGTCATATCTACCTTCTGGCAGCCCTATAAATTAGTAACTTCCCAAAGTTCCTGTCATTAACAGCCCTGCTCAGGTCTTGCAGACTAAAAGCTGTGGTTTTCTTCATTGATTCCATCCATCTCGTGTTCCTGTTGCCTCCATTTTTCCCTAGTCTGTTGAGTGACTCTTGTCTTCTCATGAGATGTCCAAAAGATTATCGCTTCAGTTCAGTTTTTTTTTCTGTCATGTTGTACTGTCAGGAGTTCTGCCACGATAGAATGATAGGATCATAATCGGAGATTTGGGTTGGCATAAGCAACTGTACTCAGATTACCACTCTTTATGTTGACAACTTCAGCCTGTCATCTGCCATTCTGTCTTCCTCATACTGTCCTTTGTCTTTCCCACATAATAATGCTTTTTCAGAACTTTGTCTCTGGCTTTGGGGGCCAGTTCTCTAACTTCCTAATTCTCTAACTTCCTTACTGTTAGAGCAGTACGGTAATGGAATCAATTAACTCAGGAGGCAGTGAGTGCTCCAACACTGGAGGCATTCAAGAGAAACTTAGACAACCACCTGGCAGATATCCTTTGATTTGTATTCCTGCACCGAGCAAGGGGTTGGACTCAATGGCCTTATAGGCCCCTTCCAACATCATTATTTGATGATGATTCTTCTGTGCCAGTATTACAAGTGAGGTCTAGTTATTATATATTTAGTTGATACCCTGCCTTTCTCCCCAAATTGGGACTCAAGGCAGTTAGATGAAGAGAGGAACTTTTTAAAGGTGTATGTAAAAGGATGCAAAGTCATAGCACAGGCAAATTATAATACTGAAGGACAATTAAATAGAAATCTATTTAAAAGAACAGAAATGGAGCAAAACAGCCACCCATTAAAAGCCCCTTCTGCAGCAAGTGGGTCCTGTTACCAAAAGTCTACAAAGATAAAAATGTCTTTGCCTGTGGCAAAAGGAAAGGAGTGTGTGGGCAGTTATTCTCCCAATGAAGAAATTTAGTAGTTTGGGAGACGCTATGAGAAAGCCATCATCTGTTCACACTGGTTCTAGGGACAACATTCCTGACAGTGTAGTCAACTTTATCATGATGGCTACTATTTTTATCAATGCATTTATTACTGTTGTTAAACACATTTCTTTCCACTGTACAAACCCAGCATGGATCAGTGTATTTAAAAACAGAAATACTAAACATACATTGAAATGCTAATCTCAGCAGTTTTATTGCAGCAAGTAGACCATAACTGCTGCTAAAATAAATCCATGCTTATGGCCCAGCCCTGAAATTATCATAATATCTCATTATCACTAGTTTCAGCTTTGGTAGATTTCAACATGAGGTGGCTTTTAGATTGGGCGCATCATCACAAATTTCAGGGAGCACCCTCCCTGCCCTGGTCATGAGCTATCTATTACAGGTGCACAATGATGCAGTTATGTTATTGTGCAACAGAGCAAATCAATATTTGTAAAAATTCTAAAAATGGGGGGAAACCCAAACAAAAAATTATAAGTTTGAAACTGGGTTTCAGATCAGCACCAGATTTGACACAGGTGTAGCAGGCAGTCTGTTCTTGTTCTGTGCCAAACCTGGGGAAGTTTGGGCAAATGGATTTTGGGTTAGTATTTTTTACAGGTAAAACTTCCCCAGAAATAGGTGAACCGAAATGACCCCAGATTTAAAACAGATCACATAAATTGAAAATGCCAGTCTTCCTTATCTTGAAAGAGAATGATTTACCCCACCTGCTTTTTTTTAAGTTAAATATAATCCAGGCTGCAGGAGCTGAAATATTGGTCCTCAAAAAAGGTCTTTCAAAAGGGGAAAAAAGCCACAGTGTTATAAGACTGAGTATGTGCGGTATGTGCTTGCCAACAGAGCTTTGCAAAATAAAACACTGTATACATTCGTAGGTAGGGACGGAGATATTTGGAAAGAAAGGTCAAAGAAACAGACTCAAAAAAGAGGTATTCTTTACATAGCTTTAAAAAAGCAGGTTTGCTTTAAAGAAGTGACAGTCCTCCAGAAAGTTGGACATTTTGCCATGTATCTTCAGGGAATTAGTATACAGTTTTTGTAAGATATATATTCAGAGTGTCTTCCCTTACCTTAGAAAACCAGATATCTTTTGGAAAATATTCAGGCATCATGTCTGTAGAGGAAGAGTTCGGAAATTGGAAGGTCACTTTCTAGTCTCCGTTCTGCGGAATGATTAAACTGATTGCAGATGTGTAGTGGACGTTTCAGATTTTGGATTTTGCAGATTCACAGGATGGAGGTCTCTTAACTTCCTTCTAATCTGCATCAGGAACCTTCTTTGCTGAAGCCCATTGTTGGAAAAGTCTAATCTGGCCACAGTGACACATACCTTAATTACACCACGGCTGGATTACTGTAGTGCGCTCTATGTGGGGCTACCTTTGGAAGGTGTTCAGAAATTTCAGTTGGTCCAAATTCCTGCAGCCGGATTGTTAACTGGGGTGGTTACATGGATCACATAATTCTCCTGTTATAGCAACTGCATTGGCTGCCAATCTGTTTTCAGGCACAATTTAAAATGCCTGCTTTTCCTATAAAGCCCTAAACAGCTTGGGGCCAAGCTATCTCAAAGACCATGTCTCCCTTTATGAACCTGCCCAGCTGTTAAGGTCATCAGGGGACGTTTTTCTCTGAGTTCCACTACCTTCACAGGTGTGTTTGTTGGGACATGGGAGAGGGAGTTTTCTGCTGCTGCTCCCCGACTCTGGAACTCCCTGGCCCCGTCTTTGCTGTTCTTCTGCAAGCAGACCAGCTTTCAGGCAGGCTTTCCCTTAGTGACTAGTATTCTGAGAGAGGTTTTTAAATGGATTGTTGTGCCTTGTTGCTTTGTATATGTTTTTGGTGTTGATTTTGTTTACCGTTATAGTGTAGCGTTTGTTTGATCCTTTTGTAATATTTGTATAATTACTGTTTTAGCTTTTAAATATTATCTTCTACTGATGTAAGCCACCTTGGGTTTTTTTTTAAGGAAATAGGTCAGGTAAAAATATTTTAAATAAATAAATGAAATGAAATGAAGTTGATCTTTTCTGCTGTTTTTTTTCTCCCAGATCTAGATGCTGCTATTGTTTCAAAAACATGGTGATGTTTTATTAATTCTAGCACTAAGGATGAGACTGAGAGAATAATTGACAATATTTGCTGCTCCATTTATCTTAGCTAGACCAGCAAATCAGCAAATATAAAAATGTGTGTGTGTGTGTGGGGGGGGTGTTGAACTTGATTTAGCATAAATTTTAAATCCAAAAGAGACAGTCAATCAGATGCCCTAATTTAAGCCATTTCAATTCCTTCCCAAAGGTTCAAATAAATCCCCAATAAGCATCGTTTTGCAAACACCCACACCTACACATGCCCTGGGAGTGATTTAAAATGTGGTTTTGTAACATATAAAAGGTAAAGGTAAAGGTTCCCCTTGACATTTAGTCCAGTCGTGTCCAACTCTAGGGGGCGGTGCTCATCCCCATTTCCAAGCCATAGAGCCAGCGTTTGTCCGAAGACAGTTTCCATGGTCACGTGGCCAGCGCAACTAGACACGGAACACCATTACCTTCCCACTGAGGTGGTACCTATTTATCTACTTGCATTTGCATGCTTTCGAACTGCTAGGTGGGCAGGAGCTGGGACAAGCGACGGGAGCTCACTCTGTTGTGTGGATTCGATCTTACGACTGCTGGTCTTCCGACCCTGCAGCACAGAGACTTCTGCGGTTTAACCCGCAGCGCCACCACGTCCCTTTGTAACATATAGCCCTACCTGAAAAGAGCCTCGTGGTGCAGTGGTTAAACTGCTGTACTGCAGCCAAAACTGTGCTCACGACCCGGGGTTCAATCCCAGGTAGCTGGCTCAAGGTTGACTCAGCCTTCCATCCTTCTGAGGTTGGTAAAATGAGTACCCAGCTCGCTGGGGGGGGGGGGGCAATGTGTAGCCTGCATAATTAACTTGTAAACCGCCCAGAGAATGCTTGAAATGCTATGGGGCAGTATATAAGCAGCACACTTTGCTTTTTCCTTTTTCCTTTTTTTAAAAAACCTTTTTTAAAGCTTCTCTCAGATTCTGGATGTGTTGTGCTCCACTCTTGAGCGGAAAAGCACCGACCCTCAAGGAACATGGCTGAGACTTCTTTCCCAATACAGATGGCTGGGTGTGCTGTGCACCAGGTTGCACAGGGCAGAAGCACTCCAAATTCATGTAATGGGGGGGGGGGAGGGTGATTTAAAATCCAATACTTTCCAGCTGCACAGACATGTACATGAGTGCACGCTGTTAATTTGAAATACACATTTCTTTTAGGTATCTTGATTACTTTGTGGCTCCAAGCAACAGATACCTAGATAATTTGTTGAAAAACAGCCCTGACAATTGCTTTGTAGTTGGGTGAGAAAAAAAAGAGACAGGTTCTGGGATCTTCCCCTGCTTGGTGTCTCTTTGTGAATGGTAGTGAGAGCAAGAGGGTATCTATAGACTATCTTGACTGCTTCCCTTGGTGTCATCAGCATTCCAGCTGCCCTTTACTATGTATTTATTTTAATTTATTTAAATTATTTATATCCTGCCTTTCTCCCCATAGGTTGGCATCCTTTTTCCTGCTGACAACATGGGCACGATATTATGCAGGCCATTTCCTGGTGTTTAGAATCATGGATGCAGAAGCACAATATCTCATATTCATAAACCAGAGGTGTTTTGTTTTGTTTAAGAATTGAATGTCTCTACACAAACGATAAAAGTATGATGCTTTTCAACAGGCAAGCACATTGCATTTGCAAGAGTAGCAAATATATGTTTGTATTTTAGGAATCTGTCTTTAAATCTTGAACTGAAATTGATGGCTACTGGCTAGCCATAATTGATGAAAAGTTTGATTTTATGTTTATTCTTTTTTCCTTGTACCAGCTACTCAGAAATACAAGATGAATTAAAGCATTCATGGTGCTTGGGCATAAACTGGGTCAGATTGGGTCACTGTCAGTTCCTTCAATCCCTTCTCTAAAATAGTCATTGAAAATTCTCCTTGCTTCACCTTTGTAAATGGCTGGACAGTTCTTGTGAAGCATCAAGCACAGTAGTTTATTGGAAATGTAAGTGAATTCCCTTGTGGTATGGAAAGAGGTTGCTTCTGACAAATGGAAATGTCTGCCAGCAGATACATAAAATACAGAGAGAGCAGCTGATGGACATCCATTGATGTTGTCTTGTCTCTTGGGGAGTTGGGGGAGGATGGAGGGAATCATATTCTGGCAGGCAAAATAGCTGCAGCACTGCTGTCCGCTGAAACAGGTCTTGTTAGCAAGACTGAGAATCCTTGAAATTCTACAATACCTAGACAAAATGGAACAAAACCTAAGTGGATACCAACTCTCCCTTCCGTTTCCATCTGTGTGTACATCTGTGCATTGTGATATTATGCACTCATACACATATTAATTAATATTTTACAGTTGTAAAGATCTGAGGATTTTAGATCATACGTTCTTTGGAATTGTTGCATAATTTCAGTTGCACATGCATAGTGGCATAGTTTTAAGGAACAGTTATTTCTACCTGTTCATCCATCCATCCATCCATCGCAGTTGCATTGGGTGGTAGGGTTTTGGTTCTCTTATAGCATGATCTGAACCCCCCTACGCATGGAATGTTTAAAAAGTCTGGATTTCAATATGAAAGTGTTGCTATCATTGACAGAAGTATTTATTTGAACAATTTCATTGTGCTGGCAGCATCATTATGGCTTTCCTTTGCAACTGAACTCTGCATGGTTCCTCCAGTGCAATCCCTCAAGCTCATTTGTTGCTGTTCCTTGAGACCATGAGCTATTTTAGAGCCTGACTACACAAGAAATGCTGTATGTTTGGGGTGGGGTGATTTCTGTTTTTTTCTCATTGATCACATGACACAACAGGAAATGTGAATCGGTCCAGAGTCCCACACACCCAATCTGTAGTTTTTCCTTCCTACCAGAGACCTTTCTACTTTTTAAAACATTGCGCGCGCACACACACACACAAAATGGTGCTTGGGCAAAACACCTTCCCCCTTGCCTCACAAGAGAGGGTGAGGAGAGCATGCACACTCCCTACGCACGCACACATATGCAGCACCAACACTCACCTTAAAGCCTCTTCCTTTCAAGACATTTTTTTTTACACCTTCTCCTGGGTGGGCAGAGCTCCTGTGTATTTATTTGTGCTTTTTTACAGTTTAACAAACTCTCCCATTGGCAAAAATGAGGAGGAAACAGAGTCACTGAGGCAGGAAAAAGCCTTTTTAAGGCAATTCTTTTGAACTGTGCCCCCTACAGGCATTTCAAATTAGAACTGCAATACCAAGGCTTTTAAAAAGAAACCTGTGTAGACATATCAAAAAGAACCAAATGCTCCAATGTGATTTCACAGAGAGAATGTGAATTAATTTGCATTTCCCTCACTGAATAGTCACATCCTTAATGGGCCTTACAGAAATGTTCATGATACAGTTGTGACTGACACTTATAAACTGTTGTCTTACAATTTTTGTATTATGTTTTGGTGATTAATCTATTTTGAAGTGTCTTATTTTGAGGGTACATGCCTCCTTCTAACCTGGAGATGCCATCACAATAATTCACTCTATTAATCAGTCATCAGTCTATCCATCTAACTTTTTCTTTTTTCCAGACCAAATATCTACGTGGTCTTACAGTAAATTCTTGTTGGATTCAACAGTGTGCTTAAGAGCAATAGTACAAGTGGTTTTTGTGGTTTGTCCTCCAATTAGTGGTGCGACCAGGGCCCAGCTGAATGTGCAATGGACAGCTTACAAAATAGTGCACACTGTTTGCATGATTGCCTTTCTGCCCTTGGTGAGCCTACCAAGATTCTGGCCTTTAAGTTGTACCAAAGTCTTCTCGCTCAAATTTCAGTGTGTTGTATGGAATGTAGCCCAGCATCTCCTGCTGATTCTAATGGAAGTTGTATGTCTGCCTGTCATTGAAAGTACTTTTGCATTGCCTGCTATATTAATAAAGTCCTCTCTTTTTCTTTAAAAAAAAATACACAGACACTTCAGCAGGATTGCCAAACTCTACGTTATTGCTTTAATGCTTTCCATGTTTAGAGGCAAGGAGTTCAAAAGTGAGTTAATATAAGTCAGGTAGGATGTGAACAAATGCTCCCTAGTAATATAAATATGGTGCAGCATAAACAGCAAGTAACTGATTTATAGCACTGCATTTCTATCCAGGGGTTCAGGTGATAAAATAAACTATGTGAATTCAGCATACTTGATTTAATGCTACATCCAGAATACCAAGGTAAAATTATAGCTTCATAACTCAAAGTTACTTGCTTAGTTCTTCCCAGACACAGGTCTGAGCCTGGAGTCACAAGACACATCCTGTTCTTTCCTGACTCCATTTCTTCTCTCTGACATTGCTTCTGGCCTTCTTGCAGGATGTGCTAGTCTTCTCTGACTTCAGTCTCTCCCCAGAAAAGATTTAAATTCCTTAATCATTTAAAGACTGCAGATGACTCTTATCTCTCCCAATTTATTTCAGGGACTACTAGTGTTTTTTTGGTTTTTTGTTTGTTTGTTTTTTTAATCAAACTGCTGCAATTTGCACATTGTTGGTAGTTAAGCTGGAGAGTAGACTCTGTCAGTGAAGTTGTTCTTTTAAATGCATACACGCACGCACATGCACAAAAATTCAATTCTTCAAAAAACCTCCAGTTTATGGATGTGGGATATTGTGCTTCTGTATCCATGATTCAAAATGCCAAGAAATGGCCAAAGATTGCTGTAAAATATCATGCCCGTGTTGCCAGCAGGAAAAAGGATGCCAACCTTTACATAGCAAATGGTAGCCTGGATGCTGACAATACTAATGGCAGGAGTCAAGATGGTTTACAGGATACCCTCTTGTGTTCACTACCATTCTCAAAGAGAGATCAAGCAGGGCAAAATCATAGAACCTGGCTCCTTTTTCCATCAGTTACCCACTTCTCACCCAAACACAAACCAATTTTTGACACTGTTTTTCAAAACGTTCTCTAGTTATTTGTTGATTGGAAAATATGGATCATCAAATGCTGTGATGATGCATCTGCTTTGGGGGGCAGGGAAATGACAGGAGCGTATTCATCCACATGATCAAACTAGTCTGAACAGCAGCTTGGAAGAAAATAATGACCCTGCCCAAATTGAGGAAGTTGTTCTTATTCTGCACCATCAAGTCATTTCCAGCTTATGGTGACCCCAACAAGATTTTCAAGATGTAGGAGACATTCTAAAAGAGTAGTTTGCTATTGCCAAATCCACCGGGAGTTTCCATGGCACAATTAGAATTTCGAACCCAGATACTCAAATTAACTATACTACACTGGCCCTCAAGGAAGGTACCATGAGCTTACCACGAATTTAACACTGCTTCAGAGCTCCATGTAATCATGGCCAATTGCTCTCAAGGAGACCATGCTGAAGATTTCTTGTTACCAGCCGTGAACCCAAGACAACAAGGACAGTTTTCTTTGCAGAAACAAAGCTCTACTTTCTCATTCTGTAAGATGGCTTTTTCCCCCCATCTGTTGATTTTGCTCTGCTTCAAAGTCTCATTAACAGATTGTGTTTCAGAAGAGGAGAGAGGAAGAAAGCAGAAACTGATCATGGAAGGGCAAGGCACAGTTGCTGAGTTCAAGAGACTGCTATAAGCATCTGTTGGTTCTGTATTGGGGAGGAGTGAAGTTATTACCACGCCCAGAAAAAAATATATGTGGGAATGGTTTAATGGAAGAGGTCAAAAGAAATGAAGATGAATTCTGCAGGAGCAAATATCCAGGCAGAAAGTGAAAGCCAAACATCGCCAGTGGAGGGATTCCAAGGAGTAGCTATGAAGAAATGGAGAGCTAACTCAGTCCAGAAATAATTGTGGGAAAGTGAAGAAGTAGGTTTGCAGCATGTCACCTAGTATCAAGGAAAGGTTAATAACCACTGTTCCTGGTGTAGGAGTGGGGAACACCAATCTGGGTGTCATTTAACTATACATTTTCAGTTTAGGACGTACAAGGAATTGCAGAATATGGAAACCATAATCAAATACTCTGAAGAGACTCGATGTGCTCCATGAGTATCAAAAGTTCAATGTAAAAGCAGAAGTTACAAATGAACAAACACTTGAAGGATCTACTATTCAGAACAGTTATAAAGTAAATGAATGGGGAAAATATTTCTATTTTAACCATTCTTGTGAGCGTATGATAAATCACTACTTATTGATACTTATGCAACATATTGTTATCTAAGATAATGGGGAATTGTAATGCTGACCAAAAAAGTGCACGTCTTTTTACTCTCATGCAGGAAGAAAAGAAATCTTGCACTGTTTGACCATTTTTCATTCAGGATGAGAATGTTTGTGAGAATTCATTACCCACTCAGTAACAATCATATTGGTATCATTTTGAATCTTGAGCTATTATTTTTGTCCAGCAGACAGTCAGTAACTATATCTTAAACAGCATTTTCAATATTGTAGTACTTCATTTGTGTATTTAAAATATACACACGTGTTTTAGAAAGAATGTTTTCATACAATACTTACTTTTATTGCACTGGTTACATGGTTCCAGCTCTTCTATTTTAGCCACCATGTCTGCTTGTCTGGGTATGTTGCAGGGATGTTGGCAAGTCTCCGACCCCATGTCAGAGTCTTTGGGCCCAAGTCCTGAGTGCAAGTGCCAGTCTTCGGGCCGGAGCCCCGAGTCCACAGTCTTGAGTCTCAACCTTGAGTCGATGGCCTCCCTACCTGCTCCTGCCGCCACTGCCATCCTCAGAGGCAGTAGGTCCAGCTTTGTAGGTGATCACGGAGCAAAGGAAGGAATGATGTGGGTGATCACAGAACAAAGGGAAGGCAATTAGCCTTCAGAGAGAAAACAAAGAAGTGTCGACAACAGATGTCCGAGCCAGCGGAGCCTAAAGGCAACGCCTTGAGAACTCTTTTATTAACTTAGCAAGGGTTACATCGTATGTTGTGAGAATTCAGATAGGATACTGGTTACCTAATCGCCACTAGGATTGGCTGGAGAAAGTCTTTGAACCTATGCCCTAACTCTAAGGGAAAAGGCAGAATGAGTAGGTCACCCTGCCCGCTGGCAGCTGCTACTTCTCTGCCAGGAGAGTTTGCTCTTCACTGTAACAGACAACAGCTAATGGCCTTGGGCAGGAGCTTCCCACACAGCTTTCCTTCCAGGAAGTGCCCCCCTCCGCCACCTCTGTGCATGCACTGGCCTATCAGCTGGGTGGTGGGTGCATAGCCGGAGGCAGCAGCCGGCTCCTGGAAGAGAACCAGGCCTGCTGCCTCTGAGGATGGCTGCAGTGGCGGCATGGCAGCGGCAGGGAGGCCCATCCCTAATAGGGACTTGACAAAGTGACTCAGGCAAATAGTTCCAAGTCACAAGTCAGGTTGTAGTCTTTTAAAAAGACTGACTTAAGTCAGATTCGATAGTGGTTGTGACTCGTGAGTCCCCAGTCCAGGTAAGTTGAAACACCCGCTTCTTTATCCATTAAGCCTCCCTCTCATTGAAATCTCTTCTTCCATCCACTTTCTTTAGCTATGCCTTCCACAAACTACTACAGTTTTATCTTTTCTGCACCTGTAAAAATGCAGGCGAGAGGGGCTATTATGATATTAAAAATATATTGCTTAGTCCCGATCAGCCCTGACTGAACAGAATCTCTGACTGTATGTTTGAACAGACTGGAGGTAGGATTTTCATAATAATGGCATGTCATTTTGTTTCTTGTACTTAGGATAAAAGACCCGTAACAGTACCACTGGCTTAAAATAATTGCTATTTAAATATGCTTTGACTGAAAGTTCATTTTCTTCCCAACAGGTGCCTGAAGCTCATAGGCCTTCAGTTTTAACTGCCTCAAAACATATTTTAAATTGGGGCATGATAGGATAGAGAGAATGAAGCAGCAACACAGTAGCAGATCTGGTGAATATTATCCCCCTGTACACCTTGTGTGGCTTTGCAGCTTCCTTCGAAACAAAAGTGGGTTAACTGTTCTGCAAGGAAGCTATTCCTCATTGTTTGTCAGGACAATAAAGGGAACACAGCGTTGCTACTTTTAAAAAGACTTTTAGACCACAGAATCACTAAAGTTCTGTGTACAGGTAAATTAAAAACAGAAAACAATAAAACAATGATAATAAAGACACTAAGTTATAAAACCAAGTTAAAGCCAACTGCAGGGATTAAAAATGCTGCATCACATAATAAAGGAACATTTCTTGAAGAATAAAAAGTGTTTGATCTGGTGCTAAGCAGAGCATAATGTTAACATTAGGTGAGTCTCTTGGGGAAGCAGATTCCACAGGTGTGGAATCCAAGAAATAAATAAATAACACTCAAAAAGCCCTCTTGACTGTAGCCATTTGCCTTTCCTGTTTTGATGGGGTGTGTGGAGTAAAACCTGAGAGGATTACCGAAGTGACCTAATAGGTAAAGGTGGAAAGAATTCCCTCAGGCAACAGGGCTACAACCCATTTAGAGATTTGAAAATTAAAAACAGCTCTTTGAATTGAGCCCAATCACAGATTGGCAGCCGATGTGAATGGCAAAGAATACCGTGGCGGCAAAATCCTGTTGTGTAAAGTTACATCAGCGTAAACTGATCCAGTGCTAGAAGTAATTAGTTTAAACTAATTGAAAGCCTCTCTTTCAGATTCTGGCACTCCCTAAGGCTCTCTTTTGCTCTGGGGAAGCATTTGGGAGCTTTGGGGTAGTAATAGCACCTTCAAGACTAAATCTAATTGTTCCTCCCAGCAAGGGTAAACTTGCTGAACTTGCCAAGTCAGTTACTTATGGAAGTGTCCTTGACTCAGGGGCTCTAGCCTAGTTGACATAAACATTCTAGCATAAGCTTTCTGGACTATGGCCAATATAATTTTTACATATGTATTTTGAGGAATATTAAAATATTTCCATTTCCCTATTAAGAATAATAGACATAGTTTTAAAAACAGGGTGGTTTTCTAAAGCACGACTAGCATGCAACTTCTTCAACCTTTCTCTGCATCAGCAGAATAAATGCTGACAATGCAGCATGTCAATGACTGCACCAGTGCAATAGCACAAGCTGTGATGTTACATCAGCTTTGTAGTAGCATTACACTGCCTCTGCAGGAAGAGATAATGGGAAATGTTTATAGTAGGTCTTCAGAAACATATTTCTATAGATTCTTTGAATTAAAAAGACAGTAGCTTAGACAAACTGCTCTTCCCCCCATACTTACTTCGCATATTTTAAAAATATGTGGTGTTCTAACTATGAAATAAACTTCCATCAGCTAAGCACTATAGTTCCACGACAGGGCTTTAAAAAAATTATTTCAATAAACCTGTTGGCAAAAGCCTTCCATTTAATTGAACCAATTTCCTTTCAATGCCACCTCAAATTTTGGACAAGGAAATAAAATATGTGGACCGCTGACATCATATAGAGATGCTGCTGGGAGATTGCTTTCAGGCTGAGAAACACAGGTCTCAGATTTGCAGTGCTCACCTCAAATGCAAAGGAAATAACACAATTCCCCTCACACATTTCTGGTTTAGATTTAAATTCTTGTCCATTTCCCCATTTGCACTCTCCCTTTGGGGAGAGAGTCAGCGGGGGGAGCTTCTCTTCTTCTCTCACTCAAGGTAGGAGGGATTTAAAGGATGAAGGCATAATATCTGGGGTTGACATTAGAAGGGGTTGGTTGGGTGGAAGGGGGCAGCTCATCCATATTTGACTAGAAATCATTAGTGTTATTTCTCAATTTGTTGGGAAGCAGCTTAGTTTATTTCTAAGCCAAGATGATACTAGGCCAGATAGGAGGAAGGCTCTCACTCTCTTCAATTTCTTGTGAAGGATGATTGCAGAACTATTATTGCACTAAAAATGCTAAACAAGCCCTGCCATCGTCAGCAGTTCCTCCAGGATGCTGTATAAATGGATTTGAGGACCCAAAGACTTTATAGACCAGAACATCTGGAATCTGGCATCCATCAGGTTGTTCATTATCAAACAGCATACAGTGTTTTCAAGCTCCTTTTTTTGGCAGGTGAGGGAGAAATATCCCTATCTGTGTGCTGTAAACGGAAACCTCAAATTAATTTTATGAAATTTCACATGGACCTATTTAATCATTATACTTCTTCTAGATGAAAAAAAAATTAAACCAAAATGCTATAAAATGAACTTAAATCATGCTTTTGAACTTTGCTGTATTAAATATGCACAATATTTTGCATTGCAGAAGGAACTGGGATTGTAACTTCAGATTTCAAAATAAGCATGTACTCTTTGGGAAGGTGCAAGTAGGGCTTCTATAGGAATCCATTCAAAGAAATGGCTACTGGTTCTATAAGGCAGGGGTCCCCCACCTTTTTAACCCCGCGGACTGGCTGGGGAAAGTGGGGCACCCCCTGCGCTCATGCGCATGCACGAGGAGCGCGCACGCGCTCATGCGAATGAGCGGGAGGGTGCTCATGCGGGTTCGCATGCGCTCCTGCGCATGCACAAACACTCAGGCGGGCACTCTCTCATGCGCAAAGGGGTGGGGGAGTGCACGTGCAGGCACAAAGCAGCTGTGCAGGTGTGAGTGCGTGCAGGGGTGGGTGGGAGGTCTGTCTCCGCGGCCTGGTCTGGCTCAGGCCATGGACCTCTGCTATAAGGTTTGGAAAATACACTTCAGCTATCTTCCTGGAAACAGTCCTTACTTTCTCAGAATATGACTTAAAAGGAAACCCTTTTTGTAAAGTTCGTTACCTCAATTTGTTTGTTTTGCTTGTTCATTTTCATTATTGTCTTCTGTTCCCCAGACCACTGGCAGAAAGGTGATACAAGTGTCTACTAAATAAGTAAACAATACTGAAGTAGGGATTTGAAAAACCATTAATCTTACTACATGTGAGAATCAGGAGTGACAGGGACAACGGAGTCCCTGTCAGCAGGCCATCTTGCCTTTTCATAGAATTCACCAAATTCCCAACTTCTGGTTCACCAATTGAGTTGGGAGAAATAGTGATTGGATATAACAGATAGGTCACAAAAGTGTAGGAAATAGAGACATGGGGGAATAGAAAAATCATAGAATCATGAAGTTGGAAGGGGCCTATAAGGCCATCAAGTCCAACCCCCTGCTCGATACAGGAATATAAATCAAAGGATATCTGCCAGGTGGTTGTCTAATGCAGGGGTCCCCAACCTTTTTAACCCCGCGGACCGGCTGGGGAAGGCGGGGCACCGGCTCGCACGCATGCGTGAAGAAGCGCTCTCTCTATCGCACGGGCATGCTTGTGCACATGCGCGAAGGAACCGGAGGGTGCTCATGTGGGGAGGGCGCTCGTGCGCATGCGCAAATGGTGGCGCAGCACTCGTGCGGGTGCGTGGGCGCTCATGTGCATGCACAAACAGCGGTGCAGCACTCGTGCAGGCATGTGCGCACTCGTGCGCAAGCGCAAACGGCGGCATGGTGCTTGTGGGCGCATGTGCAAAAGGGCTGTGCCGGGGAGGAGTGCGTGCGGGGGGGGTGGGAGGTCTGTCTCCACAGCCTGGTCCAGCTCAGGCCACGGACCGGCACCGGGCTGCGGACCAGGGGTTGGGGACCTCTGGTCTAATGCCTCCAGTATTGGAGCACTCACCAGCTCTCAAGGAAATTGATTTCATTGCTGTACTGCTCTAACAGCTAGGATGTTTTTTCCTGATTGTGACGTTTGCCCCAGTGGCCCCTGCTTGTTTCACCAAACACAGAGCTCCCGAAGGTATCTCAACACGCCCTTTTCCTCGCTGCCACCAGTTGATCTCTTTATCAACCTATATTTCCTATGAAAGAATGAGGTCCATTCAGTACTAAACTTTTAAACAGAAACAGGTTTATAGATTACACGTTGTTTTAGGAATAGTTCTTAAGCACATTCTTAAAGTTACACAAAGCTTCAGTATTTTATTTTAACCTCTTCTATCTTAATTAATACAGGTCACACTCTGACTAATCACTCCCTAAACACTCTCTGCCTCAAACCCCAAACTAACTTCTTCTCTAGCTCTCTCTGACTGAACTGACTAGACTCTCTCACCCCTCCCTTCTATTTTCTCTGGCTCTGCCTCCCAACAGCTCTCATTGGTACATGCAAATAATCTTCTACCTGAGCCAAAGCAGGGTGATCGCTACACTGATATTCAACCAAATTCTGGCTTCCTGTAACTTGAGCCCATTGTTGCGTGTCCTGCCCTCTGGGATGACTGAGAAGAGATCCTGCCGCTCCTCTGTAAGGCAGCCTTTCAAGTATCTGAAAAGTGCTATCATATCTCCCCATTTCTTTCAGTCTTTCCTCATAAGACTTGGTTTCCATCCCCCTGATCATCCTTGTTGCCCTCCATTGAACTTGTTCCAATTTGTCCTCATCCTTCTTAAAGTATGGTGTCCAGAACCAGACACAGTACTCAAGATGAGGCCTAACCAGTGCTGAATGCAGGCGAACAAGTACCTCACGGGATTTGGAGACTATACTCCCTCAAAGGAATGACCCCTGAGGGAGGAGCAGGGGAGTTGTGGGATAAAAAATATAAAAGAGGAGTTAGAGATGATAGAAAGAGTTAGGGGGGAGTAAGAAGAGAAAAGGGGTATCCCACAGAGGAGAATGAAGAAGGTGGAGGAAATTCAAAGGAAAGAGAAGGAGAAGGGAGCTGGAAAACAAGGGGACAAGTGGGGTGACACTGGAGGAACCACAAGAAGAGGTGTTCCAAGGAGAAGTGGACATTGGGAGAGACCTGGAGACCCAGCCAGAGTGGGAATACACCCAAAAGACAGACCAATGGATGAGGGAGATTGTCTCCTTAAGGGTACCAAAGGCAGAGGCGGAATGCCAGAGGAATCGGCAGCCACCCTATAAGCCTTCCTTTTAGGTAGAGAGAGGCAAGAGGGAGGGACATTACCAGGCCCAGAAGAAGGTTTTGGGAATCAGTTCTACCACTCCTAACCAGTCCTGGACAGGTATCCAGGAAAGAGCCTGCAAAATCCCTCTGTATCACAAATGCAGGAAAGAAAAGAAAATGAATTCCCCAGTTTGTCACCCAGGGTATCCCAAACCATCCCTGCTGTGACACCCCTTGCCCCACTTATTTACGACTGTGTCCTCAAACAGCTCAGAGTTGGATCACCCAGTGTTAAAGAGTTATCCCTAGGGTTAATACCAGAGATTTAGGCAAGGGGGTGGATGTTGTGTAAACAGGGTTAAACCCCAGTTTGGACTTGTTAAATGTTGATTATTTCAGAAAACTGACTGTTGGTTTAATAAATCCTATTGAACTACATATTCTCATCTCATTCTATAGAGCAAAGTATGGAAGAGGGAAATCCCTTTGGAGGGTTTCACACTCTAGTTGAGTTATTAATTTCTGATCATATTTATTAGCAGATTGTAAGTCTTTTCCATATTAAATTTGTATATATTTATACAATATATGTGGTTATATATTTGTATGTATTTCAGTGTCCATTTTCACTACAATTTGTTGTAATTCTTGTACAAGCCTTTTACATTGATTGTAATATAACAGTGCAAATTTTTCAAAGGTACACATGTTGGGTTTACATGTTTTTTGAAATATACACATGGGTTTCTGTGCATTTTCCTCGCATTTCATCACACGCCTTGCAAACATACAAGGTTCATCAGGCAGGATGCAGTCTGTTGGAAGGTACAGAATAGGTAATTATTTTCATTCAGAACTACTAATTCAATGAATTTCTTACACATTCCAACAAAAATACTCATTAATATACAAGCATGGAATCAAGATTCCGAAAGACAAATTGTATTCATTAGCATACAGTACATAAGAAAGCTCAGTTTACCTGCTATTAAGGATTTAGGAAATCTTCCTCTTCAGAGCACAGTCCTGATCAGGTTTACTCTATTGAGATCCAAGAGCAAAGTATATTTTGGATTATAAACAACTCAGCTGCATAACCAGCTACATGACCAGCATGTGAGTGAGACTGGCTCTGCTACCCCATTGTTGTTATATGCTATCAAGTCAGAACTGACTTATAGTTTTCAAGGGAAGTATTTAAGGAGTGGTTTTACCCATGAATTTCTATGGCAGAGCTGGGGAATTGAACCCAGGTCTCTTGAGTCCTAGACCACTACTCTTTATCCGCTACACTACACTGGGCACCCACCACCTTATTGGTTAGCCTCAATTAACTGGGAAGGGGTGATTTTTGGTAAGGAAAAGTTCACACCTTCTGTTGTAAGCAAACCTTACAGAAACACCCACAGGATTCTCGCCAGTGTGTTATATTTATACTTGTCTTATTAGGATCCCCATGGATCCCCACTGCTTGCAACAATTCTATAAGTTATGGTGATTGCCCTATAGTTACCAATCTCTGCAGGGATCTGAACCTGGATCTTGCTGGTCCTAGTCTGAAATTACACTTGCTCTAACCACTACACCATATTGGCTCTTAACTCTTAGCTATGTATCATTACCCTTTTTGTATGAAGCTACAGACTGCACTTTTAAGTCCCCCCCCCCTCAGGATTTACACTTAAACCGTAGAAGAGTTTTCTAGCATTTTCACTTAAACGTTCCAAATAAAGAGACTGGAAATGAGATACAAATGGTTGCAAAACAACCCTGGAGTTGCTACACTGACTGTGTTTTCATTGGGTTTGAAATAGCCGTCTAATGATCTCCAATGTGTGGGAATTGCACGGACATGTTTCAAAGGGAGAAAGCCCAATATGAGACAAAGATGTCCCTTTAGTAAGTGTCCTTTTAATTAGCCCTGCCTGGCTTGACCAACATTTAACGACCATTTCCTTGTAAATATTTGTTTCCATGTTGGCAGCGGATGATACATCGCATGGGGCTAAAAAGGCATAAGGTTTCAAAATAGGACCCATCACTGTGTTCTTTAATTGAATTCTAAAGTGACTCATTGCACTTTATTACTATCCATTTCCCTAAGTTAAGAGAAAGGGCACACCTGATTCCTCTAAATTCACATATGTTTTAGTTTTTGTTCTATACTTATGCGGGTGGTAGCGCATATGCCATGTACAAGCTTGGCTTTGTAGCAGCCAGATTGGTAGCTTTATTGAGGCCATGCCAGAATCACAGTAATCAATTGCCAGGCTTATTAAGTCTTCCTTATCTGCCAAATGCTCTCCAAAAGAGCCAAAAGGAAAGCCACACTGCATAATTGAAACATATTATTTGTGATTACTAAAACATAGCCGTGAGCCTGTGACCACAGAGAGGTTTGGATTAGTTGCACATCCTGTGTTTGGTAGGCATAGCCAGTCTGTTCTAGTATGTTATCTGTCAATTGCTTTTTATGGATATTAGGTGTAATATCTATTTTATAGTGTCTCCTGGAAGTGGGGAAAAGACATTTTAAACCAAATGTAAAATTAATGAACAGTTATTTATAATGTGTTTTACTCTCTGGTTCATCATTTTCATTCTGCTACTGAGTCTGAATGGATTGACTCAAGAAAGGAAGCCACAGCCTTTAAAGTTGCGAGACCTGAGCAGGGATCTTGATGACTAGACTTTTCTTCATAGGTCATTAATTCATAAGATTGCCATAAACCAGAAACAATTTGATGGCATCTAACAACAGAAACTGAGATTGAATTGAATTTCTTTGTTCAGGCTAGGAAGGCCAACTTAAAATCATATGCAATTCTTCCACCAGCTTCCATACACTGAAAGGGATTACACAGGAGTTGGAAAAGCCATGGAAAGTAAGACGGGAATTTTTCATGACCAAAAGTTGCCCCCTCCCACTGGCATCATCTGTAAGTTAGGCTACAGGATTTCAGCCTCTGTTTCAAAGAGGAGGAAGAGGAGAAACAGATTCCAAAGGGAGTTTGCTAAAAATACAAGAGAATCGGTAGGCTTTATTTTGACTGGAAACACTTCTTATTTTTCCAGTCAAAGCAAAATCTGCCCTGCTAAGCCCTGGCGGTGAACACCGTACCTGTCATTTTTTTCTGCTTCTGTTGTCAGGTGTTTAGTGGATTTTAACATGTCTTCAGTTCTATTCATGGGTTATCTATAATGCAGAGCCTGAAGAGTGAGCTTCAGAATTAATTTGTTATGGTTAAACTTTAGAAATTAAATGATGGCGGAAATCCTATTCCTTTGGTATGCACATGGAAGTCAAACAGCATAACATCCAGTCTCTTCTAGCTGCTTATTAATGTTTCCCTGCTGGGTTCCATAGGTGTGCACATCTGCAGAGGCTTGATACACGCTCAAGAATCCCAGCAGGAAGTGACTGAATTTTATGCTGTTTGCTTTTCTCATGAATAATAAAGCAAGAGGATTTTAGCGATTGATTTGTTGCTGTTAGCATTTAAAAATGAAAACTCACAGAACTTGCATTATTAATTCCCTACATGAATCATTAATTCTTAAAAAAAGAAAAAATACAGTGGGATTTACAGGCCAAATCCTGTTGTGTAAATTATGACTGTAGAAGATTGACGCGCCAACAGCCCAGAGGACAAGTTGGTAAGCCAACAAGGAGCCTTCCAGGTGACACTAGGACCAGGGCAAGAGGAGATTTCTGGTAATTAAAGAATTCATACTTCTGCCTGATGAATTGTTCAACTCATGTATGATCAGTTTCATTGCATATGAGCCATAGAGCCCCATGACAAAAGGATGAAGTCATTAAATACATAAAATATCTTCTTGTTAGTAATCATATCTGTCAGTGGAGATTTTTTTGTAATAAAGGCTTCCTCCTACTGTCCCAAGGTTCCCATGGCTTGCACACAGTGAGACTCATTATAAGGGAGCCAGACAAGATGCAGGAATGAAGTAGGAATTCTTTATTTCCTGAAATTCTGTCCCTGACAATGATATCAGCTTTCAAGAGGCATATCTTAAACAACAGGATTTTGGCTACTGGGTCCCAAATTATCTTCCCCAGCCCAGCACTTTTTGTTAAACAGATGACAAATCAGGTAATGCAGTTATTGAATAGGATTAACATGTACAAAAGTAAGGCTGGGGTTGACTGCTATACAATGCAGAATTTCATCTATGAAGAGCAACTTGTGTACCAACAACACTGGCTTACTGTAAGGCCAATTATTCTTTTACCACCTTCATGTAAATTCTTAAGCCCAAAGGTACAGAAACTATTGTAGAAAATATCATATGTGAGTGGTAGAAGTCTTAGTTCCCTCTCCTCCACTGCTGCTTCTGGGCACAACAACCAACTTCCTATCACACCCAGCATGTTGACAGGATAGTTACACAAGTGCAGCCTACTGTTTTTCAGACTTCTCTGAGTAATTTAGTTTTAGAAACTGTGTTAGAAATTTGAATTTGAAACATAGCCAACCTTTTCTTGAAGACAAAAGATTAGGCTTAGATGATTTCCATGGCTCATCCCCTGAGCAAAGGTTTCTTGGTACATTCATCACATTCTTGGTATGGGAATGTGAAAAGTGTCACCAATTCCCCTCTACAGAATTGTTTTTAGATGTAGTTCATGCAGTCTCATTGCAACAAAAACAGAACCCTTTGGTATTTTTGAAGTCTACACATGGTCTTAGCCTTAAGAGGCCAAGAAGCTAGAAGAGAAGAGAACCATACTCTGGTTTCTCTTCAGATTGTACAAATCTTTTGCTGTATTAAATCTAAATTTGAAATTTGTTCTGCTTCTGAAGACTGGGCCGGCTGAAGTAAGCAAATCAATACCTTATTCCTATGAATTCTCTGTAGGGCCATTGGAAACATAGGCTTATCAGAAATGAATGCAGCAGTCCTTATACCCACTTACCTGGGAGTGATCCTCATGTAACTCAATGTGATTTACTGCTGAGTAGATAGGTTACAGCTATGTTATCGTGCTGAACATGCACTGTTTTAGAAATAGGCAGGGCAGAGTATGGATACCTGCATACTTTTGCATCAAACCATACTCACCACATACCTCTACTCACAAAAACCCAACAAAATCCAGACATTATAGTTTACCCTTTTCTCTAAAACAACATTTTCCTCCCCTTCCCTTCATTCTCATTCTTCTTCATTTTCTCATCCTCACTGCTGCTCTTGAGCTGCATGCACGCACACACACAAACATTTTTGCATGAGACTTACAACTCTCCTTCCAGAGAATGAGCCAATTTCACCTCTTGTCATATAATAAAATCTCCAGAGTGGCAATCCTAGTTTAATCACAAAGACTCAAGCAACTTCCAAACAGAATCTTCGTCCATCCCTTTCCTTGCAAAAATTGCACCATGATAGTCTTTGAAAATGGCTCTTTTCTTGCCACAGCTGATGGCTGTGTTAGCTGCATCAAGGACAAATAGAATACGTGCCTCTTTTGAAATGCCGAGATATTTTGGGGACGGGGTTATACAAATTATTCAGCTTCCTCTTTCACAAAGGCTGCTGGTTTTTCTTGAACTGTGAAATTTAGTATTAAAAATAAATAAATAACAGCCATAATCCTGTTGGTGCAACTCTTATGTATGTAAAATTGATTATGTATTTAGTCTCTCAAACCACCTATCTTCTCAGTCCAAAATGAGTACATCTTGGTCATCAAATGAATGTCCTTTGTCCTTCAAATTAAGGAGCACTGCTGATTGTGGTCCTGAGCCGTTTGCCCCTCCTGAGCTGAGCCATGCTCCTGTTTAGTGGCTGTTTAGTTTCTCCGATGTAGAGCTCTGAACACTCCTCTTTGCATTGGACCACATATACTATACTTGCTCCTGTTGTGTTTTGGTGTCTGGTCCTTTTGGGTGTGGACGAGTCTCTGCCTAAGTGTGCTTGTGGGTTTGAAGTGCACAGGTATGTAGTGTTTACGAAAAATCCTTTTGAGCTTTTCCGACACACCCGCCATGTAAGGAATGACCAGGTTCTTCCATCGGCTCTGGGTCTCAGACTGTTTCATTGTCCTCCTGGATTGGGACGTTGCCTTGTTAAAGGCCCATATTGGATATCCACAGGCCTTAAGGGCTGTCTTCAGATGTCCGTGTTCCTTCTTCTTGGCTTCTGTGGAGGTGAGGATGCTCCTTGCTTTGTGGTTTAGCATCCTGATGACCCCTAGTGTGTGTTGCAATGGGTGATGAGAGTCAAACAACAGGTATTGATCAGTGTGTGTAGGTTTTCTATTTCTAAGCTGCCGTTGGATCCTATGATCCTACTGCACAGTCCAGGAAAGCCAGCCGGTTGTCTTTGGTGTCTTCCTCGGTGAACTTGATATTTGGGTCCACTGCGTTTATGTGGTCTGTGAAGGCCTGTACTTCCTGAATCTTGGTCTTCACCCAGGTGTCATCCACATACCTGAACCAATGGGTTGGAGTCATCCCCTGGAAGGTGTTTAGTGCCTTTTTTTCCACTTCTTCTATGTAAAAGTATATATGGGAGACACTGGGGAACCCATGGCTCAGCCATGTTTCTGTCTGTAAAAGTCACCTCTGTAAGTGAAGTAAGTGGTGCTCAGACACAGGCCATACACGTACATATAGAAAATCCCACACTCAACAGGGGTGGAGGCCTTAGATACAATCTGTCTCCTATTTATCATGCTGCCCTTTCAGCTGTCTCCAGAAAGATCAGGACCACACAAACCAGAAAGACCACTGTTAATGACTGTTAATGTCCCATGACAATGGGTGGAGAAGGACTGCAGAAGTGGGATTTTCACTCAACCCCCCCCCCCCCCATCTTTTGTCCAACTACCAAGCCTACTCAGATCAGGGGGAAGTGAAACCAATGTAGAGGATATATCACAGATCTCCTACCAACTCTCCTCAGACTGAAGAAGCTACTTGGATGAGTAGCGAAACATTTCAGCCTAGTAAGAAAGAAGTCCAGTTTCCCATGACTCATCTTCCAGATGGTTGTTGTGATCCCCACTGGTTCTCAAGCTTCTTAGCCCACTCTTTTCTCTAGCAACCGGCTTCTGATCAGTTGCCCCATGCTCTGACTTAAGGAATATTTTTGCTATGGAAGCAGACTTTTGGATTGCATCTAGCAAGGTCTGTGTTTTGTGTTCCTTCTTTAGGCTTCTTTGCTATTTCTCAAATGTGAGCGTTCTTCTCCTGAAGGAAAACATAAAATGATTTTTCAAACATTTTCCAGGAAAGCTTTCAATGTATTTTGAAGTAAACCAGTATGCACATTATTAAAAAGGGCTATGCTTAGGATCTTTCTGGTTCCTTGCATGAGCCCATATGCCTTCCAGGAGTTCCAGTGTTTCTGATTCCAAAATGACCAAAGTAATTTAGAATGAATTTTTTATTGTTGTTGTTTGTTCATTAAAATGTTTCTATTCTATATCAGAAGCTCTCGATGGCATTACTTTGCACATAAACAACGAAGTGCCACCAATAATGTTCTTACAATATTGCTTTCCTTCCCAGTTCTGAACCCAGTTGCAAATAGTGGTTGTACCTGTCATGGCAATGCCAAACTTGTATATGTGTTGTTGATGTTGTTGCCCGGGGGCCATCTGATAATGCTAATGAAGTCCCTTGTTTTGTGACTTCAGTGGTTCGTAAAACTGCACTGTTAGGTTATGATGTCTTTAGTTATAGAATAGTCATTATTGATTTTTGCTTTATAAAAATTAAATAATGATCCTCCTGTAGAAATGGACAATTATTGAAATGCTTTCCTTTAAGTGGAAGTGATAATAATAATTCAAAAAAATAATTAAGGGATAAAATTTTAAAATAATATTTCAGATGTCAGTATTTTGCTAAAATAATTTTCCTACAAAATAATAGTAGAGGAATGTTTTGTTTTTCTGTTGCCTACATATATGTCCAGCTATCTTTGCTTTGGACAGCAATTGCAGACATTCCAGTTTCTAGACATAAAAGCTATTTTTTCCAATAGTATCATCTGTTTCCTAGGAGACTCCATCTCACTCATGATAACCTCTTTCAAGTTCCGTCTGGATGGATCCGTCATGCAATTAGGTTACTGAGGGGCTGCCATGACAAACGGGATTCTATTTGCTTTTGATGTTCTTGTGATCTGGAAGCTTTGCTGAAGCTTTTGCAATAGTAGATGGTGTCTTAGGAGTGCTGTACATTGCTATTTTAGCCACACACATACACTATAAAACTCAAACTTCTCTCCCATCTCTAGCAATATATTTTCCATATTTTTATGTTATTTGATTTTTAACCAAAAAGGAAAAAAAATTATTTTCCCAATCCATTGAAGAAGCTCAGAATCACTATCATAACATTTAAAAACAAAATATTATCCCATAATCAATAATTGAAAAAAATATTAGATAACAAAACATATCTTAACAATAATATAGTATTCAAAAGACTTAAACCAACCAGAACTAACTATTATTATAGCATCATAGAGAATAATGGCATTGCAAGGGTGCTTCCTGGGAATTGTAGCTTCACTGTCCATTAGTCTCTATAGAGGGTGCCTCCCAAAGAACTACGACTCTCAGGAAGCACCACTTTAATTTTATTTAACAAATCCACAATAGGAAACAGAAGCTAATGATGCATGTAAATAACTTGAAAGCCCTTCTCTAGGGCAAAATCTACAGGTGCTCTGATTTGGGTTTTTGGGCTGCAGTTCCCAGAATTCTTGGAGATTTCTGGGAACTGTAGTCCAAAACATAAAGGAACACACTTCTATTAGTGACTATGAATGAGAAATATACTTTCTGTATAATTTCTGATGAAAGTTCATCAAAACATGAAAACCAGCTATCTTATGATATTGTTGTTATGTGCCTCTGACATATATGCCTCTATGAATGGACAGTCTCCCAAATATCTTGTCCTCAGCTGTCCTGCTCAGCTCTTGCGAACTCAAGCCTGTGGATTCTTTTAGGAAGCCAATCCATCTCATATTTGGTTTTCTTCTTTTCTTGCTGCTTCCACCTTTCCCAGCATTATTGTCTTTTCCATCTTTCCTACATGTTTGTCTTTCTGGCAATCCAGGGTATCCACAAAGCTCATAAGAGTTTGTATTATGCATTTATACTGAGCAAACATAGTATAAACTTGGGTAACTGTAGAAGTAATAATATACTGAGTGTTAATAGTGTAAAGATATGTGTTCAGTAACATTTTTTACAATTAGTATTTTGGAATGAATGTCTTTTGTAATGTTTTTACATTATTGACCAAGGGATTAATTGTAAATAGCCTGAGAAAGGATTGAAGAATTACTTGTGAATAAATTAGGGATAAGTATTTATAATTTTAAAAAATCTTTAACTTCCACTTCTGAACACCTACAAACTTTTATAGAGTAGTCAAATGTCCATTTAAAGATATTTCAAATGCACTTAAAATTTAACAGTGACAGTAATTGTAAAAGTTAGCTTATATTCATTACCATGACATTGGAGGGTACTTCTTGGACACAGAATTCGTCATACCTCCTTCCATGGGCACTCCTCAGAACTCTCTTAGAACACTACGCAGAGGATCAGGTAAAAGAGGAACTTCTCCTCAGACAGTGGTTTCCTCCAACGCACCTCTTCCTCCCATGATACACTGGCTGAAATCCTGTTGTTTAGCAGAATAAGTCACAACTGGAGTATCAGTGGCAATTTACTGAGTCAGCTCCTCTATAAATTCCATTGATTCAACTGAGCCTATGCTAGTTGCAACTTACTACACTAAATTAGAGTAGGCCCATTTGAATCAATGGAACCTATGGAGGTGTTGACTCATTGATTCAATGAAACTACTCCAAAGAGACTTAATACGCTAAACAACAGGATTTCAGTTATTTTAAGGTGGTGTTTTGTTTTTTTAACTAAGTAAATTTTTTAAGAAGGAGTGAATTCATGGCAGTAGGGAAGACGCCACTGTGGAACATACTCACTTTGAAGGAAGTGGGGTGTGTCCAATATTCTCCAAACTCTGTGTAAAGATGGGCTGCCATGTTGTATCACAGTACCTCAGTATCACAGAAGTGCAACAGCTGCATAATCACAGAATACCTACAGATTTATGACCAAGCCTCCTCTGGTGCATCAAAGGTAGCAGATCATGTCTTCCATATGAATACCGAGTGGTAATTGTGCCATATCCGCTTGATTTTAATGATTTGTTTTCCACATTACTACATTGCCAGCAAGGACATGAGGAATATTCACAAAATTTCTGAGCAATTTTCTAGGATTCATCATGGCAAGATTTCAGCCAAGGATTCCCCCCTGCATCAGCACGATTCCTAGCTTCTTCCAAAAAAGAAACTCCAATCTCATTTTCCTTGACAGGGAGAGGGATTTGCTTTCTGCTTCTTCTTGTTCTGTTGTTCTGTGCAGGAAACTGCCAAATTCTGCAAAGCTTAATGCCCTTTCCAGGTAATCTTCACAGAAAAGGTGCCATTCTGGGCAAGTTTTGTAATGGTTATCCCCAGCTTGGCATTTGTTCTGGAAAAATGACCATGAGACATTTGAAAAATTTCTCATGAAGTTCCTTGAAGAAGAAGAAAATCATGCAAAGAAAGCTCATGCAGAAAAGAGTGGCCATTTTTTGCCTTGCTTTCCCTCTGGGAGTGAAAGGCTGCAAGATTCACATTTTGGGCCAGCATAATATCCATTTATTATAGCTACTGCAAGTTCCTTAATAAGTGTTCCTTATTTGGGGTGAGTGGGGAGAAGCTTGACAATTTCTTTGCCTCAATAACTAAGCTGAATTTCCTGTGTCAGTGGCTGAGGTTGAAGAATCTCCATAATTAGTTTATGATGACAGAATGGCTGTAAAATTTCTTGATGAAGGATTTTATTGTGCAACAAAGCGGACTGTAGTACTAGCCTTTTCCTTTGTAACTAGGAATGTATAATAATCTTGCAACTGCAGAGCTAGAAGGGACCCTATGGGTCACTGAGTCCAGCCCCCATCAAGGAGGCACAGTGGGGAACATCCACGCTCTGGCTCCGCAGCCAGATGCCTAAACCACTGAACTATCATTTTAACTTCATCCCAGGAAGCAGTGATAATAGAGCCTTACTCAAAAGAAATGACCATTCGTTTGAAGAATCTGCCTAGCTCTAACCCTTTATGAATCACTTGTGGCATTTGTTTAGGATGGTCAAAAAGACTGCTTATTTATGGTTGGGTGAATGAATGAATGAATGAATGAATGAATGAATGACTTTATTTATTTATTTATTTATTTATTTATTTATTTATTTATTTATTATTTCTCCCTCCCCATAGGGGAGACCCAATGCAGCTCACAACAGATAAAACAACAGATTTAAAAACAATATATAAATATCATATTAAAAAAAGACATTTATTAAGAATTAAAAATCAAGTTTAAATGTAATGTGAAAACATTTAAAAATATGTAAGTTAAAAACCAGCATTCCTGAGATAACTTACTGCTTTAAAGCCTGCCTGAAGAGGAAGGTCTTTGATTGACAACAGAAGGACAAGAGGGAAGGGGCCAACCTGGCCTCTCGTGACATTATATTCCCAAGCCTGGGAGCAACCACTGAGAAGGCTCTCTCTTGTTCCTCACCAAATGAACTTGGGAAGATAGTAGAACCAAGAGAAGGCCCTCCCCAAAAGATCATAAAAGCTGAGAATGATACAGGGTTATATAGTCCTTCAAATAAACTGTACCCAAGCTGTTTAAGGGTTTACACATTAAAACTAGGACTTTGAATTGGACCCAGAAACAGACTTGTCAGTCATTAAGCTATTTTAATAATAACATGCTCCCTATAACCAACACCACCTAGCAGTCTTGATGCAGCATTCTGAACCAGCCAAAGTTTCTGAACACTCTTCAAAAGCAGCCCCACATAGAGTGCATTGCAGTTATCCAACAGGGATGTAACTAAAGCATGCGTCATCTCAAGGAATGGGCGCACCAGCTTTAACTCTGCAAATGCATTCCTTGACCACCACTGAAACGTGCACATCCAAGCTCAGGGTTGAGTCCAGGAACACACTCAAACTGAGGACTTGACTTTTCTGAGGGAGTGTAATCCCATCCAGTACAGGCTGATACTGATTCAGTATCCGCCTGTACTGGATACAAATTCCCCTGATTTGTCTTGTGACTGACTAGGAGCACCTTTATCTTATCTGGATTACGTTTCAGTTTGTTAGCTCTCGTCTAGTCTATCACTGATAACAGACACTGGTACATAATAACTTATTTGGAATCAAATGGGAAGGAGAGATAGAATTGTAAACAGAAATAAAAGAAACAAAAATTGTAGAAATAAAAGAAACAAAACTGTTTCGGAGCAAAATGGTGTGAGCAGGCCTCAGCTGTTTCAAGTAACTAACACTGGTATGTGATCGCTAGTCTCACTAAGTACAAGGCATGTTAAGAGCCCTACCTCTATAAAGTTCATGTAGACTTGTGCCAAGATTCCAAAGTGCATGCAGTTCAGATTTGCTGTTTACATGGGAGAAGCACAGAAAACTGACTCAGAAAAAAGTCAGAAACTCCAGATATTGCTCTTCAGAGAAGGGACGCCATTCCCAGTTTAAAATAAGCAGAAGCTGTTGGATAACTCAGTGAGTTGGAGAGTCTGATTCCCCACGGTGCCTTCTGGTAGAACAGCCAGTTTACATGGTCCATGGTACCCCCAGATGAAGAAAGTGGTATAACATTTCTAAGTACTCTATAGCTAGAAAACTCTGTCAAGGGTCACTGTAAGTCAAAATTGATTGGGTGGCATGAAATTATTATTATTATATAAAATTATATGGAAAAAGTGAAAATACTCTTGGGAAAAACAAAAATGGACAATGTGAAGTTTTGTTGCATCAATTACCTTTCTTCTGATGAGCATAAGGCAGCATACGTAGGTCTCATCAGCTGCTTTATAATAGTTATGTGAGGTAGGTCTGGCTGAGGAAGAGTTACTGGGCCATGACCACTGCATAGCTTTCATGACTCTGGAGGGACTGGAACCTGGATTTCCCAAGTTCTAGATACCTCAGTGAAGGGGCATACTAGAGCTGTCTGGCTGTAATATAGGGTGTAATGTACACTGGAGGTATAGTCCAGATGTGTACTTTACCATTGTATTGTTGTTGTTTAGTCGTTAAGTCGTGTCCGACTCTTCGTGACCCCATGGACCAGAGCACGCCAGGCCCTCCTGTCTTCCACTGCCTCCCGGAGTTGGGTCAAATTCATGTTGGTAGCTTCGATGACACTGTCCAACCATCTCGTCTTCTGTTGTCCCCTTCTCCTCTTGCCCTCACATTTTCCCAACATCAGGGTCTTTTCCAAGGAGTCTTCTCTTCTCATGAGATGGCCAAAGTATTGGAGCCTCAGCTTCAGGATCTGTCCTTCCAGCGAGCACTCCGGGTTGATTTCCTTCAGAATGGATAGGTTTGTTCTCTTTGCAGTCCAGGGGACTCTCAGGAGTCTCCTCCAGCACCACAAGCTTCCATGCAAAACCATTTTATTAGGGAGGCATTTAGCTTGGCTGTTGGCAAGCTGTGTTCTTACGCTTTACAGGATTACAACCATTTATGAAGCCCATCCTCTGTACTTATCGACATTTCTGCTAACAATTCTGGGAGATATTTCATATTAGCTGTCAAGGATGCAGACTGAGGGCAAGAGACATGGCAGTTGCTGATTTGAATCTAGATCACTCAGACCCAAACTGGCTTTCTATACCTGCTTGTTATGTATTACGTGCTATGAAGGAAATAGCATCTTTCTTCTTCTTTCTTTCTTTCTTTCTTTCTTTCTTTCTTTCTTTCTTTCTTTCTTTCTTTCTTTCTTTCTTTCTTTCTTTCTTTCTAATCCTGTATTCAAGCATCAATAGTTAGGAATATTTGGACATTTTTTTCTTTATTTGTTAATCAACACCTTTTGGAAATTCTTTAATATATACAACTTCAGAAGCTCTGTTCAGATACATTTTCTAAGATTCTTTATAAAGTATCTCCTCTATCCTGCCTCATCCTGGTTATCTGCTGAGATCAAAATACGTGAAACAAGAGTAAAAAGTAAGCCCATCAGAAATGAAAGAATAACTGATTACATGAATAGGAAAAAAGTTAATAACACCACCAAAGAGCAGTGGGATGTCTAATAAGCTACTTACAAAACCATGGTTTTTAATATTAGGTTTGGATGCATTAGAGACATCAAAATACATGAGTAGTTCTGAACAAAATTATTCTGAAGAACTGCAATGCTTTGCAGTGTTAAAAACTGAGTATTGTTAACTTTATTCATGTGTGCTGCTAGCTACTCTGGCTCAGATTTATCACTTCCAGGCTCAGTTCAAAGTGCTGCTTTTGACCTTTTAAAGCCCTTCACAGTTTTCAACTGCTTGTTTCCACTTATAAAAATATCTTTTTCAAAAGAAAGAAATTTCTGCACTCAGATCTTGTCTACATGAGTGAAAAAGTATAGCCCTGTTCAGGCATTCTTCAGCTTGCTTTATTCAGGACATGAGCAGTGGAGAGCCTAGGCCTGTCTTTCTGTGTCACTGCTTTCTTCATATGGAAACCTCAATCTCTGCTTGCATGGAAGCTTTCAAAGGACTCCTGAAAAAGGGACCTGTAAACTCAAAAGATCATGCGCCCCTGGAAAGCCACCACACTAATAGGAACTTCATCTGTTAAACATACTGCTTTCCACATGAGGAAGGTGAGAACAGACAGGGCAGAGCTAGGTGGTCGGTCCTCTTTTCACATTTTTTTTCTATTTGTCTTATTTATAGGTCAGGCTGGCTGGATAGCTTAGTGAGTTAGGTATCTGCTTGCGGAACCAGATGTTGGGGATTTGATTCCACACTGTGCCTCCTTTGGATAGGGGCAACCTGGCCTTGGGCAAGCTGCATAGGTCAGGGTGCACCCAGAAGAAGCGAACAGTAAACGACTTTTGAGTGCTCGCTACCTAGGAAACCCTGAAAAGGGCCACCATAAGTCAGAATTGATCTGATGGCACATGATGATGATAGGCCACCTTTCTCCAAATAAGGGCACTAAAGGCAGCTCACAGTGTTGAAAAAAGTAGAATTAAAAATACAAAAAATTATATGTTAAACTATAGTAGCAATTAAAATACATTAAATAATTTAAGATATTTAAAATTTTAAAAACACAACTAAAAATAGTATTTAGGGACTCAGTTATGATTGTTAAAAGCCTACCTGAAGTGGTGGGTCTTCAACTGTCAGGGGAAAGATAAAACCTAGCATCCTGAGGGAGAGCATTCCACAACCTGGGAGCTGCCAGAGAGAAGACCCTCTCTCATGTCCCCATCAAATGTGTCTGTGCAAGTGAACAATGCCTGATTAGAACTTAGAATTGTGCACAGAAGAGTCAATAGCCAATACTATAGAAATATATGGAATGTTCTGTGTTTCCACAAAGCATTTCATTTTGTCTGTGAAAGGAATTGTCAACTCCAAATGTGTCCATTACATGTTAGAATGCACACTGAGCATTTGTTCAGCTTCCCTTGCACCCGTGATATTGGCACTGCATTCTAATGTCCACACAATGTAGGGCTCACACTAGTTTCAACAGAGTAAAAAATAGGGCACAACCCTGTTGCTTTCCAGATTTTTTTGTGTTTTTTTTTTTTTACACTACTGCCAAGCGGTAGCATATTTTTGCTCTGTTTTCCTCCAGTGTTGGATCTGCTCATATGGACCCTAGTACTGTATTATACTCCTTTGGGAGGGCACCATTTGAAGATATTTCTGTATGGGCATTTTTCTGCTGGCCAGTTTCAGTCCCTTTGTCATGACAGCAGACTCATCTGTGTCATAAGGCAACGATAGATTTCCTAATGTATATGTTACATGCTTGCAACAGGCATACCTGATAGGTATGGAAAGAGTTAACATCCAAAGGTAGTTTGTGGTATCAGTAATGATGCTACTGATGACTGTCAGCTCTCAGCCAATCAGGCTGATTGAGAGATTTTTAAATTACTAGCAAGAGTGTCTTTAGTCTCTCTCCTGGGCCTTCCTCTTTCCAGCTAGACACAAGACGGTGGTGAGTAGAGATGGGCACAAACTCAGAAAACAATGGTTCATGATAGTTCATGGTTTGTTGCTATTTATGAATCATGAACTTTTGCTAACTTTCCAACAAAACAAAACATTTAGTGTGATTAGGGATTTCCAGGAGCAGTAGAATGGCCCCTGCATGAGTTAAAGTTGCTCATCATTAGGTGGACTGGGAAGGGATTGGAATGGGGGCAGAAGTGGGAAGAGGACAGAAGCGACTAACAGACTCGCTAACTAAGCGTCTTCTAATGCTGGCTGCTGCAAAAGTGAAACCATCAGGTGAGCTGCCGAGAGTGTGACTCCTATATCCAGCTACTCCCAGAGAGTGGACTTGGAGCTTTGTGGTTGGCTGCCTAACTTGACAATCAGCCCTACACAAAGTTTTCTCTAGGTCCACCCCAGTTTTGCCTAGAGAATTGATTGAGTGGTGCCAGACTGCCTGGCCTGGGATGGCACACGTCCAAACGAAGGGTACGAATCACCAGTGCTGATAATAGTTTGGTGCTTTGTTTTCTTCTGGGAAGGCACATTCCTCCAAAATGCCTTGAAGCAAACCATGAAACTGCCCAATTCATGGGTTATTTTGCTTCGTGGTTCATTTCTAGTGGTGAGAAACAACTAGCTACTGTGAATAGAATCAGGGCTTTGAAAAGCTAATTGCTTCAGGGATTATGATTCTGTTTGGTTGTGGTGATTATACATCCTTGCACCATTTTTGCATTTTTAAAATTTAAAGTTGTCTCTGTGATTTTTCTATTTTGCAGTAACCTGAATGTGTTGCACTCTTTTCTTTGAAGATGTAATGAATTTTAGTTCCTTCTTAGAAATGATCTAATCTGTCCATCTCCTTCTATTTGGTTCATGTTTCAGAGAGTTCCTCAGTTAAGGAAAGGGGAGACAAGCCACTGAGCTTGTAAAATAAGCCACCTGGCTTTGGAATCTTATCATGTGAAATCTGGGCGGTGAACTGTGTTACACCCACTTAGACTTAATTGGTTAACACCTTGGAAGTGTCATAAAGAAGATGGTCCAAAAGCATGTAGAAAAATGGTTGTTCATGTATGTGAAGAGTTTGTTCGCTTGTGGGGGGATGTTGTGGAATGTGAGAGGAGAGAGGTTTGCTTTGTGAAGAAGAGGGGAGAGAAATAGCCCAGCTTCTAGGTGCGAACATGTAGTCAGAGCAAAGATGATTACTTAGCATAGATTTAGTTGTTCTTATTTTACTTGGAAATAGTAGATTTATTTGATCATTGTAATAGATGGATATGTCAATGCTTATGCCTTTTAAAGCTACAACTGTATTCTAATGAAACTACTTTATTTTCTTAATAAAACAAATATAATTCTTCAACAGAGGACTGGTCTTTTGAAACAGCAGTACTTACATCTAAATCCAGTGTGAGGATTTGAGAAGGTCACTAAGTTGCTACTGGAAATTGAGAGGTCCTACCTGGCAAGGCTGTTGTGCTATTTAAGGAAGCACATAGTCAGTGGTTTATTGCTTTGAAAGTAAACAAAGGTTACTTTTAGGATCAGGCTTGTCCATGGGGCTTGTACTACGCACTTCTGAGGCCTAAAGGACCTACCTCAGGCAATACAGGTGGTAGTTTTGTGCCCACAGTGACTCCCTGACCCACGATCATCATCTCTTTAGGGAGAGTGATCGGCACAGTCTTGTTTGTCTTTCCCCCTTTTCGTTTATTGTACTTCCACGATCCAGAGAAAGGGACAGCCTTCACAACTGGGAAATAAGCTTTACACCCTCAATGCCCCAAGAATGGAGAAAACATGGTAAGAAGGTGAAAGTGATTGAAGTACATGGGGAGAGGACAGAGAAGACAGAGAAAAGGGAGAGCACTCTATGTTGGGAGTGAGATCTGAAGGAGCAATTCCAGATGCTTTCAGATAGGCAATGCCAGGACAACTCAGTGTGCCTCAGTACATCCAGCAACAAATACTTTTTTCCATGGGTGGTTGCAAGTACTGAGGCAATTTACTCAAATCCTGGGGTTGTCACCAGATTTGCTGGGCTCAAAACCCCCCTCTAGGGTGTTTCATACAATTAAAATAAGAGTTCTGGATATAGAGGGGCAAACTCTCCGTAGCGCTGCCCAAAGAGTCTGTTCCCCACTCTATTTTCACCTGCCCCTCTCTCATGGCAGTAGACCGAACTATCTCTATCATTTAGAACAGCCACAAGATCGATGGGCATTTACCCTTGCCAGGTGCAATATAGTACCATCGAGCTTAGCGCAGGGCAGGTATATGGGTTTACCTATAGAACTGAGAGTCTGTCCGTGTGGCCAGGGAAAGGTTGAATCCCTGCAGCATATGTTATTCTACTGTATTTTGTATAAGGACATTCGCCTGTCTTATTTGAGCTCTTTCCTCTCCTCCCACTCTGGATGGGATGATCTGAGAAAAATTCAACATCTTCTAAGTGGCACCATTAAGGAACTTACCCTGACAACTGCTAGGTACATCTATTTCATCATACAGAGACGTCGTAGCGCGCTTTCGCAGAATGCCGAGCCCTAAATATGCATTTGGCTGTTCCCCGCCACCTGTTAGCCATTGAACATTTTAGCTGTATTTTAGTGTGTTTTAATTTGAACAGTATGCCAATAAAGGTTTCTGTCTGTCTGTCTGTCTGTCAAATCTGCAATAAAAAAAGACCCAAAAGAACTCCAGAATGACGAGAGACAACACCCCTATATGGATGAGCCCTTAATCACACATCGTGGAAATACCTTGTTTCCAATTGGTAGAAACAAAACAAGTTCCTCCACCCCACAATACCCTCCCAAACAAATACAGTGGACCCTCGACTTACGGAATTAATCCGTATTGGAATGGTGTCTGCAGGTTGAAAAGTCTGTAGGTCGAGGCGCCATTGACCTACAATGCATTGAAAACCGATTAATCCGTAACCGTCCGTTTTTGGTCCATTTTGTTTGATTTTCCAGTCTGTAGGTCAATTCTCCGGCCGCAAGTCGAACCTAAATTTTGCGGCCAGAGAAGTCTGTAACTCGAAAAGTCTGCAGGTCGAGCCGTCTGTAAGTTGAGGGTCCACTGTAGCTTGCTCCCCTCCCACACATCCTACTGGACCGTCTCGCATATCAGCAGAACTGACATGTCACGTAACAGCATGTGCAAGAGTAGGCCCAGCAGCCAGGGTTGGGTCCCACTCTCCACATACTGCACCCCCACCCAAAGAATTTTGAAGTCCAAATTATAAGTGGCCAGATATTGTTTTTTACGATGAGGGAAACCCCTCCCCCCCCCCAAAAAAAAGCACCCAAGATATATGCACAGTAAAGCAAGGACCAGTACCTGGCTTTAGATGAGAACAATTGTTATTTTAAGAGTTATATGATTTTCACCAAGGGGGTAGGAGGGTCCAAGAGCTGCAAACACTGGCAAAGAGCTGCATGCTTACGTTTTGCCCACCTCAATATATAGCAGCTTGTCAGTATTGAAGAAAAAGGTAAAAGGACAGTCTTGCAAAGAGCATGGGATACAATTTGAGAAAAATCAAAGTATGTGAGTCAGTGGACAGTTGCCCAGCCACCAGTATTTCTGCTCCCATTTGACCGTGCTTTGAGAGTACCTGTACACCTGGCCAACAACTGAGCCATTATTCTCAACAACTAAATGACTTGGTTGCTCTTTGCTTGTTTAGAACAATAATGTTTGCCATATGCTTATTTAAAAAGAGATTATTTAACTTGTACCAGCTCAGTTGCTATGGTTTTTCTGATATTAGAAAAGGCATCTGAAAGAAATGCTATTGAAAGAGGAAGGTTTTCCATAATACAGTCTCAAATGTACCCAAGAGTGGGCTTTCCTGTGAACTTTGCCACCCTCTTCAGCACCTGAAATCTTAAAACAGTGCTTGTAGCAAGAGATCAGCAGTGGGTTATAGCTATAAACTATTCAAACATTTGTATATCCATGACCTAAAAGTGTTTCTTTTTATATTCTTTGACTTGTTATAGCAGTCTGCTTTGTAATTCTGTCTCAAGTAATCCCAGCTGATACCAGACAGTGCATTTTAACAAAAGCAATATTTTAAAAGAATTTTTGAACAACTGTATAGAAAACAAGGACTAGAATATATATTCTCTTTTACTTTGGCACGGGCATGAATCTTCCAGTTGTAAGAACCTAGTGACTTGTATGTGAATGGATTCCATTATGGCACATGATAGTAATGTTTCTTTCCTCCCCAAAGCTTGGGATGTGCACATGAATGGACATGAAACTTGGGCACCAAGATAATACAAGACTGGCTGAGGGCTGATTGATCTCTTATTTCTAGCCTCTCCTGCTACATGGCGTATCCTGACAGTCGATGTGGCATAGAGTGTTAGTCTAAGAGTGAGAAGACCTATATTCAGATCCTGACTTGGCCACAAAATTCACAATGTGACTTTGGTCTAGTCACACACTCTCCAGTCAGCTCATGAGTTTGTATATCCATGACCTTAAAGTGTTCATAGGTACCCGGTGTGGTGCAGGAGATAAGTAATGGACTAGGTAGGACTCAGGAAACCTAGGTTTGATTCCCCAGCGGTGTCCTATAAACTAACTAGGGGATGGAACTGGTAAAACTACTCCTTAAATACCTCATTTCCCTTGAAAACCCTTTTAGGGTCACTATAAGTCATTTCTGACTTGACAGAATGTAACAACAACACAAGTGTTTATGGGTTTACTCAGAGACTACAATGAAGAAAAGAAAAGCCATTATATTATCTTGAGAGAAAAGGCACGATAGAAATGCTATATGGTAATATATATAATTTTCCTTTTCCTCACTGTAGTCTCACATCAAACCATGAACACACTGAGATCATGGATACACAAATCCATGAGGTGACTGGCAACTGTGTGAAACCCTGAGAGAGTGTGTGACTGAACTAAAATCACCTTGTGAACTTTGTGGCCAGATCAGGATCCTAATCGAGGTCTCATTCTTAGTCTAACACTCTAATAATTGCTACACCATGCTGTCAAAATATTCCATGGAGCAAGAGAGGCTAGAAATATGAGACAGACAGACAGAGATGAAAGGGAGGTAGTAATAGGGAAGCAATAGAGCAGGGAAGCAATAGAGTTCCCATGGGATCCCGTCAAGAATGGCACAACATTCTCATGTAGGGAAAATCATGCCATAATATCTAACCTGAGCCTTCTCACTGAAATCCAACTGATGCCAATTGCTTCTACTGTAAAGTTCTTTTAGATTATAAAGGCTGAAAGCTACAATTTATAAATAGGGTATAATTCAAGCATAGTAAAGGCATGCTGGAGTCAGCGGAGAAAACAGTTGTGGCCTTGGTTTATACTTGTCGGTGGGTGTTTTTATCCTTTTTTCCTTTTCAAAGGGCCCTTGCCCTATGGGCTTGATACGATGGTGCTTGTGTGCTCTCAAGAACAAATCACAAACATAGGTTTGACATGTGTATAGAATTCCACACAGTAAAAGCCAGGTCTCCGCAGCTCTTACTCTGTCTTGCTGCTTCTGCTGTTGTGTTTATTTATCTGCTCCTTCACTGATAGGTAGGTAGTGGATTGGCAGTGTTGCAGAATAGATGAAAGCCTATTTCTCAAATTGGATTAATATCGGCTTCTCTCCCCACTTTCAAGCAACCTTCAATTTGTAAAATTGAGTCCTTGATCATGTTCTTTAGAGCATGGCCTGGAGATAGCAGATTTCCAAGTACTCTCACTCTCTCTCTCACACACACACACACACACACATACACATACCTTCTCCTGTGAGCCTTTCCATCATCACAAAAAAAATTCTACTGAACTTTATTCTTTCAGAAGGAGAAACAACATTCATTTATATGGCAATCCTATATATGTGTCTTCAGAAGTAAAGCCTATTGAGGTCAATGGGGTCGCTCCCAAGTAGGGGACTGGAGGATTGTGTGTGTGTAGATGCAGGCTACATATCATATTTAATACACTGAAATATAATCACTATATTTATTACACACACACATAATAAATATTTGCTAGATAGATACAGGTAATAAATATTATGAGGTAGCATAATATTATATTCTTTATCCTGATTACACACTTCTGACATGGGCTACAAGGACCATTTTGCCAACAGAACACAGGAAGCTAGCTTCTACTGAATCCAGCCATTAGTCCATCTAACCCAGTACTGGCAGCTCTGACTGGGAGCAGCTCTTCCTAGTTTCAGGCAGGATTCTTTTCTAGCCCTACTTGGAGATCCCTGGTACTTCCTGCTCAGCTTTGGAATCAAGCAAAATTCAGGACAGTTTTTTTGAGGACCACCTGGTCACACTTTTGTTATCTGCTATCAAGTTGCTCTTGACTTGTGGTGACCCTATGAACGAATTATATGTCATCAAGTCAGTTTTGAATTATGGTGATCCTTTTCAGGGCTTTCCAAATATGAAATACTCAGAAGTGGTTTCCCATTCCATTTCATGATCCAGGACCATACAGCTTGCCTAAGCCTAGACAGACTGGCTATCCTCTTGGGAGACACAGTGGGAAATTGAACTCTGAACTTCTGGCTCTGCAGCCAGATACCTAACTCACTGAGTTTTCCAGTCAGCTACCCTAATGACATCCAGATAGCTTTATCATTAACGGTCATGATCAGGTCTTGCAAACTCAAGACTCTTTCTTTTATTGATTCAATCCTCTTCATTTTCAGTCTTCCTCTTTTCCTGGTGCCTTCCACTTTCTCAGCATCATTGTCTTCTCATGATGTGTTCACAGTATGATAGCCTCAGTTTTCTCATTTTTATTTCTAGAGAGAGTTTAGCCTTAACTTGATCTAGCACCTACTTAGTTGTACTTCTGATGATCTGTGATATCCATAAATCTCTCCTTCAACACCATATTTCGAATGAATATTTTTTCCTGCCAACTTTCTTCATTGACCCATACATATTAAAGTAAAATTATTATAGAGTATAGATGAACTTGGTTTTGATCTTCAGTGACATATTCTTACTCTTAAGCATTTTTTCCAATGCTTTCATAGCTGCTGATTCAAGTCTCAGGTTTCTTTGATTTCTTGACAGCAGTCTCTATTTAGATTGATGTCTGAACCAAGATACAGAATTTTTTTAAACTGTGTCAAATTATATACCACCCCATACTGCAGACTCTGAGTGGTTCACAACATAATCATAATAAATCACATACGGAGAGTCTTCAACAGTTGTTTATTTGAATGCACCCACGTGTATAAAGATTTCACTTCCTATGAGAAATTTGCCATTATTAGGATTGCCAGTTCTCAAGACTCTGGCTGAAGTCTCAGGGAATTGCTGTACTTCTCCAGGTTTCCAGAAATCGAAGGGCAAGAAGCAGTGACGGAGGACAACATTTAATTTCATCATGTGTGGTGGCTTTAATGCCTCAATACCCATCCCGTCCCCCTTTTCCACCTGCTGCCAGGACTCACTGGCTTAACACAAAAGCATTTGTATGTGTGTTCCGCATATAATATTTGTTTATGAGGTGGGGCAGGAAATCTGCATTGTCTAACATGGTTGCTTCAATTTAAAAGAAATGCCCTATCTTGTGAGGTTGGTGTTACTACTTGACGTTTGCAGAAAGCCTACATTCCATCCTGCATTTCCATAGAGACTGTAGAATCATATAACTCTACAATACAGAAGCAGTGATCTCAGAGGGGATGATGGGCATTTTTTTCAGATTTAGCAGCATCCTGAGGGTCATATCCCCGAAAGGGAAGGGGATCAAAGGGACTGTTTTGCATACTGACATTGTTATTATATTTAAAATGATGGAGTGATTATGTCCTATAAATGCTGGCTGGGAGGATTCTGGAAGTTGCAGTCCAAAGAAGTCATGTTTCCAAGCTCTGTCCTAGGGTATTTTGGGAAAGGGTGCTGGTTACTACCATGTAGCACAGTGTGTCTTTGGAAAAGCCCTGGGACATTCATCTGAAAGGTCACCATAAACATGTGTTTCAACCCAGGCATCTTTATCACCGCTATTGTTCAGCATCTAAAAACAACCTGAAAGATGTTTAGGTTCTGTTTCACGACCATGGAGGAAATTATCCAAAGTGTTTTGTTTTAACTTCTGGTATTCAGCACCCCAACATCTATGTATAATTAGCTATACAGTGGTGCCTTGACTTACGAACGCCCCGACGTACGAACATTTCGACTTACGAACAGCTCCGTTCGCAAAATTTTGCTTTGACTTGCGAACGGAGCTTTGACTTACGAACAAAAAAAAAACGTGGGGAAAGCGGGAAATGGACTTTGGACTGCCTGGTACTGTAATTTTAAAATGTAAAAATTGGTTTAAAAGGTGCTTGGTTTGGTTTAAAGCTGCTTGGTTTTAAAGGTGTTCTGTTTAAAAGGTGTTCGTTCCCTCCCTCCCTCCTTTCCTGCCCTTTTTTTTAACCTAAGTCATTTTAGGTTAAAAAAAAAATTCTCCCCCTAGTGGTAGAGGACGGATTAACCGGTTTTGCATTAGTTCCTATGGAAAATGCTGATTTGACTTACAAACGTTTTGACTTACGAACATCTTCTGGGACGGATTAAGTTTGTAAGTCAAGGCACCACTGTAATGAGTTAAACACTGAAGTAGTCTCAAAGACAAAAGTTCATGTGCATCTCATAAGATTTGAGTTCAAGCTGGGAAAACTGTAAAACTCTCTTTCTCACACACACACAGAGAGAGAGAGAGAGAGAGAGGTGGGGGAGAGGGAGAAGAAATGTTACCAAGGTCAGATTCAAAATCAGTTTCAATTTGGGCATTTTTATGTTTAATGTAATACCAACATTTGTGAACGTTATAGAATAAAAACACACCTGGAAAGAAGTGTTTACATCAACTAGAAAGAAGTCTCTCAGTTGTGTCTTAAACCAGATTCTCAGCTTTTCACAGCATCTGGGTGCTCAGGAGCCGGACCTGCTGCAAGAGAGAGAGAAAGAGAGTTCAGAGATAAACAGAGATCATGCCAATTTGGAACTATAATGGACCTCTTTGATTCTATTACATGCATGAAAGACTTCCTGGTGTACCCCAGCAGAAATTTTCTTTGAAATGAGTGTCAAGGACTATGGAGAGATTGATCATTTATCTGAAATAATGTTATTTTTCTGGTTTATTCTGTTTGTGCAACCACTGGAAAAACATTTCCTTTCTTGACAGAAGCATCTGGCGAGGCTTATCAGCCTAAGGAGAAAAAAAATCTTCTGCTACAATAAATGGGTTCCTTATTAAAAAAATTTAACTGGTTATGCTAAATACTACATTGCACATTAAGTGCCTCCTAAAAGCCTCATTGTTATAAGTTTTTTCTATGTTCTTCAGGGCTGAAGGCTCCAGTGTTTTGATTTGTTTTTGAGTAGGGACAGAGAAAGGATGGGCTATTGCTCCAGAAAAGAGGAACACTAACCCTTTCTGAACTCTACTCTGCACAGGGTCTCATCATGTTCAATAGCCTTTACTAGGAAGATGCAAGCTTCTCATTTCTTCCCAGTGGATGCTTTAAATTGGACCTCTAAAGGCGCATTGTCAATGCTGGCCTATAGACTTCAAAACAGTGTCCATACTGGAATCTTATCTACCACTGATTTTAAATCAGAAATTTTCAACCTGTGGGATTTATCCCTCCCCCAGGGAAGTATGAGATATGCTGTGAGTAGTTTGGAAAAATATATTCAGTATTATAACTTTTTATTTGAAAGATGGGAGGAAACGATTACACTTACTGCTTTATTACTGTGCACGTTGTTCTGTGGCATAGAGTAGTGCACCTATTATCTTCCCTTTATCTCTGTTTTTGAGTTACTGGTGCAGCGTAGGGCTGCTCTGCACCTACTCAGTGCCCTCTCCCATCTACCACTCACCTGGTAGATGACCCTGATGTTCCCCCAAATGTGTTCTCGATTTACAAATGCTGTTACTTATTTCAAAAATAAGATTATCAGGGCAGGCAGGTTTGAAGGAGGCATGAGGTTTTCACTGTATTTTAATCAAAAGGGGAGCATTAGTTTGGAAAGACTGAGAAACACTATGCCCACAAAGATGTATCAATTATAGGGGGTTTGAACAGCCTCGGATTAACCGTTAAGCAAAATAAGCACGTGTTTAGGATATCAACAAGGGAAGGGGCACCACAGAGGTTTTTTCAGTGCTGAATTTTCCATGGACCTTGGTGCAAATGGTGCACCCTCCTTAACAAACCACATCCATCCATCCCTCACCATCAGCTCTCTCCCTCCCTCCCTCAGGAGCACTAAGAAACTACCTCCTTACCTAAAGTAATTGAGTATGTACCAGTAAAAACTAAAAAGTAAAAGGTCTCACCTAGCGAGAAAACTAATGCTTTGAGTGAAATGATCACTCATCATCATCATCATCGCTTGGTGGGTTTTGTTTATTTATTTATTTATTTTTACTTCTGTATTTTGGGAGGCTGGGTAGGGATAAGGATAAAAAGAGCTGTTGGTCTTTTAGACCCATGGCCTCTGCACTACATGTGCGAACCAAAGAAAGAACAGCCACTGTTAAAAACGCCCCCAAAGAGATTTTAAGCTCTTGTTTGAGCTTCTCACTTTATAGATTCTGACAAAATCTGTCTAAATTAATCAAAGTGTGAAAGCGCAAGATCTGGCTGGAAGCCGGTAATTTGATTGTACATATGATTTTGTTCACAATATGTAGTTCTTTTTTGCCACATGCTACACAATTAAATTACTGTCTTTTCATGCATATAATGTATGTGTTATACAGGTTGTTTTAGGTCATGGGACCCACCTCGCGTTATATTCATAGGGCATCATAATCTTTTCAGTGCTTAGGGCCTCTCAAGGTATTAATCTGGCCCTGGCTTTGAATTAGGCACAAACTCTTATGCTGGCAGAAATCTTCTTTGGTCAACAGAAACACCTTTTTTCCTACAAAGTCCTCTCCTGCAGGCAGATCTCAGAGATCTGCCGACAGCGTAATCTTCTGAACTAGTCTGCTACCAAAAAAGCCAAAAAGTGGGTAAAGAAGGGACATGAGGGATGAGGTGGGCTTAGTCATACACAAGAAGTGTTAACAAAATATGTACAATTGCCAGAGAACAGGGCTAGTGTTAGTGTAGTGTTGCAAGATTTTTCTAAAATGGTCCTGTGGACATTCGGTCTACCACCTTCCACAAAACACTGAACAAGAATAAGAACACTAGCTGGGCAGGAAAACTTGCCAAGTTTCGGTTTTGGAATGCACACAACTTATACGCTAATGCAACAAACTTGTATGTACACTGAAATCACCAAATAAAGGTTTTAATCAGCAGCAATCTGATATCATCCCCATTGCACATGTGGGGTTGCAGTACAGGATTTCAGCCAATGTATTATACTCATTCAGTGCCAAATGATGTTTTCTGACATATTTTTTCCAGTTCTGAGAAATATCTCTCCTCAAAAATCTTTTATACAGACACAAATCCTTTAAGATTCTAACATAAGATTACTGAGGTATCAGATTAAGATTTCATTATACATTACCCTCTCAAATTTATTAAACTTGATTCTCTCCCTCTGTGACTTTCTCATTAGCTTAATTATATTCTTTGTCCTGACAAATGATTTTAGCAATTGTTCTTATAGAATTTCACTCTTCTAATGAGTAGACATAATTTAATTTCTAGCCTAAATGTATTCATGCCCATGCTTATATTCTTTTGTGTTTGTAAGGTACATTCTTTTCTTTTTCTCTCATTTTTTCTTCATTTTCCTTTTGCTTGACATTCTTTGGAAACCTGGGCCCTAAGTGAACATAACTGCATCATCATCATCATCACAACAACAACAACAATAATAATAATACTAAAAAGTCTCAGAGAAAAATTAGACAAGTGAAGTCATCACCAATAGCAATCTTGACAATAAGAATGCTCCATCTCCATCTGTCACACAACAGTCTTTTTTTCCCCTTTTGGAGCATTAAGTTTTAATTCAGGAAGTGTGTTGTATTCATTGATTGACTTAAGAGGACTCTGGCAATAGCTTTAAACTCCACAAACTGTTTTGAAGCTAAAACATACCTGTCAATGAATTGAGTTTCATGCCCTGGTTTCGTTGAGAAGTGCCTTGTTTTTGCCTTTGCGTAGAATCTCATGAAATTTAATATAATTGTCAATCTGATCAAGGGAGACAGAGAGAGCAGTTTATTCATAAACGGTAGAAACTAGAGCCTCTTGTCAGTCTACAAAGAGTAGGGCATGTTGAGAACAGCATGGTGCCTACTTTAATGTGGAGGCTCTAAACACAAGAAGATATGATTTAAAAAATCAGAAAAGGTGTCTATATTATACTCAGAAAACCACAATTATAGATACTGTAATTTTCCAAATGAAAACTTTTATTTTATTTAACATAAAGCAATTTATTTTTTAGTTCTATTGGCAGATTCTTTTTAAAAAAGGTAATAAATCATTTGTTCAAAGATATGCTTGAGATCTACAGACATTCTCAAAAATGTTACTGTACTTTGAATTTTCCTTTTTGCACCAGATCCAGCAATAACTGCAAAAAGCACTATCATCATACATTTATTTTAACATGGAAATCTTCTTCCATGGAATTCAATGCCCCTCTCACTGCGCAGGTACTCTAAGGGGGTATTCAATTGTCTGTAGAAATCTGGGCCATATTTCTTAATTTGTAGCCTGTGTATGTTCTGTGCCCAGGATGCCAAATATATGAAGGGGTTCTTGAGAACTAAAATAAGCTCTGGCTCCTGTTTATTTATTTTGTCCATTATCTTATTAGCTATATTTATATTCATCTTTTCTCCAGTGAACTCAAATCCATGTGCATGACTTTCTTCCTGCTCCACAAATTATCCACACAAAAGCCCTCTGACATAGGTTGGGGGTTTGTCCCAAGCTTACCCAGTTAAGTTTCATGGGTCACTGGGGATTTGAACCTGGCCCCAGACACAGATCTGCATGCAAACCAAGACTGTCAGCTTTAAAAGCCTGGGAATGCTGGGCTCCCACCATGAGATAGACCATGTACCTATTAACATTATAGTCATGATAGCCATCCGTAATGAGTAGCTTTCATTGGAGAAATAAAATGCTACATGGTTTTTTTTAAAGAAAGTCAAATTTATGCAATAGTTTAAAGGAAAAGGTATCTTTTTTGGCCATTTAGGACCCAAAGGCGGAGGGGGGTGTCACACTGATGAAGAGAGATCCAAAATGCTCTGAGATAATTTTGCAAGTCATCATTTAGAAGAAATTGTAGAACAATTAAAATTTTGATTTTAAAAATCTACTTTTTAGATTTTATTTCTGGACTAAAACATTCACAGATATCATCAATTGCTTAATGTTCTTTTCCCTAATTCCGTCTATTGTCTGATCGCACTGTCCTCTATTGAAGCATGAGACATGGCCATCCTAATCCTGGCTGAAGCTGCTGAAAATAAGATATACAGTATTATGTGTCTGCAGCCATTAAATATAATGTCTAGTCTGGCTTTCACACACTTAATTTGAATAGTATATGTCTGTATGCATGTATGTATGTATGTACGTACGTATGTTTTATAGTACCTGTTTTTAGAAAAGGTCATTGTCCTGTGATGAAATAAATATTTCAGTGTTAAAAGCATACACAGTGGCAGTGGGTTGCCTCGCCCACATGCACCGAACCAATAATAACTAATGAATGCAGCAGAGAAAGTATTGAAAGCTGAGCTATTGCTGATCAGAATGTTCCACCATGATTATGTGGGATCACAGACTTTGCTGTTGTGCGACATGGAGGGTTTTCTTCATGGAGATCAGTGTTTGCACCACAGCAGTGTTTACTCAAGCAACACAATCCTGCATGACTCCTCTGGCAGAAGTTTGGTGAAAGCTCAGGAGGACAGAGGGCCCTGAGGTTGCTTTCTGCTGCAGAGCTGCAATGGTGGCCATTAGGAAGATATCATTTTCTCTCAGTTTTCGCACCTGGAAAAATTGAGTTTGCAATGCTTTAAGGCAGCAATTTAATATCTTAAGTGGCATTGTCATTAAAACACTAAGCAAAATAATAATTCTGCCTAATTAGATTTTTAAAAATATTAGCAATTAAGCAAAAAGCTGTATTTCTTATAGGATGCAATTAAGAACCAAAGGATTGTATTTAAATACAACAGAAGACAGGAAGAATGAATAATTTTCACAAATATTGAGCAATAATTCTTTATCTGTTCTTTGAAACACCTGGTGTTCATTCTTCTGTGAACATCTATTTCAGGTAAACAATAGGATTCATCTCTACAACTGCTGTTGTTTGAATGGCTTAATTTAATTTTACTATTTATTTTATTTTATTTATTTCACTATGCTTTAATTCAGGCCCTGTTTTCAGTATCAGTCTCCAGGTGTAGAACATGTATCATAGGAATGTAAATCCTTGTCCTCATGGCATAAAAGGAGAACTAACAAAAAAATCTTCTCAATATGATTCTCATGGTGGAATTTTTAAAGGAAAAAAACATTTATTCATTTATTCATTCGATTCATTCATTCTGTGGTATCAAAGAGATGTTACGTATTTTTGAGTCTTGTTTTCCACACATATCTTGGTGGGTTTTTTGTTTAAGAGACCTTAACTGAAATTAAAAGACTGAAATAAACAAACATCCAACAAAATACTACTGACTTCTTTAGCTACATGAACTTTGAAGACAGATAATTTTTGAGTCATCAGTTCTCAGTCCAAGGTATTCCTTCTGCAAGATCAGACAAGGAATGAGACATTCTTCACTGCTAAATCCAGAATGTATGCATAATTTGTATTTCTGTCTGCAAAGAAAGAGAGGCAAGGATGGAATCAATATCAGATTTTTCAGTAGTTGTTTAGGCAGCAGCTCATTTCGAATGTCACAGGAGTAGTAGGGGTTCTATAGTAGGGGGTGTGAAGAAGTCCCCCAATCCACTCTGAGCATGATGATCAGGACAACCTACCCTGGACCCTTTAGAAGGCATGCTGTTTCTCTCCATCCCTCGTTCTGACATTGACCATGGGTTTCTTGATCTCCATTTTAAAAACCCACCTCTCCTTTGTGTGGAGAGAAACATGAAGACAGCACACACACTTCACTGAAATTGTGTTTCTTCACATTTCAGAATTTACAAACTAGGCCAGTGATATGTAAAGTTACACTTTCACTCTCCTTGGGCCAAAGTAAGCAACTCTAGAACAAGCAGCCAGTATAGAATTCCTTCTACTTTAGTTTGCCTTTCACAATTGTACATGAATATACCAGGTAACAGCTAGATTTTCAAATATAAACATGATTTCTTTTTAAAAAGCATGCTAGTCTGCAGACACAGGGCAAAATGTTTAGAATAAAACTGATATGAAGTCTGTTGAAGGCTGTCGCTAAAATTCATTAGAACAAAATACATTAGAGATGAAATCAGTGTGGCGACATCATAAGTGAATATGAATGAATCACAAAAAGAGACGTGATTAATACGGTAAAAGAGACACAGCTCCTTCTCCTACATCCATCTTTTGAGATGAATTATTATGCCCAAGAAGAGCAAACTCTGAGAACCATTAAAGGGTGAACAGAGAGAAAACCCATTTGGTGTCTTATGGGCCACCTCCTGTTTTTTTAATAATGTTCAGCAACAAAGGGGAACAAATCTTCCCCTCTCTTCTCTGTAAGATCCATTTTCTCTGATTAATTCCACATGTTTTATAGAACTCAGCCTTTAAAAAAAGCAACAACTGTTCCATTAAATTCTGAGCTGAATACTGATGGGGCATTATCCAAATAAAAGCTTGATGGTTTCATTGACAAGGTTAGCTAGGCCAGGTTGTGGCATGCTAAGCCTTTCAGCATTGTATATGGTCAATTCAAATTTATTCATGTCTAATGAAATAACAGGCTCAAAAGCCTGGAAAGCTTTATGTACTGTATAAAAGTGTAACCTCTCAAAGCTGGGAAGCTTTAGCATAAAATCATGAAGAAGAAAACCCAGTAGAAGCAGACTGGTTGCGGGATCAAAGAATAGCGGCAAGTTTAAACACAGTAAGAGAGGAACTGTATAATGTGACACTATCAAAAATAGCTTGGAGTCTATCTCTGCTAATGTCAATGCTGCATCATTCAGAATCTGGAGCACACAACAGTTCCCAAGGCTTTGTTGTAGTGGAAGTGTGTGGATCACATGATTTATTGAATAAAGGGAAACTTCTTACCTGTGTGGGTGGGAGGGGGGGATGAACCAATTGCACTACCCTTTTTCCCCAGGATGTACAGCAATGTCACTTTCTCAGCCATTTTTTAAATCATGAGATGAAACTCAAAACTCATGGATCTGCAGCAGGCTTTTCATAAATAAACTATTCTACCCACCCAACGAATTGAAAAAACAAATGATCAAAGCAGGAACAATATACTATAAGACTCCAGTACAAGAAAATGAAACAACACATCTAGTTGTCACTTACAATTTACAGCTGAGATTACATTTATAACAACCTACAGATGTAGTTTGGAAAGAAAACCAATTGTATTTATTAGTGTGAGAAAATGACATTGGTGTATTCACGGTGCATCTACACACCTTGTTCCGGTCTTTATTGGGGGACATTACTATACACAAAGCACAATGCACAATTCTAGTGGTGGTACCAGTGGCAGATTTTTCCATTAGGGCACATGGGGCACAGAACACCCTCTAGCTAAGGCTTCTCCTTAGACTACCCTTTATGTGGGTCTATGTGTGAATACTTATCCACCTGCCCCTCTGTGTGTGTGAGCGCAGATGCATGTGCACCGAAAGCAACAGAATGAAATTCAACAGGGATAAGTGCAAAGTACTGCACCTCAGAAAAAGAAACCAATTGCACAGTTACAAGATGGGGGATACCTGGCTCAGCAAAACAACGAGCGAGAAGGATCTTGGAATTGTCATAGATCACAAGCTAAATATGAGCCAACAGTGTGATGTGGCTGCAAAAAAAGGCAAATGATATTTTAGGCCGCATTAATAGAAGTATGGTTTCCAAATCCTGCAAGGTGCTAGTCCCCCCCATTCAGCACTGGATAGGCCTCACCTTGAGTATTGTGTCCAGTTCTGGACACCACACTTCAAGAAGGATGCTAATGAATTGGAACAAGTTCAGAGGAGGGCGACAAGGATGATCAGGGGGCTGGAAACCAAGCCTTATGAGGAAAGGCTGAAAGAATTGGGCATGTTTAGCCTTGAGAAAAGAAGACTAAGGGGTGATATGATAGCACTTTTCAAATATTTGAAAGGCTGTCATACAGAGGAGGGGCAAGATCTGTTCTCGATCATCCCAGAGTGCAGGGCATGCAACAATGGGCTCAAGTTAAAGGAAGCCAGATTTCAGTTGAATATCAGGAAAAACGTCCTAACTGTTAGAGCAGTACGACAGTGGAATCAGTTACCTCGGGAGTTGGTGAGTGCTCCAACACTGGAGGCATTCAAGAAAAACTTAGATAATCACCTGGCAAATATGCTTTGATTGTATTCCTGCATTTAGCAGCGGGTTGGACTTGATGGCCTTGTAGGCCCCTTCCAACTTCACTTTTCTATGATTCTATGATACATAAACTGTAGTATATCATAAAGAAACTTGGCTAGTATTATATTGCAGAGCATGACTCTTCCATGTGTGTTAATATTCCATGCTCTTCCCTTGATCTCTGGGCTATAGTGGCATGAACTGCCGCTCATTCAAATGAGGTATGTTGCTTGAATTGATGTGGGTTGGAACTATGATCTCTTCTCCCTAGAGATCTAGAATTATTCAATCCAAGAATACATGCCTGTTTTAATTTTTCCTTGAATGTCATCTGAGTTGACTTTCCATATTCTCCCTTCCTCCGTCAACTCTCCTTCCCTCCCCATGCTCTGCCTTGTCTTCATCCCTTGGAAGGAATATGCACAAGTCCTGCCCTTTTATGGACAATGGGGGATGGAGGAACCCCATCAGAACTCAGAAGAAGGAAATGGAAAGAAAGGCGCAGAAAGCAGAGGGGAGGAGGTTTCTTTCCTTTCTCCTTTACTGCCTTTTGGGGAGACACCCTCACCGTTGACTTGACAGTTGATCTCAGGGGAATTCTAACTGCACATGCCCATATAGGAACCAGGACAAAGAAACAGACACAGCTGACATATCTGAAGCAAACCAGGATGCCAAACAAAACAACAACAAACACAATTCCCCATGCGGGGTAAAATAACCAGGAAAAGGGAGGGATTGATTCAGTATTTTCTTAACTAAACCAGAATGAGGGGCTACAGAACTCCCTCTTAAACAGGGGCATCTACTGTTCACAGCAATTGGGCTTCTCTCATACAAACAGCACAAAAAGGAGAAACCAAGCATGCACATTGCATATGTAGAAAAACCAAACAGAATTCTGGTCTATAGTTTTAAGAAAATTGTAATCAAAAATTATTATCACTAACCTGCTCCCTTCTTCCCTCTTCTGATGCTTAGAAAAATGGCTCTGTATATTTCACTAAGGATTTTATCTTCCCCACTGCAGTAATATAACCCTGGAAGATCATAGGCATGCCTGTGAAAGGCAGTATATGTAGATCAAGAATTGGGAGAGGAATTAATTTTGAGTAGGCTGAGGTTAATTAGTCATTATGCATGAAAATATTCCTTTAATAAGTCAGTTCTATTGTTTATAACTGTATTTTAAATTCAGATTTATTACACTATCACTTAAAAATGTAAAATAATCCAGTTTTAACTTTTTAAAGAAATTACAACATTCGATTGAGTCTTTTCCTTCTTGCTACAAGGTGGGAAATCACATAATTCATTTTGATTTTAACAGTCCAATGAATGCTTAGGAGAGTGAGCCCTATCAGTCGTAAACCTCCCATGGAATTGTGGAGCCATGACTCCAGTCTCATCAATGTAGGAAGTATTATTTCAGGTGTCACAGTTAAAACTAGCAGAATAGCAACAATTACCAACAGTTTTCTGATACCTGGATAAAAAAATTGTTCACCATTTTTTATTATTCCTAATATAGTTCCTGGAACTATATTTTGTTGCTTAGTCGTTAAGTTGTGTCCGACTCTTCGTGACCCCATGGACCAGAGCACGCCAGGCCCTCCTGTCTTCCACTGCCTCCTGGAGTTTGGTCAAATTCATGTTGGTAGCTTCAATGACACTGTCCAACCATCTCGTCCTCTGTCGTCCCCTTCTCCTCTTGCCTTCACTCTTTCCCAACATCAGGGTCTTTTCCAGGGAAATTTCTCTTCTTCTACGTGGCCTCTGTGAATCCACACAACTGGGTATAAACTGCGCTTGCGCTGGATCCTCGGAATATTCTAGAGCTGAAATATAGAAACATAGTAGTACGTTGCCCCTAATGCGCATGCTCCACCCGCCTACAGCCTCAGTTCCATTTTTGCCGCCGTCGCGTTTGGAACCTCCTTGCTAGAGCTCGCTAATTTCGTTATTAAACTGAATATCTTGGCTTGATTTTGGACTGTTTGACTTCGATTACTCTTACTGATTTTGTACGTTGCTCCGGACTTCTTCGCTATACTTGGTTTGACCTCGGACTGTCTCACATCGGACTGCCTGTTCCTCTTACAACCGTTGCTGGCTTCCCGCCCTTTTTTCCCCTCTGCCTAACTCCTCTCCTGCAGATCTCGGACTGTTTGTTAGTGGTCTCGCTTCCTCCGTGAGTTTTCTTTTTGTTTTCGTTTCCCCTTCTTATTTTGAAGCCTCTCGTTTATGGCCTCGTCTGGACCATTTAAGAGGTGTATTTCTTGCAAAGCTAAAATTCCCTTCACTGACGGGCACGAGCGCTGTCTGTATTGTTTGGGGGAACAACATCAACCCCACGCCTGCCCTCATTGTAAGAATCTGTCCAAGCCAGCCTTGAAATCTAGAGAACAACGCTTAAAAGCTTTTCTTTGGAGCAAGTCCCTTTCGCCCCCTGAGATGTCTACTGAGCAGAACCCCTCACTAACTCCCGCTGCTCATACTGATTCTGGCACGCCGTCCTTACCTTCCTTACCTCCAAGCTCCCCTCCGGCGAAGTCCTCAAAAAAGAATGTAAAAAAGCCTACAAAAAGCCTTCTTCTTCGAAGCACTCTTCAGCTGCCAACCTGAAAAAGAAAAGTTCAACGGAGAAATCCAACAAGCCCCAAAAAGGCAAGCCTTCTAAGGATAGACCTCGAGATATTCCTCCAGTTTCAGCGTCTCTGCCTTCCCCCATTCTAGAGGAACCGTCTGGGGACTCGCCTGGCCATGGCTATGTCTCCGAGGGAGAACTCTCCATTCGGCACCGTGCGACTCAGGCTTCGGCATCGATTCCGAGCCTGCCCCAGTCTCCTGATCGCTTTCAGGCTGTTGTTGTTTCCAGCCATGATTCTGCCCATTCAAGCCCTGTCTCAACCGGGCGGGCGATCATTCTGAGGCACTCGGACTCAGAGGACTCCGTACGTCATGCCTCCCCCAGAAAGAAGACAGCAAAAAGGAAGCACATTTCTTCCCCTCGACGTCGCACAGCACGCCGAGAGGTTCTCATCCTACCTAGGAGGTCTCGACACCGAGCCTCCTCTGACGAAGATGAGCCCATTTATATCGAGGTCGAGAGAAAATCTCGACGCGGTCGGAGCCATGACAACTCCGACACCGAGCAAGTGTGTAGTAGGAAAGTGAGATATGTTTATGCTTCATCTCCTTCTTCATCACCGTCACCACCGAGGCGTCGACGTCGAAGATCCTTCGATACCGAAGGTCTCTCGACATTGAGCTGCTGATCGACCCCAAGCTACAGAAATCTGTGCAGTGCCAGACAAACGGGCAGCTAAAGATAAAGCGTCGACACCGACGGTTCGACGCCGGACGAGTTCCTCTCAAACTCAAACTCTACATTCTTTAAAGGAAACAGCTGGGTCTTCGAAAAAGCGTCGCTTGTCTCCCTCGCCATATATCTCTCCTGTAGATGAATCTTCAGGGTCCGTTTACTCTGACCAGGATGAAGAACCTGTGTCGGACGCTTCTGAAGAAGAAGCCCCTCCGAACATCAATACACCAGATTCCGATGTGGGAGACCTGCGACCGCCCTCCCCGTCTCAGGACTTTACCTCCTATTCACAAATGATCACTCGCATGGCCAAGTCACTCCAGCTTGATGTGGAACAACCACCACCTCCCACTCAAGATCTCGTGTTCGGTGACATTGAGCAAGGCAAATCTCACCCTCTCAGCCTTGCGTTTATCCCTGTTATCATGGAAATCATCAAGGACTCCTGGGGACTACCTCCTAATGCCATGCAAATTTCCAGAAGGATGGAGGGACATTACAGAGCGCACGGCAGCGACACCCTTTTCCTCTCTAAACACCCGGCACCCAATTCTATTATTGTTCAGACAAACATATCCAAAACTGGTTCTAAGGCCAAAGTGACACCTACTAATCGTGAAGGGAGGAAACTTGACGTCCTGGGACGACGAATGTACTCCTTTGCATCCTTTCTCTTGAGAGTGTCAAACTATCAGGCTGCACTAGGAGCCTACCAAAGGCAACTCTGGGCCAAGGTTTTACCCACCCTACAACTGGCTTCAGATGAAACAAAATCCTCTTTGATCAATGCTCATACCGAGGCGCTGAACGTTGCCAAACACCAAACTCTGGCTGCTCGTCACGCCGATGAAGTTGCGTCCAAGTCTTTAACATCTGCAATACTATTAAGACGACATGCCTGGCTGAGATCTTCTGGAATTGCTGAGGATGCCAAATCCCACATAGAAGAATTGCCCTTTGATGGAAACGGCCTATTTAATGAAAAAACAGATGACATTATGGAAACATTTCACAAAATAAAGAAGACGGCTAGGTCTTATACTATCCAGCAACAGCCCAAATTTCAAAAGTTTCAAGGACGGAGACAGTTTGGACAAAATCAGTACCAATATCAACAACAATATCGTCAGCCTTACCGTTCTTATCGGCCTCTTACTCAAGGAAGACCGCCTCACTCTTCCACTACGAATCCATCTTTCCGGGCGCCGGCTACATCTCAACGTCGTCAGTCTTTCCGTCAGCCTATGAAAAAGGGAAAACAATATCTTTGACTTCACATCCAATCACACTACAGAGTTAAAAAGGTTTTCATTCCCTCACACTGGAAATTCCACTCATCCTCATCCCAGATTAGCCCCTTACCTGAACAACTGGAAAATCATCACCAAAGATGCATGGGTACTATCCATAATCCAGTTCGGCTACCGTATAGAATTCGTAGACCTTCCTCCTGTAGGTCAAATAGAGGTTACACCATTCACAGAAACCCTACAGGAAGAAATTTTATCTCTATTGGAAAAGCAGGCAATTCAGCAAGTGCCTTCCCACGACATACTGAACGGTTTTTACTCCCGTTACTTCGTAGTACCCAAAAAGGACGGTGGCCTCAGACCCATTCTCGATCTCAGGCTGCTGAATACTTACCTTCACTCAAGACACTTCCGGATGGTCACTCTAGAGTCCATCATTCACCTCCTGAACAGAAAAGATTGGTTCGTTGTCATAGACCTAAAAGACGCTTACTTTCATATCTCCATTCACCCACGTTATCAAAAATACCTTCGTTTTTTCTTCAAAAATACGTCCTATCAATTCTGCGCCCTTCCCTTCGGCTTGACCACGGCTCCAAGAACATTTACCAAATGTATGGCCCCCGTAGCCGCCTATCTACGGCTTCATGACATCGTCATTTTTCCTTACATCGACGATTGGCTGATAGTAGCCCCCTCCCACCACAAAGCCCTCATGGACACCGAGTTCGTTATCAAAACACTGACAGCTCTCGGTTTAAAGATCAACATGGAAAAATCCCACCTGCAACCAACTCAGGTCATAGACTATATAGGGGCGCGTCTAGACTCAATCAGAGCAAGAGTCTTTCTTCCCCCAGAACGCATCAAGAAAATAAGGAATGCGGTGTGTCCCTTTCGGCCATACAGACGAATATCTGCTCATCACACTCAACATCTCCTAGGCTTGATGGCTTCTACAACGTCTACTCTGATTCATGCCAGACTAAAGATGCGGGCCCTTCAGGCCTGGTACCTCTACCACTTCAATGCCATGACAGATCAACCGTCCAAGCGTCTCCGAGTCACACCCGAACTGGCGGAGCAGTTAAAATGGTGGACGGCCGACACAAATCTGCTAATGGGACGCCCCTTCCGTCCGCTGCAGCTCACAATACAAGTAACAACAGACGCGAGCCCGACAGGATGGGGGGCTCACTGCGGTCCCCACAGGGTTCACGCCTTATGGTCAAAAAAAGAAAGACTACTACATATCAACCACTTGGAAATGTGGGCAGTCATCAAGGCGTTCCGAGCTTTTCGCCCTCTACTTGCGGGTCGCGGTGTTCAAGTCATCACCGACAACACCACAGTTCTGTTTTACATCAACAAACAAGGGGGCACTCATTCTATGTCCCTTCTATATCTGACAGTCCACCTCTGGGAATGGTGCTATGTTCATCACGTCTTTCCTGTGGCCATCCATATCTCCACGAGCGACAATGTGGTAGCAGACACACTCAGCCGACTGAATGTTCAGACTCACGAATGGCAGTTAGACGATGCTGTCTTCAAGGATATCTGCGAGAGGTGGGGGTTTCCGGAAGTGGACATGTTCGCCACCCAGATCAACGCCAAATGCGACAAATTCTGCTCTCGAGCAGGACGAGACGAGGCCTCGATAGGAGATGCATTCATGGTGAAGTGGATGGATTCCCTCCTTTACCTGTTTCCACCCATTCCCCTGATACAAAGGACTCTAATCAAAGTCCGTCAGATCCATGCAGATGTCATCCTAATCGCACCATGGTGGCCACGTCAACCGTGGTTTGCCACTCTCAAATTAATGGCATCAGATTTCTTCAAGCTTCCGAAAATTCCAAATCTCTTGACACAAGATGCAGGCAGAATTTGTCACCCAGATGTGGACTCCGTGCACCTAGCAGCGTGGCGGATTCTGCCATGATTAAAGAAGTATTGGATAATGCCAGAAAACCATCCACAAAGCTGCTATACAAATATAAATGGAATAATTTTCTAAAATTTACTACATCACGAGACTTATGCCCTATGCCCGTGACTATCGACACACTTCTGTCATATTTACGTTACCTCTTTGACAAGAAACTGGCATTTTCTACCCTCAAGGTCTACATTTCGGCTATTGTTTCTTACCAGCCTTTAGGCTCAGATGCCTCTCGCTTATTCTCGCATCCCACTTTAAAGATGTTTCTGAAAGGTTTACATCATATTCGCCCGCCCACTCATCCTCCGCCTCCTCAATGGTCGTTGAATACCGTATTGCACGCCCTCTCGCGACCACCATTCGAACCTATGGCTTCGACTGATCCTAAACTTCTATCATTCAAGACTTTATTTCTGGTCGCAATCACTTCTGCTAGAAGAGCCAGTGAGCTCGCAGCTCTTCGAGTTGACACCCCTTACCTCCAGTTTTATCCGGACAAGGTGATTCTATACCCGGATGTCTCGTTCCTTCCTAAAGTGGTTTCGTCGTTTCATGTTAATCAACCGTTAGTTCTTCCAGCGTTGTTCCCTAACCCTTCTTCAGATGTTGAGCGCATGCTCCATTCGTTAGATGTTCGGCGTGCATTAGCTTTTTATACATCACGGACTAAGGACTTCCGTAAATCGTCCAGACTGTTTTTGTGTTTCCATGGTCCTAACAAAGGTTCTGCTGTGACTTCACAAACTATTTCACGTTGGATCACCTCCACAATTGCCTTAGCGTATGAACTATTGGGCAAGACCCCACCAAGCGCTCTTAAGGCACATTCCACTAGATCTGTGGCAACCTCTACGGCACTACTTAGAGGTATTGATGTCTCTGACATTTGCAGAACTGCTACGTGGTCTACTCCTTCCACGTTTGTGACTCATTATCGTCTGGACCTTAGAGCCAAAAAGGACGCTAAATTTGGAAGAGCTGTCCTTACTTCCGTACTGGAGTGACGGCCCACCTTCCGGTAAGTGAGCTTGTCAGTCACCCAGTTGTGTGGATTCACAGAGGCCACGTAGAAGAAAGAATGGTTACTTACCTGTAACTATGGTTCTTCTAGTGGTCCTCTGTGAATCCACACATCCCGCCCGGCCTCCCCACTGTCCGTCACTCTTATGTTCGCTCTAGAGCGTTACGACGGCGGGCATGTGGAACTGAGGCTGTAGGCGGGTGGAGCATGCGCATTAGGGGCAACGTACTACTATGTTTCTATATTTCAGCTCTAGAATATTCCGAGGATCCAGCGCAAGCGCAGTTTATACCCAGTTGTGTGGATTCACAGAGGACCACTAGAAGAACCATAGTTACAGGTAAGTAACCATTCTTTCTCATGAGATGGCCAAAGTATTGAAGCCTCAGCTTCAGGATCTATCCTTCCAGTGAGCACTGAGGGGTGATTTCCTTTGGAATGGATAGGTTTGATCTCCTTGCAGTCCAGGGGACTCTCAAGAGTCTCCTCCAGCACCACAATTCAAAAGCATCAATTCTTTGGTGGTCAGCCTTCTTTATGGTCCTGCTCTCACTTCCATACATCACTACTGGAAAAACCATAGCTTTGACTATGCGGACCTTTGTCGGCAAGGTGATGTCTCTGCTTTTTAAGATGCTGTCTAGGTTTGTCATCGCTTTCCTCCCAAGAAGCAGGGGTCTTTTAATTTTGTGGCTGCTGTCACCATCTGCAGTGATCATGGAGCCCAAGAAGGTAAAATCTGTCACTGCCTCCATATCTTCCCCTTCTATTTGACAGGAGGTGATGGGACTACATGATCTTAGTTTTTTTGATGTTGAGCTTCAGACCATTTTTTGTGCTCTCCTCTTTCACCCTCATTAAGAGGTTCCTTAATTCCTCCTCACTTTCTGCCATCAGAGTGGTATCATCTGCATATCTGAGGTTGTTGATATTTCTTCCGGCAATCTTAATTCCGGCTTGGGATTCATCCAGTCCTGCCTTTCGCATGATCTATTCTGCATATAAATTAAATAAGCAGGGGGACAATATACAGCCTTGTCGTACTCCTTTCCCAATTTTGAACCAATCAGTTGTTCCATATCCAGTTCTGACTGTTGCTTCCTGTCCCACATATAGATTTCTCAGGAGATAGATAAGGTGGTCAGGCACTCCCATTTCTTTAAGAACTTGCCATAGTTTGCTGTGGTCCACACAGTCAAAGGCTTTTGCATAGTCAATGAAGCAGAAGTAGATGTTTTTCTGGAACTCTCTGGCTTTCTCCATAATCCAGCGCATGTTAGCAATTTGGTCTCTAGTTCCTCTGCCCCTTCCAAATCCAGCTTGTACTTCTGGGAGTTCTTGGTCCACATACTGCTGAAGCCTACCTTGTAGGATTTTGAGCATAACCTTGCTAGAGTGTGAAATGAGTGCAATTGTACGGTAGTTGGAGCATTCTTTGGCACTGCCCTTCTTTGGGATTGGGATGTAGACTGATCTTTTCCAATCCTCTGGCCACTGCTGAGTTTTCCAAACTTGCTGGTATATTGAGTGTAGCACCTTAACAGCGTCATCTTTTAAGATTTTAAATAGTTCAACTGGAATGCCATCACCTCCACTGGTCTTGTTGTTAGCCATGCTTTCTAAGGCCCACTTGACTTCACTCTCCAGGATGTCTGGCTCAAGGTCAGCAACCACACTATCTGGGTTGTCTGGGACATCCAGATCTTTTTGGTATAATTCCTCTGTGTATTCTTGCCACCTCTTCTTGATGTCTTCTGCTTCTGTTAGGTCCCTACCATTTTTTGTCCTTTATCATGTCCATCTTTGCACAAAATGTTCCTTTAATATCTCCAATTTTCTTGAACACATCTCTGGTTTTTCCCTTTCCTTCATGAATCACTTCCTTGTCGTGGCAAAGGGGCTTGAGTAATTCAGAGAAGTTATAGTCTATGCCGTGCAGGGCCACCCAAGACGGGCAGGTCATAGTTAGGATTGCCAGATACATGGGTACCAAAAGGAGGACATAGAAAGACAATAAAAGAGGACAGAGGAGGACGTATTGAATGTTTCATTTGAATCGTTCCGGATTAAACCCACAATCAATACAATTTTATTACAATAGCTGCCAATAAATGTCTCAGTGAACCGACCAAGAAACAGTCATGTTAAAAAATAAAAATAAATATTATATCACCAACAAAGTTAAAATAGAGCAACTGGTATTATTAGGCTGCCTGCTTGGACAAAAATATATTCCTTTAAAAATACAATCTTCCTGCTTAGACACTCCAGAAGTTGCTCTACAGTCCTCCATTAGCAGATTTTGAAAAAATATTTATTTATTTACTTTAATGTTGGCATAGCGGGTGTTGGATTTCAACACCATCTGGAAGGCCACAGGTTCCCAAGCTCTGAAAGACACCCTTCTCTTCAGAACCACTCCTTTGGTTCATGACGGCTGCTGCTGAAGGAGGAAGCCCAACTCTAAAGAGAGCCGCTGCCCCTCCCCATTTCTTACCTGACCTGAGCAACTGGTATCATCCTCCTTCCTAGCAACCGGGGAGACAACGAACGAAACAGGTGCCCTGTGATCACAGGACTTCCGCCCTTAAAAAAAAAAAGACTACGTCGTGATCCCGTGATGGGTTCACTTCCGCCCTTACAAAATAATTCTTCGTTACGGTGTCCCCTTAGTTCCAAACCATCTGTTTTTCCTCGGGTAAGACAAAGAGGAGGAGGAGGAGGAAGGCCACGTAGACAAAAGCCGGACATTTTAAAGGTTTTTAGCTTTACCTGCCGGACGGAGGACATTAGGCTAAAAAGGAGGACATGTCCTCCTTTTGCCGGACGTCTGGCAACCCTAGTCATAGTGGAGAGTTCTGACTAAACGCGATCCACCTGGAGCAGAAACTGGCAAGCCACTCCAGTATCCCTGCGAAGAAAACTCCATGGACAGAAACAAAAGGAACTATATTAGGAATAATAAATAGAATAAAAACTATTCACCATTTATTTTTCCACATTTGCACTTCTGCTTCAAAAATTGGAAAATTTTCGACCAATCCATTATAGAGTTTGAAACACTAATCCAAGGAATGAGATTTAGCACATTCTCATTTTTATGGAAGAGGATATTGCAGTTTTGTGAGGTGCATATTGTGGTCAGAAAATCAAACATTGAATTCTTGGTCCAAGAATGGGTAATCCAAGAATAGGAAATAAAGATTGATTTTAGAGTACTCTTTGGAGTTCTGAGAGGAGTGTGTTGATTCATCCTATTTGATAACTGAATTTTCTCGGTCTCTGTGTTAGGACAGCAGAGTGCCTATGAGCTTTGTAACTAGTGATGAAGAAGGTATAATTTAACTCTTATAGCTACATCAGTGAGTAATTCAAGCAAATATTTTCGGATAAGCAACTCCCTCGGGAGACCAGGATGGCCCCTTCTCTGTTATCCTTTCGAAAAAAGCTAAAGACCCATCTCTTCAGGCAGGCTTTTAACAATTATAACTGAATCCCTGAACCCCATTTTAGTAGGTAATTTTAATCTTTTTTATGTTTTCATGTTTTAATCTTTTAATTATATTTTAAATCATATATTGTTTAATTTATCTTTTAATATTTAACTGACTGTGTTTTAAAATTGTGTGAGTTTTAATGTTGTGAGCTGCTTTGGGTCCCTTGTTGGGAGAAATGTGGCATATAAAACAACAACAACAACAACAACAACAATAAATAGCCCAACAGCATTGTATGTTGTCTCTTTTGCTCCAACAGTAAAAAAAAACTTTTTTTACAATATATATTTTTGACAAGTTCAGTTGAATTAAGGGTGTGTTGAACTCCTTGAAACCCCACCTCTTATATACAGCTGTCGTCCCCACATAGGTTTAATTGGGTGTGCTCTCACTTCCAATCAGGGCTGTGAATTATCTGCCTGTTTTGTTTTAAAACAAAATAAAAGTTATGTTAATGTGAAGAGGCTCAAGCAAGATTGCTTACAATTTCATTCCATAACAAGAGTTTATAATTTATTCCCAGTAATTTCATAGATATAATGTTTTCGCATTCCTGTCTGGAGTGATACACTTCCTTTACTGGAGAAGCATATGTCCTTTCCATGCAATCTATTTTACTACATTCTACTAAATTACATCAACAGAGTATTAATTCTACTACTTTTGAGTTCACATTTCACACTGTTTCCCAGGATTCTAAAACTCAGAATGAAATGAAAGAATGAAGCACTTCATAGCATTTTCCTCAGTCAGAGCCTTATTGAGTACACCAGCTTTCCAATTCAAAGTAATGAAGGCATTGATCTTCTAAGTCTCTGACACAGTAGTTCCTCTAATTCTGCATTAACACTAAACACACACACACAAAAAAAATTAGTATAAGAAGCCCTAGGAGACAGTTCAACCACATTTCTGCATTTCCCAGGGCCAAATCAGCTACTGAAAATGTAATTTAAGCAGCTGACACAGACAACACAATTAGAATGGTAAATCTACCATGTGGCAAATTCTTAAATAAAGTTTTAAATCACTAATTCAGCATTCAGAAATAAAGTTCTCTTTCTAGCTGTCTACTTCACAAGTCATTCTTATTAAAGTTCATTTCAAGGAATCAAGAGCTGGTGGCTGAATAGTTGTTTCTCATTTTGTTCTTGTTTTTTTAATGTATTCAGTCACTTAAAAGCTGGTGTGCAGACTGATCTTCCTGAGAATATTCACGGTAAAGATAATGGAAGCTCTGACATACCAGTGAAAAAGGAGTGCTAAGTTTTATATATATAAAACAAGACTTATCTAGATAGAAATCTCAGTCAGTTTGGATACACCCAGCTCAGCTGCCAAACAGATTACAGGTAGAGATGGGGATATTTGTATATGAATATGAATATCCCCGTGCAGCTGGAGTTAATGAGGGTCCAGTCCCTGGGGCCAAACCATTCACTCACACGTCCGCTGGCTGCGGCAGCCCCACTCATCCTTCCAATCGCTCCTGATCACCGTTCTCTTCCTGGCTGGCTAGCCACTCCTGGCAGAGGAAGGGAGGACGAGTCTCCCTGCAAGGCTGCCGAGTGGCTAGCCGAGCGGCACTCCGGAGCAATTGGAAGGAAGAGAGGGGCTGCTGCCGCTGGCTGACGCATGAGGGGATGGTCCGGTCCCAGGGGCTGGACCCTCGTTAACTCCAGCTGTACGGGGATATTCATATCCTTCGATGCGAATATGAATTCATTTCACAATTTCGTTGAAGAAAAAGTGAAATAAATAACAAATACGAATATCCCCATCTCTAATTACAGGTTACAGAAAGAGCAAAGATTACAGAATGCAATAGTGCTGGCCGGGGTGGGAGGGAAGCTCCCCATGGAGCTGGTGGTGAGCCTTGCAAAGACCCAACAGCATCATTGGACCTGAAAAAATTCCTTGTGTATCATGTGTGTTGTGGGTAAGGCTATCTGGGGTGAGATCTCTAGTGGGAATGCAGCTGGTAGGTGCATTATGCCACCTGTCTAGCTGTCAAAAAGTGTATTTCCCCTATGATTCTGGGTTGCCATATTAGGGAATTTAGCTGTTTTTCACCTGGATTTCCCTCAGATCCATTTCCTCAATCGGCTGGCTCAGATGCAACTACATCTTCTCTCTGAATCCCTGCATGTCCAACGTCTGCAACATCATGAAGATCTGACGCTGTGCCATCACGAGGGCCTACCCTTTGTGATCTCAAGGCAGAGGATGCTACTGATCTGACAGCCCTACCCACAAAGTCATGTAATTTCCTCTAATTTCCTTGAAGGAAAAGTGAAATAAAGCAAAATAAACAAATACTCTGATATTGTACTCTTACACCAGAGTGACAGTGGTAGCAGAGTGGTCTTATTTTTATATGTTAACCTTTACAGTTTTATTTTCTTACCAAGGTTACTGTGGTATAGCAAGGTACTTTATTTTGAATTAATTAATTTGTACTTTAAATCACATTGCTGTATCTCAGTGGTGCCAGAAGTAGTAGTTGTAATTATCATGATGATGATGATAAGAATAATGATTATCCTTTCATCTATTTGCATGAATAAAAATGTGTAGCATCTAGATCTATGATAGGAAATGTGACATACTATAGATGAATGCATCTTACTATTTTTAATAACATATTTAAATTTTAAATTATTATAATCTATGTACTTGGTCATGAATTTACCATACGCCATGGATCAAGATTATTATTATTTTCTTAAATAGCTATAAAATATTGAGGTAGGGGCTTCAATCGTTCTTCAGAAGCAGAATGGAAGATGATGGCATGTTTACAGTGTTAGACTGTTGTGGGGCTGCATTTTACAGCTTGTATTGACTTTAGTTTTCCACAGTAATGGAAGTATTTCATCACTCTGGGCAGTGCCTGGAGGGTAGGAGGAATTAAAATGCCCTGTGTTATTTTAATAAACTTTCTGTTTATAACTAGAAAATAATAGAAAGAAAGGAAATGTTTGTTTTTAAGTTTAATCTTTCTCTCTTTCACACACAGAGAGAGAGAGAGAGAGACAGAGAGAGAGAGTTAGTCAGATACTATTTTGCACAACAATATAGTGAGGGCCACCCACTCCTCCCCAATTCTCAACCAGTGGACCATAACCTCTTTAAGCCCAGGGATTCTTCCATCAGCTGCTTATGAAAACAAGTCTTTCTGGCTTATAAAACAAACCCTCTGTTTTATGGCAAAACCAGAAATGGCTAAGACACCAGAAGTCTTAGACTGAGTGACAAGAAGACATTCTGGACCTTTCCCTCAGAGAAGAAAGGCTGTCCTCTGACACTTTTGATTTCTTATCCTGGAATATAAAAGAATGGAGAAAGCGGAGGGCCTAACTACACAATATGGTCACTGTGTCATTAAGACAAGAGTTGCCCTAAGAGGAAAAAAAAAGTGTGTTTCCTGTACCGTGAGCTTGTCGCTGTCCACAGTTGGCAAATCCACCTGTTTTTGGTCAGTTAGGAAATGCTGGGTTTTGTCTGCATGTCTAATATCCTAGACACATAGCACTGGAAAAGTAGTATGCCTAAAAAGACAATGTCATCACAGGAAATGCACTTTTGCCTCATTGTGTGGTCTGACTGTCGGATTACTGGACAGTTAAAGCCTCTGGCTCCTAAGCAGGGAGACTGCAGTCAAAGGAGGCTCTCAGAGTCCACCTACATCCTGCCCTTCTCTTAACATTCGACATGCCGCCCTGAGACAGCGTGATGTGGAAATGGCAGCATGAATCCAAGAGGCAAGATTTCTGGCACTCCAAAAGAAAAGCCAACTGTTTCAAAGACTTCATAATTCTGGGGTTTTCCCGTTGTACAGAATATGGAAATTCCTTCTCATCAGTTGGTTCTGTTTGCCCTTCGGGCTCAATATATTCCTTCTGTTTTGCTGGTCTCAAACACTGGGACCAAAGCCTTAGTGATTATCAGGCAAGCAGTGTTATTATCTTGACCTTGGCTCCTGACCGCGTTCAACTCCATAGTAAGTTAGAAGAGAAACGAGCCCACCACTAATTGTTTTCAAGGCCTGTGGAGTAAAGCCTAGCTACTCTGCAACACCGTGGTATGGCAGTTCTATCTCAAGAAAGATGATACTCCTTCAGCAACAACAGAGCTTAATTCCTTAGTAGTATGTCTTGGTAAAGAACCATATGCTGCACACAGTTTTAAGGCCAGGAGCCAAGCCTCATGAGGATCTAGAAGCTCTAAGTGACTGCATTCAGTTCCAAGACTGATGTTGGCATGTGCTAATAACTGAACCAAGGGCCATAAGTGATCAGTTATAGATCATCTTTATCCCATAACTAACAAGAACGGTCTTCTTCTGGGAAGGCTTCTAGTATCCCTCAGTTTAGATTTTAATAAACGTAACTTGATTTTTAATGTTTATAGCATTCCATGTGCCAACTCACTGCAGTTAGTCATTGACAACTTACTATGGGCCTCTTCCAGACAAGGGAATTTGAAGCAGATTGGTTCACCCTTAAAAAGTCCTTATATTCAGTGCAATCTCTTTTATCTCTTATTTGAGTAAACTTTCTGTTTACACTGGAGATGTTCATTCTCCCAGGAGAAGGCTCCATACAGATCTTTGGATTGCCAGTTTACTCACAAGCAAAGTTTACCCACATTACTCATGAGTAGAGATGGGGGTATTCATATACGAATATCCCTGCACAGGTGGCGTTAACAAGGGTCCAGCCCCATGGGGTCGGACGGTCCACTCACCAATCCGCCCCAGACGCGGATGGCGCGTTCTACCAATGTCTTCCCAGTGCGCGATCCACTCGCCACTCCTGGCAGGAGGCAGGAGGACAAGCCTTGCTGCAAGGTCAAAGAGTGGCGAGCAGATTGCACGCTGTGGAGCCATTGGTAGAATTGTGCCGTCCGCGTCCGCGTCGGATCGGTGAGTGGACTGTCTGGCCCCATGGAGCTGGACCATCGTTAACGCTACCTGTGCGGGGAGATTTGTATATGAATACCCCCATCTCTACTCATGAGTAAGTTTACCTGGTTTACTCACATGTAAGGATGCAGCAATAACAGCAGCAGACTGTGGTGGCATGAGGGGAAAACACTGGGCAGATGGAGGGGATATAATCCCCCCCTTTTCCCCCTTTCTCCTTAGCTGGGGTTCTGCTGAGGCTATGCTGCCTTGGGGAGGGGGGAGCCCATGGAGTCAACATAGCCCCCTTCCCCATTTCTTCCTGTGGTCAACATTCAATTGGCTGCACTGACTTTCCTTTCTTTAATAAAGTAAGTATATCAAAAGAGCAATGCATCAAGCTAGCATGGTATTAGAATTGCACTACATCAGTTAGGGTAATATTTTTTTAAAAAGAAGACAAAAATAGAGGAGGGGGGTTCTCTCTTCTCCCTTTTAATGTCACAACCCACCTATTATGTCAAAGGATTGTCACCTCTGATAACTTCGCCCACTGCTCCATTTGACACCAAACCGTACCAACAGTAATTTGGTTGACACCAAACTGTACCAACAGTGATCCAAACAACAATCTATATACCCATCTGGACAGGCCCTATGTTTGGCTTAACAATCATCCTCAGCTGGGAAGATTTTCATAGAAAGCTGTAGGTAGCTACTTGCTCTGAAGACTACATAGCATCTCCTTTAACCTGCTAACTGAATCAAGATATTGTTGTAAGTCCCCAGTGTTCTTGCAGGCAGCTGTCCCTATAGTCAGCTTCTCCCTGGACTTTTGTCATAGTTAAGATTTTAGCAGCCAGTGAAACAACCTTCTCTTTTTCTGAAGATTCCCTGGGATTTTCCCTTCTGAACATTTTGCTCCTCACCCATCCAAGGTGATGTCAGAGTTTGAGGACCCATCCACTCAAGCATTCTATAGCACGGTTGTATCTTTAATATGCTTGTAACTTGGATCAATTATTTATTAACTCTTAATACAATATTTATAAAGCGGAACCTTGCCACAAAGCAATTTGCCATCTTGGCTGTTAAGATATTTCACATGTTAACTGAAGCAAATGTCAAGTCCAAGGAGCCAGGCAACTGCTATAACAAAGCTGTAAAATTTACTTCCATGTAACAGCTGTAGAATCATTTATATTCTATTTTCATTGCTCAGCAATTGGCTAATCACTTTTCTTATAAGGAAACTAAAACTACAATCCTATATCCACCTGCTTGGAGTAAGACCTATTTTTGAATAGATGTGTAAAGGATTGTACGATTTGGACCAAATTATAGATTCCCATCTGAACGAGATTAAATAGAAGGTGGATAGATCTTACACTGTATTCTGTTAATCTCACCTCTTCCATATCCATATAGCACCTTTTCTTAACTCTAGTCATATATATATGTTGGGGGAAGGGCCATTTATATTCATCATATCTATACTGATATCTACATTATATCTGTCTGCTCAGTCATATTACTTTAGGGAGGTGTATATATACAGTACATACCTGCCTGATAATTATATGCCCTATATATACTTGCCTTGTCTAAAGGACTACAGCATTAGAGCTCCCTAGCAGAGAATTCAAAATATCTCACCAAACTACAAACCCCAGGATTCTCTAAGATGGAGCCATGGCAGTTAAAGTGGTATCAAATTGCTGTAACGAGTAGTGTAGATATAGGCTGTATCTCTGAGCAACCAACTCCATGTACTTCCTCTGGAAAAAAAACAACGCACTTAACTTGTCCCCAGTGATCTTTTGTCACCATGGCAATGCCAAGCAAAATGCATTTTTAGTTCATCTCCATCCACTCAGCTGCTCCTCATGTTTGAGTTATTTGCTAACTCTAGTCTGATTTGCTCATTTTCATTAGCATGGCTTTCACATATCGCCAAGAATTGCAGAAAATTCACTGTTTGTTCATAGGCAATAAACAAAACTTGCACAGATGTAACTCTGTGTCCTGAAGAGGAAGCAACAGTTTGTTGAATCAGGATTATAAATTTATCTTCAATGTGGACGCTGGGAAGAATACAATATTGACATGCCCAACATGTATCAACTCTTCCTGTTAAGTTCTACAGCTTCAAGGCAGCTGTTTTTCTGAGTACTGTTTGAAACACAGATGTTAAACAGAAAACATACGGCAGCTACTCAGCAAAGGAGGGGAGAAGCCCCCTTTTTGCTGTAGACATTCTTAGAGTCCACTAAAAAAGTGATCAGCCAGTGCTACAAATAGTGGTATATAAGTGATACATGGTGTTTTGTCTTGAAAAAATATTGAGGCTTAAAATTAATCAATGGGAGCAGAGATAGATTAACCCACTGCTTTGGTACTATAGGATCAACCTTTCCTTTTGTCACTAACTAGCATAGCATAAGCTGTGTCCAGAACATATATGTATTTACAGAGTTTGAGCAGTACGGTTGTTGACAGTAGCAATTGCTAGTTAGGTATTGTGTGTAACCAAAAAAATGGAATTTAGTTACTTCTGCCGCTCCCCTCTCTCCAAATAACTTGTGATCAGTTGAATGAGAGATGGCATGAAGCGTCACAAGGGCAACACCTGGGCTCCTGCCTTCTGCTGCGCTGAAAATCCCTTGACCCCCACATGTTACTTGCATATTTATCAAAAATATGTTTCATCACTGTTTTATCTGCTGCACTTGTCTGGTTTTATTGTAATGTTTTTGTTCAGTAATCGAACTGCATCTTATTGGTGTTAAACTGTTGTTAGATACACTGTTCGCACCAGAATGGTAGGGCACAAGTTCTTGTGCACATGAAAAAAATAACTGTAGATCTGCTGTTAATAATAAAAATAGTAGAATCGTTTAGATAATATTTGTTTGTTTGGTTTGTTTATAGGTTGCGTTTCTCCTGATAAGGGGACCCATAGCAGCTCACAATATTGGAAGAATAGAATTAAAAACAATAAGTTAAACATTAAAAAACAATTATTTGTTGTTGTTGTTTAGTCGTTAAGTCGTGTCCGACTCTTCGTGACCCCATGGACTAGAGCACGCCAGGCCCTCCTGTCTTCCACTGCCTTCCGGAGTTGGGTCAAATTCATGTTGGTAGCTTCGATGACACTGTCCATTCATCTCGTCCTCTGTCGTCCCCTTCTCCTCTTGCCTTCACACTTTCCCAACATCAGGGTCTTTTCCAGGGAGTCTTCTCTTCTCACGAGATGGCCAAAGTATTGGAGCCTCAGCTTCAGGATCTGTCCTTCCAGTGAGCACTCAGGGTTGATTTCCTTCAGAATTGATTGGTTTGTTCTCTTTGCAGTCTAGGGGACTCTCAAGAGTCTCCTCCAGCACCACAATTCAAAAGCATCAATTCTTTGGCGGTCAGCCTTCTTTATGGTCCAGCTCTCACTTCCATACATCGCTACTGGAAAAACCGTAGCTTTGACTATGCGGACCTTTGTCAGCAAGGTGATGTCTCTGCTTTTTAAGATGCTGTCTAGGTTTCTCATCACTTTCCTCCCAAGAAGCAGGTGTCTTTTAATATTGTGGCTGCTGTCACCATTTGCAGTGATCATGGAGCCCAAGAAGGTAAAATCTGTCACTGCCTCCATATCTTCCCCTTCTATTTGCCAGGAGGTGATGGGGCCAGTGGCCATGATCTTAGTTTTTTTGATGTTGAGCTTCAGACCATTTTTTGCGCTCTCCTCTTTCACGCTCATTAAGAGGTTCCTTAATTCCTCCTCACTTTCTGCCAACAGAGTGGTATCATCTGCATATCTGAGGTTGATATTTCTTCCGGCAATCTTAATTCCGGTTTGGGATTCATCCAGTCCAGCCTTTCGCATGATGTATTCTGCATATAAGTTAAATAAGCAGGGAGACAATATACAGCCTTGTCGTACTCCTTTCCCAATTTTGAACCAATCAGTTGTTCCATATCCAGTTCTAACTGTTGCTTCCTGTCCCACGTATAGATTTCTTAGGAGGTAGATAAGGTGGTCAGGCACTCCCATTTCTTTTAGAACTTGCCATAGTTTGCTGTGGTCCACACAGTCAAAGGCTTTTGCGTAGTCAATGAAGCAGAAGTAGATGTTTTTCTGGAACTCTCTGGCTTTCTCCATAATCCAGCGCATGTTAGCAATTTGGTCTCTAGTTCCTCTGCCCCTTCGAAATCCAGCTTGTCCTTCTGGGAGTTCTCGGTCCACATACTGCTGAAGCCTTCCTTGTAGGATTTTGAGCATAACCTTGCTAGCGTGTGAAATGAGTGCAATTGTACAGTAGTTGGAGCATTCTTTGGCACTGCCCTTCTTTGGGATTGGGATGTAGACTGATCTTTTCCAATCCTCTGGCCACTGCTGAGTTTTCCAAACTTGCTGGCATATTGAGTGTTGCACCTTAACAGCGTCATCTTTTAAGATTTTAAATAGTTCAACTGGAATGCCATCACCTCCACTGGCCTTGTTGTTAGCCATGCTTTCTAAGGCCCATTTGACTTCACTCTCCAGGATGTCTGGCTCAGGGTCAGCAACCACACTCTCTGGGTTGTCCGGGACATCCAGATCTTTCTGGTATAATTCCTCTGTGTATTCTTGCCACCTCTTCTTGATGTCTTCTGCTTCTGTAAGGTCCCTACCATTTTTTGTCCTTTATCATGTCCATCTTTGCACAAAAGGTTCCTTTAATATCTCCAATTTTCTTGAACAGATCTCTGGTTTTTCTCTTTCTATTATTTTCCTCTATATCTTTGCACTGTTCATTTAAGAAGGCCTTCTTGTCTCTCCTTGCTATTCTTTGGAAGTCTGCATTCATTTTTCTGTAACTTTCCCTATCTCCCTTGCATTTTGTTTCCCTTCTCTTCTCTGCTATTTGTAAGGCCTCGTTGGACAGCCACTATGCTTTCTTGCATTTCCTTTTCTTTGGGATGGTTTTTGTTGCTGCCTCCTGTACAATGTTACGAGCCTCCATCCATAGTTCTTCAGGCACTCTGTCCACCAAATCTAGTTCCTTAAATCTGTTCTTCACTTCCACTGTGTATTCATAAGGGATTTGGTTTAGATTATACCTGACTAGCCCAGTGGTTTTTCCTACTTTCTTCAGTTTAAGCTTGAGTTTTGCTATAAGAAGCTGATGATCAGAGCCACAATCAGCTCCAGGTCTTGTTTTTGCTGACTGTATAGAGCTTCTCCATCTTTGGCTGCAGAGAACATAATCAATCTGATTTCGGTATTGCCCATCTGGTGATGTCCATGTGTAGAGTTACTTCTTGTGTTGTTGGAAAAGAGTGTTTGTGATGACCAGCTTGTTCTCTTGACAAAACTCTATTAGCCTTTGCCCTGCTTCATTTTGAACTCCAAGGCCAACTGACCTGTTGTTCCTTTTATCTCTTGACTCCCTACTTTAGCATTCCAGTCCCCTAGAATGAGAAGAACATCTTTCTTTGATGTCAGTTCTAGAAGGTGTTGTAAGTCTTCATAGAATTGGTCAGTTTCAGCCTCTTCAGCATCGGTGGTTGGTGCATAAACTTGGATTACTGTGATGTTGAAAGGTCTGCCTTGGATTCGTATTGAAATCATTTTATCTTTTTGAGATTGTATCCCAGTACAGCTTTTCCCACTCCATTTCTTCTATGGGATTCTTGCCCACAATAGTAGATATGGTAATCGTCTGAATTGAATTCACCCATTCCCGTCCATTTTATTTCACTGACGCCCTGGATGTCAATGTTTATTCTTGCCATCTCCTGTTTGACCACATCCAGCTTACCAAGGTTCATAGATCTTACATTCCAGGTTCCTATGCAGTATTGCAGCATTGGACTTTCCTTTCACTTCCACGCACGTCCGCAGCTGAAACTCCTTTCGGCTTTGGCCCAACCACTTCATTAGCTTTGGAGCTACTTGTCCTTGTCCTCCGCTCTTCCTCAGTAGCATGTTGGACGCCTTCCGACCTGAGGGGCCCATCTTCCAGCGTCATATCTTTTAGCCTTTTGTTTCTGTTCATGGGGTTTTCTTGGCAAAGATACTGGAGTGGCTTGCCAGTTCCTGCTCCAGGTGGATTGCATTTAGTCAGAACTCTCCACTATGACCTATCCGTCTTGGGTGTCCCTCCACGGCATAGCCCATAGCTTCTCTGAATTACTCAAACCCCTTCGCCACGACAAGGCAGCAAAATATATATATTGAAATATACATATATTGCAATATATATATTGCAATATATTCAATATATATATTGAAATATATATATATATTG